>CM024757.1:64302531-64784692 GCA_014218235.1 Colocasia esculenta | reverse complement strand
TACACATTTTGCCTTTGAATCTGTGTTGTTGTGTCGACACCATTGATGGGTGTGTCGACACATCTTTTGCATAAAAATGTTTGTACCTGAAAATTAAACACATATATCATTAGTTAAATGATTTATCATGAACATCAATGATAAATGTGATTTGAAATATGCTTTTTGAACATTGATTTCAGGTATGATGTTTTTGACATGTTTCAATTGAATTGCTTTAAAATTACCTCTTATCATCATCAAAATAGGAGGGAAATGATATGAATATGCATTCAACCAACAGCACAACGGCCAGACACACGGTCAAAGGCACCACACCTTGACTGACAATGCCCAGCAAACTGTAACACAGACAGTCCAACTGAAACAAGACAATCATCTCTACAGAGAGAGAGAGAGAGAGCAACGACAACCATAAAACACGAAGCAGCTCTGAGAAGGACCTCCACTAGGAACGTAGAATGTCGTGCTAGGAGTACTTCACTAGAATAGACAACCAAACCAAACAACACACTTCAAGCCACATGGGCAACACAACGGTGGCCTGAAACGAACACAGAACACCTCTCGGAAGAACCTCCGCCAGAAACGACAAAGGTGATTCTGTGGGAAGGACCTTCACTAGAAACGCACAACCAACGACCAAATGACACAAACCTTCAGAGAGAACACGTAGCAAGCAGAATTGCAAGCAATGCAAGCCGGTTGGGAGAACCTCCACCAGAACCACCAAGGTACAGTTCTGGGAAAACCTCTAGAATGCACCAGCCAAATCAACAGTACCTCAGGCCCTGAGGCAGCACAACTACAACCAAAATGAGCGCGGAATAGTCCTGGGAGAAACCCTCACCAAGACAACAATAATAGTTCTGGAAAACCTCACCAGAACATAGGGCACCAAAGCGATGCACCTCAACAGAGGGTAATGCAACAAACAACTAGAAACGAGCACAACACAGTTCTGGGGAAACTCACTTCCACCAGAACCAACAGAGAAGGACTCGAGAGCACCTCACCAGAGCTTACAGCTAGCCAGCACCAGGCCGACAACAACCACAGACAAGTGTCGCAGCACTCAACCAGTGATGCAACACGGCATACAGAACATCTGCTTAGCTCGAGCAACAACGCCGACTGAGCAGAGCACTGCGCATAATAGAGTACAGACAGGAGACCACACACACAACCAACACAGCACACACCCCAAACCCAACAACAGGGGAACAACCAACAAGTCAAGGACACTTCGACCGGTTCCACAGACAACAACCCGGCACCGGTGAAGGCCACACCAACACACAGGCTCTCTCAGCCTCGCGACCACAAACGCACCCAAATGCGATGAAGATGACCAAGAGCATGTGCCTGGACTTGCCTGTAACTTGTCCTCCAGATAGGGAAGACCATTTTAGCTAGTCCACCGCCAACCGCGCCACCACGGCACGAACACACCGAGCTACCACACTCGCCACGCACGCGACATAGAAATAGTTGCAACCCTCCTACAGTAGGCACACGAACCTGCAGGGAAGTCGCACGCCTGCAAAACAATTGAAAGCACAAGCCTAACACTAGCCGGACGGTGTCAGCAGCGTACTAGTACCTTTATTTGGGACAACTATAGTTATTAACTCATTACAAATCTAGTAGACCACGCTCTGATACCAACTGTAACGACCGACCTCCGGACCCCCGCTAGGGACCCCAAGTTCGCCACGCCACCCACTGATCCGAAGACCGGAAGGGTTAGAAAGAAATAGTCTAGTGAGATATGTACTGAATTTAAATAACTATAACAAGATATACAATATACAAAAGTCTGTACAACATGTCTCAAGTAAAAGCACATGTACAAGAAGAAAGGTGCAATCTTTAAGGGGCATACTCTGAGAACTTGCAAAGCACAACTCTCAACACACTCAGGTACAAGAGCTCACAACACGCGCTCTCACTGCTGCTGACAACACACGACACAACAGCCGCCTCCGTAAACCCATCCAACACCGAGCTCCCGTGACGCGAGCCTAGCTGAGGGAGTAGGGGGTGAGCCTCGTGAACAAGGCCCAGTAGTAGGGATACTAGTCCCTCACCGGCCAGTACAGCAGGAACTATGAAAATAGGAAACTATACTAAAAAGTTGTAAAGAGAGGAAACCTACAGTAGGGTACTACTAAGTAGCGGAACAGAACAATGCAATGCCACGACCACCAACCAGTCGTGACACACACACGACTTCTGCAGAACCAACGAAGTCAGGGCACAACACGGAAACAGTCTCGACATGCCTGCCGAGACAGGGTCTCGCAGAGAGCCCACCGAGTAACCACGTGAGAAGACTCTATGACATTCCTAAAGACCTATGAAGAGCCTCGGGCAGCTTATCAACAAGCACAAAAGATCCTTCTATATGCCCGCCGGTGCCACTGACAGTCTCATTCAGAAAATCAGCAAGATTACGAGGTTTTGTTAGAACTAAACTTCTATCGATATATGGGCATTTCCATATACACTGGCCGTCAAAAAACTGCACATTTTGCTAATATTATTTCCAGATCGTCAGCAAGCTACAAGGGTGGGAAACGGATTTTTATCGGGAGGAAGGATCTACTCATACAACATGTCCTGTCATCCCTCAATCTATACCATGAATGCTCTGCCCATCCGGTCAAGTGTGAGGGCTTTTCACCGAATCCTTGCCAATTTCTTTTGGGGTTCTATGAAGGTTCCACGAAAAGACACTGGAAAAGCTGGAAGGACATTGCATAGTCGAAGGAAAGTGGCGGTCTTGGAGTGCTAAACCTGCACAACATGCAGATAGCTTTCAG
The DNA here is from genome assembly GCA_014218235.1 of Colocasia esculenta. Lineage (NCBI taxonomy): Eukaryota > Viridiplantae > Streptophyta > Magnoliopsida > Alismatales > Araceae > Colocasia > Colocasia esculenta. The sequence goes on along the minus strand of CM024757.1, from coordinate 64,781,867 downwards.
AACCAAAAATGTTGTGGCGGGCATTATCCACCAACTCCCTATGGCAAAATTTTTCAGAGGGAAGCACTTATTTAATTGCCACTACTCTGAAGCACAATTTCCCTTCATGCTAGCAGCGGATAGGAAACTTTGGAAGCAGGCAGCTCAACTGATCCAAAGCAACCATAGGATCATATCCAGTGATACTAACTCGGCTAGCTACTTCTGGTTTGATATTTGGACAGGAGATGCACTTCTTAGATCATACATACCTGAAGACAAATGGCAGGAGATGCTGATAAGCTTTGCACCATTCAACAGGCCCTTAGCAGTCCTGGGAGTACCCACTTGCAGAACGCCCTCATGCATTGCCCCAAATATCTGATGGAGCAGTTCCTGACCAAAACAACCCAAATGACACATGCATCTGGTGTTCAAACTCAAATGGAATTTCACCACGAAATCTGTCCGGCTACTCCTCCAACCTGAAACCTCCCAGAAATGGGAAGGCCTTATGGTCTCCATACATACCCCTGAAATGGTCCATCTTCATGTGGCGAATGGTGCAGAACCTCATCCCGGTTGACGGGACTGTCCAAGGAAAAGGTATTCCGCTGTGCTCAAATGCTCGTGTTGTATCAATAGCCAATGTGAAAGTTTGCTGCAACCTGTTCTTCAGAGGCAACACAACGATCCATGTGTGGACGACTTAGCTAATCTCTTGCAGCTCAATAACATGGATATTACTGATGGGGCTGAAGGTGTGACTTCTTTCCTAACACAACCAGATCTCTCCACTGCTAATGGGCGTCTAAAATGCTGCACTTTCATGGCAGTTCTTGGGAGATTGGTGCAGTAGGAACAGGGGAGATTTCAGGGAATGAGCATGTCGGCTAAACATGTCATCAACAGAAGTATGCTTTCCGTCCGCGCCATATATGCATTTGCCAAATTTCAGAAGATTCCCCAGTCTGGTTAGCTTCTCTCTACCAGACCCAAATGGAAATGGAAATCTGAAGGCCATGACACCCAAGGATATTAGATGGCTTACCCCCCCCCCCCGGGGGGAGATTAAAACTGAACGTTGATGGTGCTTTTAACACATGCAGTCCGGTGAAGCTGGAGGAGGTGGTATCCTCAGGGACCACAATGGTGATATGCACTGGTGTTTGCCTCCCCGTACTATAATCTGAAATCTAGTCTAGCTGCTGAGGCCCTAGCATTAAGAGATGGTCTGCGGATGTGCTGCAAAATGGGTGCCAGTGAAGTGCAGGTTGAGAATGATTCTTTAAACCTTGTGCACATTGTTACCAGGAAAACCCCCCCGCCATGGGATCTCTCCTTTATTCTGCAAGAGATAGTTGTTGTTGCTGCTAAGGTCAAGGCCGAAATCACTCATGTTCCAAGGGAAGGCAAAAAGGTGGCAGACTGTCTAGCAGGTTTTGCAGTTTCTTGTGCTTATTTCACTTTGGGGGACTAATGGGCTGACCTCCCTAGCATTGTAATGGACTCTTGCCACCATGATAAGGCAGGATGTCCCTCCCATGAGCCCTAAGCCCATTTTGTACTCCTCCCACCCCCATTTCACCCATATATAATGAAAACTTCCTTAGCCATCTGGTGATGGTAGTGGAACCCTCACTACTGAGGGCACCCCTCCCCTCTCCTTTTGGTTCGGCTAGATTCAAAAAAAAAAAAAAAAAACCACGTGAGAAGGACGTTTCACCACAAGCATGGCCACCTCAGACCTCCACGAGGTCGAGGGTGTAGACGTTTTGGTTTTCCGTCTCTGGATCCTCCAAACCATTACTCTCTCGAGGGTGGATGTGTGCGCTGGCTGGTTGATCCCGTCTTCGTCCTCTTCCCGCGTTGACCCTCGTTTGACTGAGTTGACCGAAGGAAGAAGGGGGAAGAAAACAAGGAAACTAGAAAGGAAATGAGTAGGGTGTGATTGACAGGGCCTTACCTGTGCCCAAGGAAGATCGCGCTGGCGTGGTAGCCTCGTGAGCGGGTGATGGCGGACGGCGACTTTCTCCCTTTGGCCGGCCAAAAGGAAGAACCTCTACGGTGTGCTGAAGGTGCTCCTGCGATAGAGAGAACCTTATATGACTAGCATGCAATACTAAGAAGGAAGAAGGGAAGAGAAGAAGAAGAGGGAGATGATCCTCGTTTGTAGATGCTTGTTGCTGCTTGGTGGACTCCTCTAGCTCGTGTGAAGTCTCCTGGACGCCACAAGTGATGAGAGGTAGAGAGGAATGAAGGGTGGAAGCTCTCAAGGCTCAAAGTGACTCTTTCTCTCTCTTCTCTCAAGGCATCAAGGCATAGGTTCGTCCAGCATCTCCCCCTTTCCTAAGAAGGCTAGGAAGCTTCATATATAGACAATGGGGGACCGAGCTAGGGAGCATAGGATGTTAAGTGAGGAAAACACACTTGTAAAAGTGGCAATCCAAGCAGAAAGGTTTGGCCATGAGGAGGGGCCACATAGGACTTTTACTAGGTCAAGGGGGTGCCAAGGTGGCTTATTTGCCGTTGGGAACGGCCCCATGCGTTGCATGGCCGAGGTAGGGGCGCAAGTGGGCGAGATTCACAGACATTTCTGTAGACCAAGCAAACCCAGGTTGACGTTAATCGATGTTGCCGTCAACCTCATGCAGACGTCAACCTGAGTAAACGTTAAGGGTGTGTGCCGTCAACATAGGGTAAACGATAATCGATGTTGACGTTAACATGGGATCGAGGTGAGTCACAAGCAGTCAAACAAGTCTTAATGGGCCAAGGACCATGCAGGGATGAGCCAAATCTCGCGTCTACAAATGCCCCTCAGAGACATCCGATCTTGCAAGGGAGCGGAGCGGACTGAAAGGTTGGTGTCTCGGTAAACAAAGGACGCAGAGATTTGATAAAATGGCCATCCCTGAGGATAGGAATTCTAGCAAGCCACACGAATGAGTTAGGCTAGAAGCAAGTAATGAATCAACTAAGAGACAAGTGTGTGGAAAGGGGGGGGGGGGTGATCTACCCATGTAATTACAACTGCAACCCAATGGTAGGGTTCCCAACATTGACAAGTAAGACTTTGACTAGTTTCTGGTGTTGTCAGAGTCAAAGGAGTCGTAACATGATGGTTGAATCAGGGAAATCTCACAACCGAAGTCCGTCGGGGACCTGTGACATAATTAGGACATTTGTCAATCAGGGGGTTGTGAAGACAAAAAGAGATTGATTGTACTCTCAAAGGATCATCAAAGATTCTAACAGGAATCATGTTTGGAAGGCTGAAAATCCAGAATTAAGTTCACGACTGGCGAAAGGTTCACGTGAACTCAATAAGACTGGTTGACTGTGATGTGCTCGGTGGGACTGTTTGGGTAACAAAAGTTCATCACTGGCTTGACAAACATGAAGGCAAGGTGCCAATTCGGTTGGCTACTTGAGCTGGAGTGCCACAGTGATTGAGGAAAATCTCCATTTTTTTTTGAGTTAATAAGAGAATGTTAGCATTGAAATCCTAAATGCATGTTGGTGTGGGTTCCCTATCTAAAGTGCAAGTTAGGACCAGAGGAAATTTCTAAGGCCAAACAAATAACTGAGAGATCACAAACCCGTCATGGTTTTGGTAAAGGGGAACTTTGGATTCACGGTCGCCAAGTTATTGCCTATGGTGAAACTATGTTAGACATAAGTACAACACTTAAGGGCATGAGTGTTCCAGATTTGAAGCATCACATGTGCTTAATATCCTGCAAAAGAACTTGAAAACACAAGATGAAAAATAATGGCCATATAAATAAGAGAGCTTTGAAAATTCGCCAGCGTTGAAGTCAAGATCGATTGTCATCAACTCACAGTTGACGTCCACATAGTGGCATCTACAAAGTAAACGTTCACATATGTTGCCGTCAATAGTGTACTGACGTCAAACGATGTTGACGTTAAACTGTCAGTGGATAAAACCGGAAAAAAATGCAATGGGAAGCCATTTGACTCTTCCTTCTTCAACCTCCATCCTCCCTTCCTCATCTCCGAACAGACATTTTTTGAATGACCTGCAGCAACTTTCCATGCCATCTTCATCAACCAGAATGTCCATGATCAAGAACCCAGGTGTTTTGAGCGACGTTCTGGGCATCTGAGCACCTGACTGGCCAATGGAGAGGTATGTAGTGCCTGTTGTTGCTTCCTTTTTGCTGAAAATGCCCCAAAACCTCCCTCTCATAGTGCCTCCTGGATGCACAGGATGTGCCCGCCTTCCCAAGTTCAGAGCCAAGTACGAGCTTCTCCTGGCTAATCAATCTGGTAAACGTATTTTCAATTGACATGAGAAGCTACATCGAGGCGTGGAACCTGAGCTTCATGGTCATTCTGGCCAAGAATATGAAGGACATGTGGTGGGATTTGATGCTCTGGGAGAATCGTAGAGCGATGGCACCCCACACACACACACCACACATTTGTGTTCCAAGGGTTTGAAGGAACCGTGCTGTTGGAAGAAGTAGAACTGTTCCTGGGCTGGAAAACGCTACCTGGAGGAATACTATGACCTTTCTTCTCCCGGGGAAGAGAAGGAGAGTTCTGGCAGCATTGGCAGGACAAGAAGGAGGTGCTGGGATGACAAACAAGAATGAGATCTTCCTGGACCGACTGGCCTAGTGGTTGATCCGCATGTGAAGGATATAGGCGGTGAGAGAGCGACTTGTGGATTAACACTCTACCTCTCCGGTGTGTTGTGTTCCCTACTAGTGGTGATTTCCTTCTGTATGAGCATGTGGGGATCCTATCTCTGCTGTGGCATGGACAGTCACTTGCTCCTGTAGTGCTGTCACACCTTAACAGCTCCCTCACTACAATGAGCCTAGGCGGATGCACATGTGGGAGCTTGTTTCTGCTTCAAGTATGGATGGAAGCTCATCTAAAGTTTGATTATGCTGAGAAACAACCCACCCCCTCCAGAATCTTCTTTCGAAGTTCAGTGTACTGTAGCAGGGCATGGTATGAGCCAGAAGATGAAATCAAGTGTGTGATCGCTCACCTGAAGAGTAGAGATGCCTGGCGCGACTACCTAGGCTACTTCCCAGTGGAGGACTTATAGTGAGACCACTGTTCATGAGGACCATTGAGTTCACAGTTGCACCCGAGAGGACAAAGACTTGTGGCTGACTAGTCCTGATCAGATGGTGGTGTACCAGCCACACGGTGCCAGTATCAGCAAGGAGTAACCATAGGGAATCCCAGCTTCATCTCACTGTGCTACCATGATCATCTCAGGCAAGAATGAGAAGCTGATGAAGAAGGCCAAGAAACATGGGAGAAGTACACTGTTAGCCAGAAGATGGGACATGCAGGCAAGAGAATTGGAAGGACATCCTGACCTATGAGGAATATATGACAAGATTCGCCCTATTCATGGGATTTCTTTAGTCTTGCAGAGCAAGATGATGTACTCTTCTCATTCCAATAAGTGTAACACAAAAGCTTAGTGAATAAACAGTGATTAGCTTTAAGCCCAATGTGTTATGTGCTTGAATTGTGCTCTTACTGTGTTCTGTGAGGATTTATGTGAGCGAAGGGTTGACGTCCACATCGATGGACGTCAAGACAAGGTAAACGTCAAAAATGTGGCTGTTAACAACCAGAAAGCCATCTTAACGTCCACATTGATGGACGTTAACATCAAAGTAGACGTCCACTATCAGGCCGTGAACAGTGGTACGGTGGCTTGAAAAGGTGCCTCGAAGCAAGATTTAAACAGCCAATACATTGACGTCAATAGAAACTTGACGGCCACTTAGTGGACGTCAATCAAATTCAAAAAACGCTTTTCCTGACGAGGCCTTCTCCGGTGCCTCTCACCCCATTTTCAAATGCCAAAGCATTGGTTCACTTTCTTCTTCCACCCTCTCCTGCTCTCACTCTTCTCAACCTACCAAACTCTTTGATTTCCTATTCTCTCTTCCTTCTCGTGTACTTGGGACTGTGCTTCTCGGACTGACGATGACGAGAGGGAAGAGGGAGCCCTTCGAGACCGCCCTCACCAGATGGAGGAAGAGGAGGAGGTGACGGGCTCGTTGGTAGAGGAGAAATTTGATGGAGGAGGAGGCGATCCGGCAGTGGAGACCAGCAGCAGTGCGCCGGAGGGGGAGGAATCGACCGGCGACCACGAAGGGGAGGAGGGGAAGGAAGAAGAAGCGGAGGCACCCTGGAGGGTCCCACGCCAGTCAACGGTGAGTAAACAGACCACAACCCTCTCTCTGTGTTGATTGTAAAAGGGAAAAGAGGGAGAAACAAGGGAGATGCCGTCGGGGCTCGTCAAGAACTTGACGTCAATGAAGTTGACGTCGAGTCCTGTAAATGTCCAAATCATTGCCGTCAAGGTGAACTTAATGGCAAGGATGTGGACGTCTACTGACGAACTTAACGACCAAAACCTTGTCGTCAACCCAAAGTAAACGACCACCTATTGACGTCTATTTTGTAAACGTAGAAACCTTACCATCAACCTATTATAAACGGCAATCAATCTTGACGTTAATTTGACTGTGTTTTGTACAGGGAAAGGGTAGAATGAGGGCGGGGGTGACGTGGAACTATGCTGGGCGTGGTACAGGGCGCTACCAGAGACCCAACAGAGCCGTGTAGCACAGTGGGGTTTGGGCACCTCTTGGCAGTGCGACCCTTCCACGTAGACATCCCCTACTGGAGGCATGAAGGAGAGGTGGGGCGAGGATTGCAAGGCATTCATCATGCCTGGGGGACATATGGTACCACATTGGAGGATGTGGCATATCTGACAAGACTGCTGGTTCAGGGAGAGCCGGTGGTAGGACAGGAGAGAGAGACTACCATGACGAGGTGGTAGAGTTGCTAGGACCAGAGTTTGTAGCCGGGCAAAGGAGGCCAATCTGGAGCATCCTATTAGGAGCTCTGTTGACGCAGTAGCCTGAGAGGGGGGAGGAGGGGAGCTTTAAAGACCCTGGAGGAGTTTGGCGCCGGAGTGGGGGCTCGATCCAGCTGGAGGACGGAGCAAGGAGCAGTCCGTACGGACTTTCGTGATGTACCTCTTCGATGGCCTCTTCCCGACCCAGTCATCCCAGATGATTTGCAAGTTTCTGTTGCTGCTGAGGGACCTGGAGCAGGCAGGACGGTATGCGTGGGGTGCCGCAGTGCTAGGACACCTCTTCTCTCTCCTCCTAGAAGCTCGCAGCGATCTCAGAGCACCGGGGGCTTCACCTCCTTTCTTCAGGTATGCAACTTTCCTTAATGCTCATCATTGAATTTAATTGTGCCTGACTGACATGTTTCTTCTCTTGCAGATATGGGCTACACCCCTTCCCCTTGGGACGTGGGGTACAGATGGAGGGGAGCCATGCCATGGTACACTCATGGCCTGGTGGGAGGTGACACCCGATCCGAGGGTGACGGATCGACGCGTGGAGGATGTATGGGTGCGACTTGACCTCTTCCCCCATGATCAGGTAAAATCCTCAACTTACACTATTTGTCTTTATTTGCTATTTGATATTTGATTTGATTGACCAGTGTTCTTCCTTCCTTGCAGGTGGTGTGGACCCCTTACAGGGGGAGGCAGACCACTTCTCACCCAGTTGTGGCAGCAGGTCGTCACTCTTCGACCGCCATGTGCTACTTCTGTAGCACCCCGAAAAATTCAGTGATTTAAAATTTTTAAATAAATGGAAATAAATAATTTCCATATTATCGGAATGGTAGAACATACGTACCACTATCGTACGTGCAAGAACACATCAGACAATTTGTAAAAATTATAAATCAGCCCCAAACAGTATTCCTAAGTGTTCCACTAAGAAATCATGCAATGAAAAATTCGATTGGCCAAGTGTACGTCACAATGTGACTAATTATCAAATTAGGGAAACTAAGTCAGAAAACCGTTAACACGAAAATATAACATGATCACAAATTAAATAACATGTTGGAGAGACTTACAAATCATGTATGATGACCCATTATCGGAATTGGGCCAATGGATCACTTTGGCCCAAGAATACAATGGAGCAAGAAAAATACCCAGAAATTCGTAACCCTAATTGAGATGAAATTAGAAAGAGGCATTAGGGTAAAACTTGAGGCAATTACTCACACATAGCAACCCAATTTTGTGCCTAGCCTTACTAGAGGGTTTCTAAAGCCTCACGCACTCTAATGGGTGAAAAATCATCAAAATATGGAAGTGAGAGACCAAAATCGCAACCCTTCCTTCCTACACCCATGGGACTTCTAAAAACCCTAGATGCATATATACTTGTCATGAAACCTAGGGGTCGAATTTACACATTGTTGGGGTCGTGGGAGCTGTTCTGGAGCACCATAGGTGGAGGAAAATGCCTCAACTCAGAGCCTTCTTCCTGCTGGCATCTGCATCGACCTGTGCTGAGTGCTCTTCTTGGAGTCGACCTAAGTTAAGTCCAACCTTAACAAAACTGTGCAAAACTTATACCCCTGGAAGAGGGTCGAGTCTAGCTCCTAATGGCATTGGTTTTCTATTTTTCATTTAGTAGATCGGGTGTATTAAGCGTTTCCTGCAAGCGGTCTGAACAAGGGCTTTCTGGAGGACATGACTTCTTCAACCCAAAAGGTAGGTGATCTCGAGCCAAATCTAATAAATAGCATATCAATTGTAGAGAATCGAGTCTACTTTCATGTGCAAGTGATTCGTTGATTTTCATTGAGTATATCTCAAGTATTAAGCGTTTTGCCAAAGTCGCGCATGTTAACAGCTTTCCACATCATATGGATTTCTCATGCATCTCGAGGCCAATTTTAATGAAACCAAAACTATAGTTCTCTTATATTCCATGTTCCCAACAAGTTTCATGTTTACACTTTTGCCCCATGACCCTAGATTAGGAGTTATAAGCGTTGCATGCATCGTGTGTCTGTTTCTGCATTTTCGGGCAAGAACTCAAAACGCGACGGGACCAGACGTCGCGTTCTTGCATGCATGAATGCGATGTACTTGTCTGTCGCGTTCATCTAAAATGTGACTGCATGGTGCGTCACGATTTATATTGTGACATGACCATTCCGATGCGTTAAACTGTGCGAAGTGTGGGTTTCAGTGCCATACATGAACGTGATGTAGGAGGAGTTGCGATTTACATCGCTTTCCCGCTCATGGTTCATCCTATTTTTATATTATTGTTTTGAATGCATCTCTTGAATGCGAAGGATCGAACTGTCACGCGATTCAAGGATGGTGGCGACACACTTCCTGTCACGTTGGGAATGCGACAGGGTGGTCCGTCGCGATTTTATCATGAAGGCGATGGTCTAATCCGTTGTGATTTGGAGTCTTTACAGATTAGTCGTGTTCTGACTGTACACTGTGTTAAAAATGCGTCGACTGTGTCCGTCACGGATTTCAAGACCTACTCGAGACCTGTTTACATGGTATAGAGTTCATGGTTTGCTAGTCTTGGTTCTGGTTAATGCATGAGGTCTGTTCATGGCTTAAAAGTAGTCAACCCATGAAAAACTATAACTACATGAATGTTATTCTAATGCTCTTTAATGATGTGACCTATTCATACAACTAGTGATTTGTTCATGTTACTGTTCTATCTTGCTAAAATGATAATTGTTATCATAAAACGTTGCAAACCATGTATAGTTAAATGCATAGTTCATCTCATGCTATCATGTTAATTGTTTCCGCAAGTTTGAAATCGATGGATTGTGGATTGAGACACGTGTTCACTACACACTTGCACATATAGGCAGCCCTTTCTTGGGAGATTGGAAGCTCTCTGTCAGTCATTCCGTACTGGCAGACTAGCAACCTTTCCGCTAAGGACCTCTGTAATTCTCCGTACTCCGTGGATTCCCTCATGAAGACTGAGTGGTTGTACCAATGAAGTACCCGGAAGATAGAATGCACTTCTCTTCTTATCTACTTCTCGTGAGAGTGATTTGATAACATTGAAACCAAGCCATTAAAAGTAAAGATTGAACTATGAGAATAAGCCGTTATGCTACCGAAATTAATCTGGATCATGTCCCCTTGCATTGTCTCTATCATCATTGACATGATCATTAGTTCATCATTGTCCATTACTTGGAAATCATGTGGCATAAATGAATGAATGGAATTACCAAAAATTATTGGAACTTCGGTTCACAACTATGCCTGTGCAAATAGGGCCCAGTCTGGTCCTGAGAGGAGCACCCGAATACTTATAAATTGTGAGAGTATATGATCCATTGAGGGTCTGGAAATCACCTAATTGAATCCAAGATTGATTTGGGTAATTTCCACACTATTATTGAATGATTGATTGATTGACTGTTATATGTTAAATGGCCAAATCTATTGTACATGTCTTTGTTATGAACCCTACATGTCAGTCCATTGGAATTCTACAGAATTCAACATGTGGTATCTATTGTACATGCTACATGCTATTAAATCTCCTACATGTCACGTGATTGAACTGTCATCTATCTCATTGATAATCATTCTGTCTACATGAGAATTGTCACACTCGTATATGTTATAGATTGGATTTGTCACTATCGTTATTGTCATGAGCATTGCATGATAGTATTGCCATTGTCAACTGTTATTACGTAAAGCATGCCCGCACCATGAGATATAAATCCTACTGGGCGCTAGTGTGCTCACACCTGCTTTCCTTATATTTCAGGTGATGAATATGAAGAACTGGAAAATGATGGGACGGGGACGAGTGATGAGCTGCTCAACTACACCCGTCCATATAGCTAGTCAGCGAGGAGATTGAGGAGATTAGTAGTGAAGAGTAGTAATAGTTAGTTCCTTTTTATTGAGACTGATGTACTGGAGATACAATATTGGGCCCTATGTTGGCTCTGATGATGTAAGGTGTTTAAATAGTTGATGGAATGAAATAAATGTTATTTGGCTGGCAATATTATTGCCTTATATCTTGTGTTATACTTAGTTGTTACTCTGATTTACTGGACTGTGATATGCACACTTGTATCGCTCACGCTCTCAACGTTTATTTTCTGCTGCTAAATGTCGGGGCGTGACAGTTGGTATCAGAGCCTAGGCTTTCCCTTAAGTTCTAGGCAAACAAGAAATTGCTAGGCTTAGTCAAACCAAACCCATGTGTCAACTTGTCAAAAATCAACTGTGAGATTGGGGTAGAAAACATGGGCTAAGTCATTTAGTTAGAAGTATGTTGTGATGAAGTTAATATCTAATGAACATAATGTGGTTATCTTGAAGGATTGCAATGGCCAATGCACGTGAGAGAGACATGCAAAGGACAATCAACACACTGACCCGGGCACTACTACAGACCATCAGGGGTAGAGCAGAGACTCAGGGAGATCTCCACAGGAATTTAGGAGCATGAAACCACCTAGGTTCGGGGGTAGCATTGACCCAGACGAAGCTGAGCACTGGCTTAAGGAAGTTGAACATGCGTTCCGTGTATGGGTTGCACTGACGAGAACAAGGTTACTCTAGCTACTTATCAGCTAGTGCGAGAAGCATGTACCTGGTGGGAGTCCATTGAAGCTACACTAGGAGATGCCCAAGCAACCTGGGAACAGTTTAAGGAGTACTTTAACAAAAAGCACTTTTCTGATAGGGTACAAGAATGGAAGGCAGCAAAGTTCACAAATCTAAAGCAATAAAGTCTGTCCGTGGCTGAGTACGAGGCCCAATTCTCTAAACTGGCTCGTTATGCCCCACACTTGGTCCAAACGAGCAGTTGAAGGCCAAGAGTTCATGAGCGGTCTGAGGCCCCAGTACATCACACAACTGGGACCGATGGATCTGCAGACTTATTCAGAGATGGGGAGGAAGGCACTGTTACTGGAAGATTCGCTATCTATAGCGGAGAACATCAAGAACAGTATGATCAATAGAGAGCAGGGAACTGGATCAAAGAGGCCAACAGCTGTGGTCGGGACAAAGAGGCCAATGGGCCAAGCTGGGAACCAGCAGGTGAAGAAGCTCAAGGAGGAGGTTATCAAGAAGCCCCGTCAATAGAGAAGCCATGCAAGCATTGTGACAAGACTAGTCACAAGTCTGAGGACTGCTGGAAGGCACTAGGAAGGTGCTTACGCTGGGAAGCCAGAGTCACAAGATCTCTAACTGTCCGTGCATGATGAACCAAACATAGGCAACACAAGGAGGCCAGAAGCGCCAGGGAAGGCTGTAGGCAGTACAAGAACTAACTACATCGGAGAAAGGCGGCGTGGTTGAAGGTACACTTAATATTTTATCCTGTTCTGCATTTATTCTATTTGATACGGGAGCTACTCATTCTTTCATATCCTAAACCTTTGCTGATACCTTATCTGTAAAACCGTTCCAATGAATCTGGGATAGTTGTGTCAACCCCTATTGGTCCAGACACTAAACTTTAAAATCACTTTCCATCTAGCGAAGTGTTGATTGAAACTCAAAATCTACCTGCAAATTTAATATGCATGGACATGGAGGGTTATGATGTGATCCTAGGAGCAGATTGGTTGTCTGAACATGGGGCTAGTGTCAACTGTAAGAGGAGTCAGGTGGCATTTAGTCAACACCCAAAGCTAGTGTTCTCGGGAGATAGGAACCACATGAAACTGTCCCTCATTTCCGCATTACAAGCCAAGAGGATGATGAGGAAAGGTTGTATAGCCTTTCTAGCTGCTGTTGTCACTACAAAAAAGGAAGTCAAGATTGAGGGACATCCATATTGTCAGCGAGTATTGATGTATTTCCTGAAGACTTGCCAGGAATCCCTCCTAAGCGAGAGGTTGATTTTACCATTGAGTTGATCCTGGGAGTAGCACCAGTATCTAGGGCACCATATAGAATGTCCCCGCAGAATTGAAGGAGTTAAAGGAGCAACTGATGGAACTTCTAGAGAAAAGATTTATTCGACCAAGCACATCACCATGGGGTGCACCTGTTCTCTTTGTCAAGAAGAGGATGGGTCGATGAGGTTGTGTATAGACTATAGGCAATTGAACCAGTTGACCATCAAGAACAAATATCCCTTGCCAAGGATCGATGAATTATTTGATCAACTGTCTGTAGCTAAATATTTCTCTAAGATAGATCTCAGATCCGGCTATCACCAATTGAGGATCAAAGGAGAAGATATACACAAGACAGCCTTCCGAAGCAAGTACGGGCATTATGAATTCATTGTTATGCCTTTTGGACTAACAAATGCTCTTGCAGTTTTATGCAGCTGATGAATAGTATTTATCGCCCCTACCTCGATAAATTTGTGGTAGTGTTCATTGATGATATATTGATCTATTCCAAAACAAAAGAAGAGCATGAGGAACACTTGAGGATTGCATTGCAAATTCTGAGGGAGAATAAATTGTATGCCAAGCTGAGTAAATGCGAATTTTGGCTTGAGGAGGTATCCTTTTTGGGGCATGTGGCAACCAAGGATGGTATCGCTGTTGATCCATCAAAGTTGAGGCTGTATTGAAGTGGGAAAGACTGACAAGCGTCACAGAGATCAGAAGTTTCTGGGATTAGCAGGGTATTATAGAAGATTTATAAGGATTTCTCAAAGATTGCAGTACCATTAACCAAGCTGACCCGGAAGAAAATCCATTTGTGTGGACCAATGAATGTGAAGAGAGCTTTAATAGCTTGAATGTAGCACCCCGAAAAATTTAATTACAAAAATTCAAATAAATGGAAATAAATAATTTCCATAATATCAGAATATTTAAACATACGTACCATTATCGTAGTGCAAGAACACATCGGAAAATTTCGTGAAAATTATAAATCAACCAAAACATTATTCTTAAATGTTCCATGAAGAAATTCGTGCAACGAAAAATCCAATTGACTAAGTGTACGTCACATTGTGACAAATTATCCAAATTAGGAAACTAGGTCGAAAAACTGTGAACACGGAAATACGACGCGATCATAAATTAATAAAAATGGGGGAGAGACTTCCAACATTATATATTGAAGACCCATTATCAAAATGGGCCAATGGACAACATGTTGCCCAAAAATCAAATGAAGCAAGAAAATGCATGGAAATTCGTAACCATAAATAAGCTGAAATTAAAAAGAGGCAATTAAGTAAAAATTGGATGCAATCATGCACTCTTGGCAACCCAAATTCGTGCCTAGCCATCCTTGGGGATTGCTTGATGGCAAGGCACTCCAATGGAGGTAGAAATCTTCAAAATATGGAAGGTAATATGCTGAAAACCGCAACTTTGCCTTCCTTGTTGCAATAGGACTCCTAAAAGGCATAGTTGTTTAAATACTCTCCACTAAATCCTAGGGATGAGTTCACAACTTGCTGGGGTCGTGTGGAGGAGTTCTTGGCGGCTGGAGAGCTGTGGAACGACCACAACAAGTTCATCTTCTTCCCCATCGCGTCTACTTCGACCTGTGCAAACCGTCCACTTGGAATCGACTAAAGGTAGGTCAAACTAAATTCCATTGTGCAAGACTTATACCCCTGGAAAGAGGGTCAAGTCTACTTCCTAACCCAACTAGAATGCACAACTTTCAGCAGTATACTCGAAGTATTAAGCGTTCTTCAATCAGTGTCGGAGCAAGGGTTTTTGAAGAACAAAACTTCCCCAACCCAAAAGGTAGGTTTTCTTAGGCCAAACCTTAACAAGTCATATACCAATGTGTAGAGCATCAAGTCTAGTTTCATTCCCATTTTGTTTCATCGAATTCATTGAGTACTTCTTGAGTTATAAGCGTTTTCCATGAGTCGCGCACTGTTAGGGCTTTTTACGTTCTTCATGTGTTGCACATGATTCAACACCGAACTACATCCACCCCCAACATGAAAGTTCTTCTACTAGATGTCCTCGTCATGTTCATGTTGAGAGTTGTGTCTAAATGTTAGTAGATGAGAGTTATAAGTGTTGCTGTGATCGGTTCCTGTTTCATGCGTTTCGGTCTGAAGTTTGAATTGCGGCTGGTCCAGGCGACGCGATTCCAGCGACTGGTATCGCGTCGGTCATGGCCGACACGATTCTGTAAATGCGGTGGTAAGGTCCGATGATTAAGTGTCTGGCCAGTCGACGGTCCACGTGGGGACTTCGCGCTGCGTGGACTTCAGTGCCTGTCTGATACGCGACGGGTAACCCGACGTGATTCAGATGTTTTTCCCGCCCAAGGTTTTATTAAATGAATTTCCTTAACATGTCTGGATCCCCCGACGTGATTCAAGCATGAACACGACCACCAAGGCGACGCGATTTTGAGTCTTCACTATTTCGCTTGTTTTCACTGTGCACTGTGTTTTGAAGTGCGTCCATGTGTAGGACGTGTATTTACAGGTTACCGAGGACTGTTTAACATGGTGTTTAGTGTAGGATTTGCATGGCATGGTTCTAATCATCTCATGAGGTCTGTTTAATGACTTAAAAGTGTTTAACTCATTTAAAAACTATAATTACATGAACGTTATTCTAATTACTTTCTTAATGGTGTGACCATTCATGTAACTTGTGATTCACTCTTCTCACTGATCTATCATGTTAAAATGATAATTGTTATCTTAAAATCTTGCAAAACCATGATTAGTTAAAGTGCATAGTTTTATCCCATGTTATCATGTTAAGTGCTTTCCGCGAGTTTGAAACTGGTGGATTGTGGATTGAGATGCGTACATCACTATACACTTGCACATCTAGGCAACCCTTTCTTGGGGATTGGAGCTCTCTCTATCGGTCATTTCATATCGGTAGACAAGCGACCTTTTCTATAAGACGTCCGTAATCTCCATACTTCATGGATTCCCTCATACACATAGAGACCGAGTTGGTTGTACCATTGAAGTTCCCTGGAGATAGCATGCACTTCCTTTCTCGTCTTGTTCTCGTGAGTGTGATTTACAATCTAGACTCAAGCCATTAAGTAAAAATTGAACTAAAGTACAAATTGTGCCGTTATGCTGCCGAATTTATCTCTTCACTATTGTTATCATGAAATCATGTTCACACTAATTACTTCTTGTTCTCGTCATCATCATGAACATGACATTAACATGCTTACATATTGAAAACTCTTATTGGCCATTATTAATGATTGTGGGTATCTACATTTAAAATTGAAATGAGATGCTGACCGGGCACAACGAGTGTCCAAGGACTCCAGTCTAGCCCCAATGACAGAGAGTCATAAATATACTGTAAACCATGGGGTATATGATTACTGGCGTTGCATCTGCTGGCTGGGAGTACTTGCGTATGAATGCTAGATACAAAACCACATACACGTGTCCTAGTGTGCATTTCAAGGTGGATCTCTTCCTTGGTGTGCATTAGTGTCTCAGCTTGATTAGTGTTACATGATCGTGCTCGTGCGTGCTTGCTTGCTTGCGTGATATGGCCATCCTGTATTTATTGCAATTGGTGATATCTTGCGTTCTTGAAAGCTATTGACATCAAGTGAAATCTTGCGTGGTTGTACAAAATGTTCTATTGCTAGTTCTATCTTGTTATATCATTCTAGATCTTGCTCTATCATGATCACTCTATCTAGCTTGTTCATGTATCATGCTTTAATGAGTTTTATTCGTACATGCATATCATGACATTCAACGTGCTTACCTAGTTCTAAATTGCTAATCACTTATGTCATTGCCCGCACATTGAGATATAAATTGTAAGGCCCTTGAATTTTACCCTCTTATATAGGTATTTGATTGTGTGAAGAGATTATGCTTGTGTGTGTAGATATGTATATATATATATATATATATATATTAATTGAGTATTGTTGTAAATATATGTATATATGTTTTTATTGTGCATATTATTTATTTACATTGCATAAATAGTATTATTTTAAAGTATACATTGTATATTATATGTACATGCATTGTGTAAATATAATTTTCTGCAGCATTTATGTTCTGGCCAAACGACCTGTTGGCGTCAACATGAGTTGACGTTAATGGGGAGTAAGCGGCCACATTGATGGACGCCAACCCCAGACCGGCGACCAGTGATGTGACGTTAACCTCCCAGATATGTTGCGTCTTCAGATCCGGAAACGCCTTCGGAATGTTGCCTCTTGTTTTGGTAACCGACCCTCAACGGTCAGGAAACCCTACCTAAGCGCGTCTCTGACCCTGAACCCTATAAAATACCCAATCTCCGGCCGAAAGATCCCTTTTGACTCTTTTGTCAAAACCCTAGTTCTCTTGTGCGAAACCTGATCTTTGGACCTGTGGATCCGGCGATTGGTGACTCTTTCCGGTGAACTACTGCGACTGGAAGGCAGTCTAATCATTGGGGAAAGCTTCTCCGACACCGGGTGGCAATCTGCATCGACACAGAACTCAGATCCAAGAGGATTTAAGGACTCTTTGGCTCAGGCCGAGGAGGGCTTCTTCGACCAAATCTCTATTTGTAGATTTATTCAAAGGCATGTAACCCATACCCATTGTCCATACATACGTCTTGTAGGTCTCAGGCATTTTTATGAAATTTATTCGTGTCCTGGAACCCCCTTTATATCAAAATTTTGGAGTTCAGTCTGTGTTTTGCACAGACAGGAACTTAACGGCAAGACTTGTTGCCATTAAGATCCGAGGTTAGCAACCACCTATGTTGTCGTCAACCAGGTAAGCGGCCACACCCTTGCCGCTGAGTTCTTCAAGCAAGAATAGTGTGCTGTTTGCCCCTTTATAATTTATTTTTCAGATTTTACGCATGAGGATATACTGTAAATTTTATATGCTATGTAATACTTCGAGTGGATGATGTTGTGAAATTTTGTGAAATTTTCGTTGAATATTCTATTTATTAAAACTCCTGAAATGTATGTTAGGTTTTTTCCAACCTTGAAAGTTACTGATTGTGTGATCCATGTGGAATTTAGATGTTAGAGAATTTTTGTATAATGTTTGTGGGTATCAGTTCATGCCATGAGAGTTTGGAAATTTTCTGATATCTGTGTAAATGGTTATATTTTCTAAACTGAAAACCAGTGAGCATGCATTAGTGGTTTTAAATCTCTAATAAATTGTATGTTGTAAAATAAATTATCAAAAATTGCATATAATATCATGACTGTTGGACACAGATTTTAGAATCGATAAAAATGTATATGGCACCATGTACCATGCTTAATTGATGACTTCATAAATTAGGCAGAATGCATGTTTTAATTATCATAAATTGTGTATGACTTCAAAAAATATGAAATTAGGTATGCATGATGCGTAACCTGTAGATAGTATGTAGTTAAATTTTCATGTGAATTGGACAACAGTAGGTACTGATTTGATCATTATATGTTGAAATAGCTAATTAAAACATATTTAGAGTAATTAGTGATAAATTAGATGATTACAGTATGAATTATGATTGAATTGTAATTGTTTAACTCTGTAAATAGTAGTACCATGTTAGGTAACCTGAACCATGTACATGTATGTGAATATGGAGTTGATGTGTTAAACGATGTGCAAATAGTGTGTGTTTAAAAAATGGAAAATGCGTAAATGTGCCATGGGTGACACTGCTACCTTAGAGGGCTGAGGAACTGTACCGTAGTAAAGTCCCTACGGGAAGGTTCATATGAGTATGAGATCCCATGGGCAATGGGATAAAATCCTGGAGGTGGACAAGTACCACTGGTTAGGGTGGAGAGTGCTTCTCCGGTTCTGCACATTAACTAAGGTCTATCACTATATTGCCTAGGTGATGGATATGTGTGTGATGAGATAAGTGTGTGTCCTTCTAGAGGTGGTTTGGACTATGTGTCACGGCATTTAAATGAGAAAAATGTGATATGTATATGTGAAATGTGAAATTGTGTAAAGTGTAAATAGTTATGTGAATGTGTAAGGTAATGTGAGAACATGTGAATTATTATATGAATGTGTTAAAATCATGTCAAAACAGCAAGCTATTTATGTATAAAATTGTGTTATGCATGTGAGAATGTCTATAGAATCCATGCTAGGAATATCTCTTTCATTATGTGTAATTTCCATGCTTAACATGCCATTGTATTACAGATAAATATAATAAAATGTGATTTGAATTAGCATGTTAAATAATGTATAGAAAGCATGTGATAGGTTTGTTTTATTATGAAAAGAAATATGAAGCATGTACCCTGTACCATAAGATTGTAGAAATATCATGTTAGATTTTTAAAAGAATGCTTAAACCATGTTACATGTATTGAGGGTTTTGTTTAAAAGTAAAATGTCTATATGATGTATGTATATGCAATGTGCATGGTTTTACTTGCTGAGTTTTTTAGACTCACTCTTACTTCGGCGTACAGGTGCAGATATCTCTACTTCTTCCGAGGAGATAGTCAGAAGTGACTCGGAGCGAGAGTAGGAGATCTTGTGGAAATATCGGTGTTGTAGTTTATTTTCATAAGTATGTAATAAAGGACGACATGTATTTAAGTTGTGGACAATGTATTTGATTTAAATTTCAGTTATGGGAACTTTAGTTCTTTCTTGTACTATATAGACTGTGGATAAATGTGGATGATGGAATAATAAATTTACATTTAGTTCTTTTATTTCCGCTGTTATATGTTATATTTGTGTACATCTCAACCTATTGAATGTGTTGGGTAAATGTCTCACTGTAACGACGCTTTTTATATCGACATGGGTTGGTATAACCGTACCGGTATAAGGAGTGTCGTTACATAAATCCTACTGGGCTAGTTTGCTCATCCCCTACTTTTAACCATTCTAGGTGATTATGAAATTCAAGAGGAGGAGCAGGTAGAGGATGGGAATGAGTCTGAGTGATGAGCGTCCCAACACTTGAGTCTATCTATAGTTAGTTTGCTTTGAGTGTTAGATTCATGTAGTAGGTAGTGAGGAATAAATGTACTTTTTCTTTTATTGAGTCTTAGTCCTGTATTAGTTACCTTTTATACATTGAGATGAGATTTGAATACAATTTCATTTGAGTTCAATATTTGGGCCCTATTATGATGTTGTGTTGATACACATCTAGTGCGTGCTAGCTAGAGGCTTATTTTCTGACTGTCCACGTCATGGGATATCGACTCGAATTATCCAAATTAATATCCGCTGCGTAATTCTCGGGACGTGATAGTTTAGTGGTATCAGAGCCTAGGAAAACCAAATAGGATATATGTCTTAGGAATAAGAGATACCTATGGAACCTAGGTCATGGAATTTAAATATAGTACCTGGTGAGAAAGGGGTAGAGACTGGGAATATGATAGAAAGAACAAAACACTCTTACCCATTGACTCTTATAATGTATCTAGAGACATTAATTGGTTTCCATCATTTTCTTAGGAACCCTTATAACACTTACACTCAACTGCAATGGCTCGCAACCAGTGGCAAGCTATGCAAGAAACTGTAGTTGGTTTGACCCAAGCATCGCAGAATGTTGTTCAGGCTGGAAATCAGGCTGCAGTTGCAAGGAACAGAGCCGGTGATCTACACCGTAACTTTAGGAGTTTGAACCCTCCTCATTTTTCAGAATCACCTGATCTAGACGAGGCAAAGAATTGGAAAGAGGAAATAGAAAGAATTTTCCAGGTAATGCAATGCACTAACAGGGAGAAGGTGGTACTGGCCAATTTTCAATTCATGAAGGATGCCCGAGCATGGTGGAAGGCCACATCAGCCCATCTGCCTAATGTTGCTGAACTGGAGTGGGCTAGATTCCTGGTGATATTCCGGGGAAAATATTTCTCGGAGAGAGTTAAAGAAAGGAAGGTGGTAGAATTTGCCGCACTGAAGCAGAAAGGAATGTCTGTGGCTGAGTATGAGCCTCAGTTCGCGCGTCTGGCTATGTATGCCCCACATCTGGTGGGCACAGAAAGACTAAAGGCTAATCGCTTCGTGGATGGGCTCAGGCCCATGTTCATTGAGAAGCTCGGACCTCACAACATCTAAACTTACACTGAGATGGTCCAAAGAGTCCAACTGGTAGAGGACACGATGGCCAAAGTAGAAGGTATAAGGGGCAAGGACAACTCAAAGCCAGTCTTTGTCAATAGGGAGCACCTAATATTGCTCCAACTTTCCGCAACAACAACAATAACAACAACAAGAGGCCGACTGCTGGAAGAGACAATACTGTAGACAAGAAGGTCAAGGTAGAAGGAAGGCAGTTTGCGGAGAACTGCAAGTTCTGTGATAAACCAGGGCACCGAGCTGAGGAATGCTGGAAGAAGCTCAGGGCGTGCTTAAGATGTGGTGGTCGTGACCACCGTATTCCTGACTGTTCAATGCTGAAGGACCAGCCAGGCAAGGCCAGAATGTACCACGACGTCAGGGATGCCTTAATGCCGTCATAGAAGCGGACCTACCCGAGGAAGGGGGTATGGTGGAAGGTACCATTTCCATGCACTCTCAACCTGCTTTTGTGCTTATTGATACTGGAGCTGCATATTCATTTATTTCCACCACATTTGCTGCAACTCTACCTGTCAAACCTGTACCTTTGAAATCCAAGATCACTATAGCCTCTCCCCTTGGCTCAGAATCTAAACTCACCCACTACTTGCCAAAATGTGAAACTACAATTGGAGAACACAATCTCCCTACCAACCTCATCTGTTTAGACATGAAGGGTTATGATGCCATTTTGGGTGTCGATTGGGTGATTGAATATGATGCTGATGTAAATTGTCACCATAGAAGGGTCACCTTTAAAAGTTCAAATCTTCCAACCTTTTTGCTACTTGGAACCTATTATCATAAACACCCTATCTTGATATCCTCGTTAAAGGCTTCAAGCTGAACAACCAGGGTTGTGACACTTTCCTAGTTTCAGTCGTGTCAAATGAAAAGAAGAAACCAACCCTAGAAGACATTCCCATAGCTAGAGGCTATCCTGATGTATTCCCAGAGGAATTACTTGGTATACCACATGAGCGGGAGGTAAACTTCACCATCGAGTTACTCCTTGGGGCAGCCCCTGTTTCCAAAGCTCCATATTGCATGTTCCCTGTTGAATTGCAGGAGTTAAAGAGGCAGATCCAAGAATTACTAGATCAAGGCTTTATCAAGCCTAGCACATCTCCTTGGGGAGCGCCAGTACTATTTGTCAGAAAGAAGGACGGGACAATGAGGCTATGCATTGATTACCGTCAGTTAAACCAATTGACAATAAAGAACAAGTATCCACTGCCCCGCATCGATGAACTGTTCGATCAGATCTCTGGTGCACAATATTTCTCCAAAATAAATCTAAGATCAGGCTACCATCAACTGAGGATAAAGGAAGAGGATATACACAAGTCTGCATTCCAGAGTAGATATGGTCACTATGAGTTCGTGGTCGTGCCGTTTGGGTTGACAAATGCTCCAACGGCTTTCATGCAACTTATGAATAATATTTATAGGCCATACTTAGACCAATTAGTGGTGGTGTTCATTGATGACATCCTTATTTACTCCAAGTCTAAAGAAGAACATGAGGAACACTTGAAGGTTGCTCTACAAGTGCTTAGAGATAATCAACTCTATGCAAAACTTAGTAAGTGTGAGTTCTGGATGGAGGAAGTGTCTTTCCTTGGACACATCATATCCAAGGAGGGAATCTCGGTAGATCCATCTAAGGTTGAAGTGGTAAAGAACTAGACAAGCCGACAACTGTGTCAGAGATCAGGAGCTTTCTGGGTTTAGCCAGATATTATCATCGCTTTATTAAAGATTTCTCAAAGATAGTTGTACCATTGACCAGGCTTACCAGGAAGGAGAATCCATTTTCATGGACTGATGAATGTGAGGAAGTTTCAGGGCATTAAAAGAGCACCTCACCTCAGCACCTGTACTGACACTGCCAGTCGCTGGGGGTAGTTTTGAAGTATACACTGATGCATCCGAGATCAGCCTAGGCTGTGTGCTGATGCAAAATGGGAAGGTCATATGCTATGCGTCCAAACAATTGAAGAAGCACGAGGACAATTATCTTGTACATGATCTGGAGCTAGCCGCTGTAGTCTTCGCTTTGAAGATATGACGTCATTATCTTTATGGTGAGAAGTTCATTGTGTTTTCTGACCATAAAAGCTTGAAGTATCTATTTTCTCAGCAGGACTTGAACATGAGACAGCGGAGGTGGTTGGAGTATCTCAAAGACTTTGACTTCACTATCCAATATCATCTAGGTAAAGCAAATGATGTGGCAGATACTCTAAGTAGGAAGCCAATGATCACATTGTCAAGTCTAATGGTGGGCTAATGGAGATTATTAGAAGATTTTGCTAAGTTAAATATTGATGCTGACATCAAGAAGAAGGGATGTCTTATTGCTAGTGTTAGAGCACAACCTACACTAATGGAGGACATTATAGCACTCCAAGACAATGACCCTGTGCTCGTGGAGATTAAGGCTAATCTAGATCAGAGGCCGGATTTCTCTTTAACTGAAGATGGAAGACTATTGTTCCGGGATCGAGTATGTGTACCTGACCATGCGGAGACAAAGAAGATGATTATGGATGAGGCTCACAAGACCAGGTATACCATCCAACCTGGAACTACCAAAATGTATCAGGATCTGGAAAGAAGCTTTTGGTGGCCTAATATGAAGAGGGAGGTGGCAGAATATGTCGCCTGATGCTTAACATGTCAAAAGATCAAGGCAGAACACTTGCGACCTGCAAGTAAACTCAAACCCCTAGAAATCCCGGCATGGAAATGGGAAGGTATAGGGATGGACTTTATTTTCGGACTACCTAAATCTAGAGGTGGATTCGATGGTATCTGGGTTATAGTCGACCGCTTAACTAAGTCGGCTCATTTTTTGCCAGTGAAGAACAAGTTGTTAGTAGATGTTCTGGCTGCATTGTATGTGAAGGAAATAGTTAGACTACATGGAGTACCGGTGTCTATCGTGTCTGATAGAGACCCTAGGTTTACATCCCACTTTTGGAAAGGACTGCACTATTCCTTGGGATCTAAACTAAACTTTAGCACGGCTTTCCATCCGCAGACTGATGGTCAGACGGAAAGAACCTATCAGGTGATTGAAGATATGCTTAGAGCTTGTGTCCTAGATTTTGGAGGTAGTTGGCATGAACACTTACCTCTTGTGTAGTTTGCCTACAACAATAGCTACCAAGCTAGTATTCAAATGGCACCATTTGAAGCACTTTATGGCAGGAGTTGCCGATCTCCAATATGCAGGTATGAAGTTGGTGAAAAAGAAATGCTAGGACCAGAGATGATCAGGGAAACCACAGAAAAAGTGAAGCTTATTAAGGAAAGAATGGCAGTGGCGCAGCAAAGACAAAAGGCATATGCAGATAATAGAAGAAGAGACCTAGAGTTTCAGGTTGGTGATCATGTATTCTTGAAAGTGTCACCAGGACGTGGGATCAGGCGGTTTGGCATTGAAGGCAAGTTGTCACCAAGGTTTGTCAGGCCTTTAGAAATCCTCGAGAGAGTCGGCGAAGTTGCATACCGTCTGGCACCACCACAAATGGATGGAATACACAATGTGTTCCATATATCCATGTTGAAGAAGTATGTACGAGATCCGTATCATGTTATAGAATATGAACTTCTGGAGTTCAACAAAGATGGAACTTATCAAGAAAGGCCTATTAAGATCGTGGACTGAGAACTGCGTCAACTAAGGAACAAGGTCATCCCACTAGTAAGAGTGAGATGGAATCACCGCAGAGAAGAGGATGAGACGTGGGAAACCGAGGAAGCTATGCGCAAAAGATATCTAGAGCTATTC
This sequence comes from Colocasia esculenta, assembly GCA_014218235.1. Classification (NCBI taxonomy): domain Eukaryota; kingdom Viridiplantae; phylum Streptophyta; class Magnoliopsida; order Alismatales; family Araceae; genus Colocasia; species Colocasia esculenta. The sequence continues at coordinate 64,757,189 of CM024757.1, read as the reverse complement.
GCAAGTAAGTACACCTCGCTTGTACAATAAATTACTATCCATAAATTTGGGGACCAAATTCTTTTAAGTGGGGGAGGATGTAGCATCCCAGAAAATTTAATTACATAAAAATTCAAATAAAAGGAAATAAATAATTTCCATAATATTAGAATATTTAAAACATACGTACCATTATCGTATGTGCAAGAACACATCGGAAAATTCCGTGAAAATTATAAATCAACCCCAAACATTATTCTTAAATGTTCCACGAAGAAATTCACGCAACGAAAAATTCGATTGACCAAGTGTACGTCACATTGTGACAAATTATCCAAATTAGGAAACTAGGTCGGAAAACCGTGAACACATAAATACAACGCGATCATAAATTAAATAAAAATGTGGGTGAGACTTCCGACATTATATATTGAAGACCCATTATCATAATTGGGCCAATGGACATCATGTGGCCCAAAAATCAAATGAAGCAAGAAAATACATGGAAATTCGTAACCATAAATAAGCTGAAATTAGAAAGAGACAATTAGGGTAAACATTGGATGCAATCATGCACTCTTGGCAACCCAAATTCGTGCCTAGCCATCCTTGGGGATTGCTTGATGGCCAAGACACTCCAATGGAGGTAGAAATCTTCAAAATATGGAAGGTAATATGCTGAAACTGCAACTTTGCTTTCCTTGTTGCAATAGGACTCCTAAAAGGCATAGTTGTTTAAATACTCTCCACCAAACTCTAGGGACAAGTTTTACAACTTGCTGGGGTCATGTGGAGGAGTTCTTGGCGGCTGGGGAGCTGTGGAACGACCACAACAAGCTCATCTTCTCCCCCATAGCGTCTGCTTCGACCTGCGCAAATCGTCCACTTGGAATCGACCAAAGTAGGTCAAACCTAAATCCCATCATGCAAGACTTATACCTCTGGAAAGAGGGTCAAGTCTACTTCCTAACCCAACTAGAATGCACAACTTTCATGCAGTATACTCGGAGTATTAGGCGTTCTTCAACCAGTGGTCGGAGCAAGGGTTTTCTGAAGAACAAAACTTCCCCAACCCAAAAGGTAGGTTTTCTCGGGCCAAACCTTAATAAGTCATATATCAATGTGTAGAGCATCAAGTCTAGTTTCATTTCCATTTTGTTTCATCAAATTTCATTGAGTACTTCTTGCGTTATAAGCGTTTTCCAAGAGTCGCACTGTTAGGGCTTTTTACGTTCTTCATGTGTTGCACACGATTTGAGACCGAATTAGATCCAACCCCCAACATGAACTTCTTCTACTAGATGTCCTCTTCATGTTTCATGTTGAGAGTTTTGCCTAAAGTCAGTATATAGAGAGTTATAAGCGTTTCATGATGATCGGTTCCTATTTCATGCATTTCGGTCTGAAGTTTGAATCACGGCCGGTCCAGGCGACGCAATTCTAGCGACTGGTATCGCGTCGGTCTTGGCCGACGCGATTCTGTAAAATGCGGCGGTAAGGTCCGATGCGATTAAGTGTCTGAATAGTCAACGATCCGCGTGGGACTTCGCACTGCGTGGACTTCAATGCCTGTCTGATACGCGACGGGTAACCCCGACGTGATTCAGACATTTTTACCGCCCATGGTTTTATTAAATGAATTTCCTTAAACACGTTTGGATCCCCCGACGTGATGCAAGCATGAACGCGACCAACATGGTGGACGTGATTTTGAGTCTTCACTATTTCACTTGTTTTCACTGTGCAATGCGTTTTGAAGTGCGTCCACTATGTAGGACGCGTATTTACAGGCTTACCCGAGGACTGTTTAACATGGTGTTAAGTGTAGGATTTGCATGGCATGGTTCTAATCATCTCATGAGGTCTGTTTAATGGCTTAAAAGTGTTTAACCCATTTAAAAGCTATAATTACACGAACGTTATTCTAATTACTTTCTTAATGGTGTGACCATTCATGTAACTTGTGATTCACTCTTCTCACTGATCTATCATGTTAAAATGATAATTGTTATCTTAAAATCTTGCAAACCATGATTAGTTAAAGTGCATAGTTTTATCTCATGTTATCATGTTAAGTGCTTTTCGTGAGTTTGAAACCGGTGGATTGTGGATTGAGATGCGTACATCACTACACACTTGCACAACTAGGCAACCCTTTCTTGGGGATTTGGAAGCTCTCTATTGATCATTCTGTATCGGTAGACAAGCGACCTTTTCCCTAAGACCTCCGTAAATGTCCGTACTTCATGGCTTCTCTCATGGAGACCGAGTTGGTTGTACCGTTGAAGTTCCCTGGAGATAGCGTGCACTTTCTTTCTCATCTAGTTCTCGTGAGTGTGATATGCAATCTAGACTCAAGCCATTAATGTAAAGATTGAACTAAAGTACAAATTGTGCCGTTATGCTACCGAATTTATCTCTTGACCATTGTTATCATGAAATCATGTTCACACTAATTACTACTTGTTCTCGTCATCATCTTGAACATGACATTACACATGCTTACATATTGAAACTCTTATTGGCCATTATTAATGAGTGTGGGTATCTACATTTTAAATTGAAATGAGATGTTGACTGGGCACGGAGAGTGTCCAAGGGCTCCAGTCTAGCCCCAATGACAGAGAGTCATAAATATACTGTAAACCATGGAGTATAATGATTACTGGTGTTGCATCTGCGCTGGGAGTACTTGCGTGTTTAATGCTAGATACAATAACCCTATACACGTGTCCTTGTGTGCATTTCAAGTGGATCTTTCCTTGGTGTGCATTAGTGTCTCGTGCTTGATTAGTGTTACATGATCGTGCTCGTGCGTGCTTGCTTGGTTGCGTGATATGGCCATCCTGCATTTATTGCAATTAGTGATATCTTGCATTCTTGAAAGCTATTGACATCAAGTGAAATCTTGCGTGCTTGTACAAAATGATCTATTTCTAATTCTATCTTGTTATATCATTCTAGATCTTGCGCTATCATGATCACTCTATCTAGCTTGTTCGTGTATCATGCTTTAATGAGTTTTATTCGTACATGCATATCATGACATTCATCGTGCTTACCTAATTCTAAATTGCTAATCACTTATATCATTGCCTGCACATTGAGATATAAATCCTACTGGGCTAGTTGCTCATCCCCTACTTTTAACCATTCTAGGTGATTATGAAATTCAAGAGGAGGAGCAAGTCGAGGATGGGAATGCGTCTGAGTGATGAGTGTCCCAACACTTGAGTCTATCTATAGTTAGTTTGCTTTGAGTGTTAGATTTATGTAGTAGGTAGTGAGGAATAAATATACTTTTCTTTTATTGAGTCTTAGTTTTGTATTAGTTACCTTTGATACATTGAGATGAGATTTGAATACAATTTCATTTGAGTTCAATATTTGGGCCCTATTATGATGTTGTGTTGATACACATCTAGTGCGTGCTAGCTAGAGGCTTATTTGCCGACTGTCCACGTCTCGAGATATCGACTCGAATTATCTGAATTAATATCCGCTGTGTAATTCTCGGGATGTGACATTGAAGAAGTGTCTGACTACTGCTCCTATCCTCGCCTTACCCACTGAAGAGGGAGGATTTGAAATCTATTTAGATGCTTCCGAAACAGGTTTAGGCTGTGTCCTAATGCAACAAGGAAAGGTAATAGCTTACGCCTCAAGACAATTGAAGACCCATGAGGTAAATTACCTTGTACATGACCTGGAGTTACCAGCCGTAGTGTTCGCCTTGAAAATATGGAGGCACTACATTTATGGGGAGAAATTTAAAGTCTTTTCTAACCACAAGAGTTTGAAATATTTATTCTCACATAAGGAGCTTAACATGAGACAAAGAAGGTGGTTAGAGTACCTCAAAGACTTTGACTTTCCATTCAATATCACCCAGGAAAAGCCAATGTAGTGGCAGACGCTCTAAGTAGACAACCAAGAGCTATGCTAGCTAGTATGATGCTGGGCGAATGGAAGTCACTTGAACAATTTGCAAGCTAAAACTTAGACATGGGGAAGAAGGAGCAACAAGTGTTGATTTCTAATATCCAAATACAGTCCGAGCTACTAAATGAAATCAAGGAGAGGATCCATTCTTAGTTGAGATTAGAGAAAAGCTAGAACAAAGACCGGATTTCTCCGTGGCAGCTGATGGGAGATTACTATTCTGAGGCAGAACATGTGTCCCTGATCATGGGGAACTCAAGAAGAGGTTGTTAAATGAAGCTCATCAGTCAAAGTACACAATTCATCCTGGATCAACAAAGATGTACCAAGACTTGAAAAGGTCGTATTGGTGGCCGAACATGAAGAGGGATGTGGCCGACCATGTGGCATATTGTTTAACATGCATGAAAGTCAAGGCTGAGCATTTCCGAACGGCCGGTGGATTGCTACCACTAGAAATTCCGGAATGGAAGTGAGATAGCATCGGGATGGACTTTATCATGGGATTGCCCAAGACTAGAGGTGGTATGGAAGCAATGTGGGTAATAGTAGACCGAATGACTAAGTCGGCCCATTTCTTGCCGATTAAGAGCACATGGTCAGTGGATGTGTTGGCCGCGCTTTATGTTAAAGAAATAGTTAGACTGCATGGGGTTCCATCTAATATAATATCTGAACAGGACCCTAGATTCACTTCACACTTCTGGAAGGGTTTACAAGCAGCAATGGGAACCAATTGAACTTTAGCACCGCCTTTCATCCTCAGACGGATGGACAAACCGAAAGGACCAATCAAATTGTGGACATGCTTCGTGCCCTTGTGCTTGATTTTAGAGGACGGTGGGATGTGTAGGATCGAAAATAGGTTGGATCATATCTAGAAGGGGGGGGGGTTGAATAGATCTAAGCCAAAAACTACGGAAGCTTAGCCAATTTAAATCAATGCTTTGAATCAGAGGCAATTTGAAAGAGCACTTTATAGATCTGATGAGTGATTGTGTGAATTATATGATTAGAGTGTGAGATCAAGTTGATTAGAAGTGAATTCAAAAAAACCTATGCATACATCTAGCGCAAAGTGAATTGGAACCACAAACAAACCACTGCACAGAGATTTTTAGGTGGTTCGGAAATCACACCACGTGATTCCTACATCCACCCCTCACACTATGAGGATCCACTACACAACTTGGATACACCACACACTGGAGCCTGACAACTCCAACACACTGAGTTCTACAACTCACACAACCTCTAGAGCAAGACTACTCTAGACATCTGAGCACAATTGCTCAACCACAACTGAGTACAACGACTCAACACTGAGCACACAGGCTCACAAACAACTTGCTAGAACAAAAACACAAAGATCCAGATCCTCTAGCAATGATCTGATCTATAAAAGTTCATTCAAGAAGATTGATGCAACAGTTCATGCACAATCTCAAGAATGACTTAGAAGAAACAAGGGGAATTGAGTGTAAGATCCTTGTTCTTCAAGTATACTCCCTTGTAGAGGCTGAATTGTGAAGAAGCTTGATCCCTTGAAGTCCTGGCCGATGCTCTGCAACTTGTGCTTTGGGATCTTCCTTGAAATCTTCACAATTGGCTGCTTCTACTTGATCTACACCCTTGGAAGTGATCTCACTGCTTCATCTTGGATCAATCTTCACTTCTTGTGCTTGGAGAAGTGGGAATTGGGTTGAAGAAGCACAAGGGGAGCAAGATCGGGGAGGAGAAAACTTCTTGCCGCCAAACCGACTTCTGGAAGGCTCTTGGAGGTTCTCTTGTTGGTTGGATGGGGGTATTTATAGCCCAATGTGTCCAAAAGTACCCTTGGGGGTCGTGGGCACATGATCCAAGGCTGATCCACATGATCCCTAGAGTGCCACGTGTCCATATGTGACTTAAGGTGAAAAAGTTTCCAGAGTGTGTCGACTTGCCCATGGGGTGTGTCGACACACTATCCCAAACTGGCACAAAAGGTTCTCTGGGAAAGGTCTCTAGTGTCGACACTACTTCAGGCTGTGTCGACACACTGTACAGAACTGGCAAACAGGCCTTCTAGGAGCTGAATCTAGTGTCGACACAACTTGATCCTGTGTCGACACCACTTGACCATTTCTTCATCATTTTGCCTTGTGTTTGAAGCATTGTGTCGACACCATTAGGGGGTGTGTCGACACTACCCTTGCAAGAATTGTATGTCTCTGAGAAATAAACACATAAATCATTAGTCCAATGTATTATCATGAATATAAATGATAAATGTGTTTGGAAACATGCTTTTTGAATATTGTTATTGCATGTGTGATGTATTTAACATGTTCCACTTATTTGTGCATTAAAATCACAACTTGTCATCATCAAAATTATGAGGGAAAATGTATAAAGTTCACACTCAGCCCAACAATCTCCCCCTTTTTGATGATGGCAACATTAGGTCCACATGAAAATTTGAAATTTCAATGAAATGTGATTTTAAGCCATTTGTTTACTCAACATTCAACTTCAAACACACTGAATGACAATGAACCATGTTCCAATCACTTTTATTCACAATTATCAAAGGCCATTGAACACACTTTAGCAACATTTGACATTTTGCACATTCAAGAGGCACAATGTTACTAATGATGAAGTCTTTTCATTAATGGCCAAGCAGCTTGACAATCATCCATTCATTGACATTCATTAACATTCATTCCAAAGATTTTCAATCACATTCAAGACAAGTGTGTTTCTTTTCATTCAATAAAACAAGTATCACTTTTCATTAACAAGGATGTTCATTACAAGCATTCAAATACATTCCAAAAGTTTTTCTTTCTTTTCTTTCTTCTTCTCCCCCTTTGACATCATCAAAAGAAAAAGTACATTAAGCATGAGGAGGAGGAGGAATGGGAAGGATGATTGATTCAATCGACTTCAGTCTTGATTCCATAGCATGAAGGTTGGACTTGAGCTGAGATTGCATTGGAGAGTCTTGTATGCACAATTTCTTCCAATCTTTGACTGTTCTCATACATATTAGACTGAAATACTGACAGGTCAGTTGAAATTGGTTGTGCGCTAGAAGAAGAAGAGCTGGTAATTCCATGCTTGTTGATGTTTCTGAGCTCCTTCTTGAGGGTAGACATCTCACTGTCTATGTGTGCTGAGAGATTTCTCATGCCTTCCAAGTCATCAACCATATGAGCAAATGACAGCCTAGTCTTGGATATCTGTGTGACTGCTTCCTGACTGTTGAACAAGTTTGATTGGGAATTTGCCAAATTCTTACAAGGACCTTAACTTGGTCACATGGGTTGCTTTGGGTCAGACTCAACAGCTGGGAGTCCAGTCATCAAGGAGTAAGCCTCATGGAGATCAAATTCAAAATTGTGGTAATCTGCCCCTTCATCAGGAATTCTAAACAAAGTGGCTGCTAACTCAGTAGGCAGATCTATCAAAACTCCTTTTACTTCAGACTTGTAACCCTCATCAGTACATTCCAAATTTAGGTAAAATTCTTGTACAAGTCTGGGGTAAATGGTTCTAAATGCAGAAATGAAAGGTAACCAAGTCTAGAAGTTGAAGAATTGAAGGACTTCTGGAAATGCAGTTGCTAAAACATTGTCTTCCAAATCTACTGCCCTAGGTTTCAAAATGGATTTCCCTTCACTAGCCAGCTTGGAAGGGGTTGCCTCTGAAGGCTGGGAAGATCCAGATGAATGAGATGAAGACTCTTCAGAAACTTCAGGAGAAGATTGCAGAATCTTCCTCCTAGGGTTTGCAGAACCCCTCAGGGAAGGACCTTGACTTGAAGAGGATGCCTTACCTCTCTTAGATGGAGTAGGAGATGCAGAAGAAATCCCTGGCTGCTCTATAGGGTCATGGCGACGCTTGCTTCTCCACTCAACAGGTGGTTGTTCTTCCACTGGAATAGGTCTGGTAGTTGCCCTAGACTTGGCACCACGGCGAGGTATCTGCTTGGGGGCCATGGTTGCAGGAGAAAATGGAAGATCAGGGTATGAAGGAGATGGGGTGAAGGGAAGGAAGACAGAGATGGTTGGGAGGAGGGAAGGAGAGGATGGTTCTTGCCGTTTTCAAAGGTAAGAGGCGGCCACGGGGTCGACCTGGGGTATAAAAGGGTTTTAGGGGTACAATGGCCCGCAGGTACAAGAAACCCCAAACCGGCGCCAGGAACTTAACCGCCCAAAAAGCCCTGTGTGTCGACACTAGTCAGGGCTGTGTCGACCTGGGCTGGACTGTGTCGACACTAGATGGAGGTAGTGTCGACCTGGCCTGAAGAATTTTGAGGTTTTGAGTATGGGAAACATTTGTGAATTTCGGGAAATCTTTAATATGATGAAATATGAATGGAATTAACTTTTCAAGGATTTTTAAGACACCAAAGAATTCATTTGTCAAATTGTTACAAAAATTCAGCAAACTTCAAGTTTTACACAACAACTTACAGGATATGTTCATTAAATGACTTGAGCCATTAAAATGATGGTTTGAGGGATATAATACATTCAACAATCAATGACAAACTACCATATTCTCCAAATCCAAAGAAATAAAAATGTCTTTTAGATTGAAATCAAGTGTGATGAAAATAAACAGCTTTAAAGTAAACCGATGAAAGATAGGGATGATTCTTTTAAACAATTCTCCTTGGACAAACACATTTTTTTTTAATTTTTAAACAAACTATCAAATGTAGTAAATCTTGTTCACTCAAGAACTAATGCTTTTTACACACCATAGTCCCTGGATACTAGAGATTTACCCATTATCAAGTTTCAAGGGGTAAATGATAACCTTTTGACATGAAAATATACGTTTATCAGACGCCAATATTTCCAGTTACTCAGTCATCATCAAAATGTATAGAGCATTTTTGTTTTTATTGTTTGATTTTTGAACCCCTTTGAACAGAGATAGCAATAATACCTCATGACGTACATGGCACTTCATTCATTGTGAAGGTTTGTAGTTTCTAAGCATTTGTGCCATTGCTCTGTTGAATGGTAATTGTAAGGAGAATTTTATAAAATGAAAGCATTTATATCCCACATCAGTTGCAAAAAAAAATGTTTAAATTCAAGGCACACATTATCCTTCAGTCTTTGAAAGAGATTTGAATTTCTGTAGTCTTGAAGAGTATAGTTGAGAGTTGATTGTAAAAAAAAATGTAGTAGATCACACAAAGAATCATTTTGAGGTTCTAGACAACTCAATGAGGACATCATGCAAGGGAGTTGTTGTAATTCAAGAAGAAGTTGAATTTTGCAAAAAGAATGATTTGTGAATTCTCTAGCTCCCCCTGAGATGATGATTCCAGCAATTTTTCATCAAGATAAAGATATGCAAGATTTGTAAAACACTGAAAAGATTCTTTTTGAGTAACAAAGACTCCCCCTCAACCATTGCATATTCACTTCTTGATACTTGGCGGAGACATATACTCATGCATAGTGAAAGTGTCCAGACAAGCCTAACTTGTCCTTCTTCAAATCACCATTTGATATACCAAGAAGTTCAATACAATGTGAGTTGAAGAATTTATTGTCAAAAAGAAATGGAAGTTGATTTGAGAGCGATGTGAACAATATAAACCAAGAAAGCAAAGAAGAATGATGAAACAATGACTCCCCCTCAGAACATGCCTAAACACTCAACCCAATGAGAGAGATCAAGAAGATGGATATTTGCAAAGACCAAGCTCTCTCCTCAAGGATGAAAATCTATTGTCAGGAAGAGGTTTAGTGAAGATGTCAGCAATTTGTTTTTCAGTTTCAATAAAGAGGAGTTCAAAGGATTTCTTTTCTACCTCATCTCTCAAGAAATGATGCCTAATTTCAATGTGTTTTGTTCTAGAATGCTGAATTGGGTTTTTAGACAGATTTATGGCACTTGTGTTGTCACAAAGAATGGGAACACAACCTAACTCTTGGTTGTAATCAAGAAGTTGATGTTTCATCCAAAGAATTTGAGTGCCACATCTACCAGCTGCAACATACTCAGCCTCTGCAGTTGATAGAGCAACTGAGTGTTGCTTTTTAGAAGCCCAAGAGATTAGGCATCCACCTAAGTACAAACACAAGCCACTTGTGCTTTTTCTATCAAGTTTACACCCAACATAATCAGCATCACAATAGGCAATCAAATCTAACTTACAACCAGCAGGATACCAAATTCCAAGATCACATGTTCCAACAAGATATTTAAAGATTCTTTTAACAACTAACATGTGACTTTCTTTTGGATTAGCTTGAAATCTAGCACATAAGCACACACTGAACTGAATGTCAGGTCTAGAAGTGGTGAGATAGAGTAGAGAACCAATCATACCTCTATATGTCTTTGGGTCTACTGACTTACCAAGTGAGTCTTCTTCTAGTTTAGCATTAATTGCAATGGGTGTGCTTGAATGCTTGAGGTTCTGGAAGTCAAACCTTTTCAGATGTTCTTTGACATATTTGGTTTGACTTATGAAGATCCCCTCACTGGTTTGGTTAACTTGCAATCCCAAGAAAAATTGTAAGTCTCTCATTAAACTCATTTCAAATTCATTTTTCATTTGGTTTGCAAATTCAGTGCACATGCTCTTATTGGTTGATCCAAATATTATGCCATCAACATAAATTTGGACTGCAATTATTTGTTTATTGACAGTTTTTGTGAACAGGATTTGATCAACATTACCTTTAGAATATCCTTTTTCAAGCAGAAAAAAACTCAAATGGTCATACCAAGCTCTTGGAGCTTGTTTAAGACCATAAAGAGCCTTATGAAGCTTAAAAACATGATTAGGATATTTTTCATTTTCAAAGCCCGGAGGTTGTTCAACAAAAACATTTTCTTTTATATAACCATTCAAAAAGGCACTTTTGACATCCATTTGATAAACTTTAAATTTCAGTGAAGATGCAAAAGCAAGAAAAATTCTTATAGCTTCTAGCCTAGCTTCAGGGGCATATGACTCTTCAAAATCAATTCCAAATTCTTGGTTGTACCCCTTTGCAACTAGCCTAGCTTTATTCCTTATGACTTGACCATTTTCATTCAATTTATTTCTGAAAACCCATCTAGTGTCAATGACCGATTGGTCACTAGGTCTAGGTACTAATTCCCATACTTGATTTCTTTCAAATTGATGAAGTTCATCATGCATTGCATTGATCCAATCAGAACTCATTAGAGCTTCATCAATTGATTTTGGTTCAACTTGGGAAATTAGTGCTAGTGGGTCTTCATGAATTGCATTCAGGAATGATGATCTAGTTCTTACCCTATCATGCACATTGCCAACAACATTTTCTAATGGGTGATCTCTCAAAAATCTATGTTCAGAAGTTACCTGTTGAGATGCACTTAAGTCTGGAACAACATTACCTGATCCACTAGGAGTAGGTGAATGAATGTTCAAATTCTCACCAATGTCTTCATTTTCCTCAACAGTTGGTGAAGAATCCACAATGAAATCATCCTCTTCATTATCTTGACCGTCCCTACAAGATTTAGAACCATGAGTTGAAAAGGAATTTTCATCAAAAATAACATGTGGAGACTCTTCAACAGTTTTGTTCTTGAGAGAGTAAACTCTAAAAGCTTTTGACACTTCAGAATAGCCAAGAAATATGGCTTCCTGACTTTTAGCATCAAACTTGTCAAGATTTTCCTTATTGTTGTTATGCACAAAACATTTACACCCAAAGATTTTGAAATAAGACAAGGTTGGCTTTTGTTTTTCAACAACTCATAAGGGGTTTTCTGATTTTTGGTCTGACCAATGCTCTATTGAGAATGTGATTTGTTGTATTCACAGCTTCAGCCCAGAAGGATTTGGGCAAATTGCTTTCTAAGAGCATGGATCTAGCCATTTCCACAAGAGTTCTATTCTTTCTTTCCACAACTCCATTTTGTTCTGGAGTTCTTGGTGAAGAAAACTTGTGAAATATGTGAAGTTCAGCACATAAATCAGAAAGGATTTGTTTTCAAACTCACCCCCATGATCAGTCAAAATGTTTTTGATTTTATATGGAAAACTTGTTAAGGCAGTGATACAGAAATTCCTGAACTCAAGGCAAGCATCACTTTTGTGGGACAGAAAGATAACCCATGTAAATCTAGTAAAATCATCAATAATGACAAACCCATATCTTTTGCCACTAAGACTTAGAATTCTTGTTGGGCCAAAGAGGTCCATGTGAAGTAATTCTAGTGGCTTAGATGTGAGTACCTCATTGAAAGTTTTAAAAGATTTTCTGGTTTGTTTTCCTTGGGCACAAATCCCACAAACTTGATTTTCTACATTAGAAAAGGATTCAGGAAGACCTTTAACCAAATTCAGCCTTTACAGTTTATTTATTGTTCTGAAACTTGCATGACCAAGTCTTTTGTGCCAAATCCATGCAATTTCATTCTTATTTGCAACAAGATAAATATTTTCAGAAAAGTTTTTATCAAGGTTGATCATGTAGACATTGTTTTCCCTCTTTCCAAAGAATTTTATTTTATCAGTTGATGAGTCAATTATCTTGCAAAAATCAGATTCAGACACAACTTTGTGACCTTTGTCACATAGTTAGCTAATGCTCAGCAAATTGTACTTTAAACCATCAACTAACAAAATATTATCAACTGAGTTTGAGGAAGATTGACCAACCTTTCCAGATCCAATATTTTTCCTTTATTTTTACCTCTAAATGTAACAGAACCTCCCTCCTTCTCAATAGGAATGAAAATTTAGCTTTGTCTCCAGTCATGTGTCGTGAACACCCACTATCAAGGAACCACACATTTGAGTTGGGTGCACGACCTTCCTGCAAAATCAATCAGTGAAGAGAAGATTTTGGTACCCAAACATTGTTGGGACCATCAGAATGTTTGAGCATTGACATCAAATCTTTTCTAACCCAAATCTGATTTATTTTTTGTTTTTGTTTTGTTTCAGTGGTGTTTTTTGCCTTTTTCAATTTGTTCTTCCCTTTTGGAATAAAAACACCAGTGTTCTTTTTCTCTTTAGGAGGGGAGTTTTGCATTTGGACATGAGTGTTCAGTTGTGGAGGTACAAACCAAGGGTTTTGTTGGTACATTGAAAAATTTGGATAGAAGAATTGAGGGTGGTACCAAAATGGATTGTGATACCATTGGTTCCAAGAATTAGTCCAATCAGCTTGATGTGCTGTCTTGGAAGTCCAAGGTTTGTCATGAATGGCTTCTTTTGAATTTTTCTTATTTTTAAGATTTTTATTTGAATTTTTGGTTGACTGGTTTGTGTTTATTGAGGTTGAGCAGGTCGACCTGTCCTTAACTGATGTCGACACAGCAGTCACTATTTCATCTTTTTGTGGACTGGTGTCGACCTGTCAAGTGATTGTGTCGACCTGTTTGGTTTCTTTTTTCTGGGTTTTTGAAGTCTTTGTTGTGTTGCTTGACACTTGCTTGTTTTTTGTGTTTTCAAGACTGGACCTTTGACAAAATTTATCAAGGGTGCTTTTTCCCTTATCTCACTAGATTTGTCTTTCTTTGATTTTTGTTTGTTGACCTAGTCCATGTGATTCAGATCTCATTCTGGCTCCTAGAAAGGCCTCCAAATTGTCTTTACCTTTTGTGAAGGTTTCAATGACTTGTTCTTTTTCTTTTAGCTGGTTTTCTAAGGTTTTGATTTCATCAGCATTTTGTTGTTTTTCTTTTTGTTCCAATTCCAGCTTTTCAGACAATTCTTTAAACTCATGAGTGGCCTTTTAGGATGCAAGCTTGAGCTCATCAATCACATTCAGAAGATTTTCTTTTTCCTCATGGAGCTCAGCTACTTCATTTTCCAATTCACAAATTCTTTTGTTTATTGATTGGTTATGCAGAATGTTTTCAATTTTCTTCTTTAGATGTTTGTTTTCTTTTCTTATTTCAGAATAATTTTCAACAAGTTCAGCATACGCATCTTGCCAATCATCAATTGAATAATCTTCAAAAGATGTACTTACCTTTCCATCTGAGCCATTTGCCATAAAGCAAATTTCCTCACTCTTAGAGCTTGAGGACTTTTCTTCTTCTTTCCCACTTGAGTCTTCATCAGACCAAGTGGCAACCATTGCTTTTGGCTTCTTGAATTTGTGAATCTTCTTGTATTTCTCCTTCTTGTTCTTAGGACATTCTCCCTTCATATGTCCTGGTTTGTTGCACCTGTAACAAATGACAACTTCATCAGATTTCTGATTTCTACTTGAATTGGCATTAGAAAAGGAAGTGTTTCTTTTTCCTGATGGGAATTTCTTTTTCCCAGAGAGTTTTCCTTTTCTATATTTTAAGAATTTTTTGAATTGCCTGGTCATGAGGGCAAGCTCATCCTCATTGGACTCAGACTCATCAGAACTTGTTTTCTCCTGATTCTTGTCTTTGTTACTAGATGAAGCTTTGAGGGCTACTGGTTTGGTTTTGATTATGTGCTCTTCATTTCTTTTCAGGTTTATTTCATAAGTCATTAAGGATCCTATCAATTCATCCAAAGAGATTTTGGATAAATCTTTAGAATCTTCGATGACTGTGGCCTTAGTGTGCCAAATTGAAGAGAGAGAGCACAAGATTTTCCTTACCAAATCAGCATCTGTATAATCCTTACCTAAAGCCTTCAGTCCATTCACAATGATCATAAACCTAGCAAACATTTCAGAAATTGTCTCATCAGATTTCATCATAAACAATTCATACTCAGAAACAAGAATGTTAGCTTTGGTTTCTTTTACTTGGGATGCTCCCTCATAGAGTAGCTCAAGCTTATCACACATCTCCTTGGCAGATTTGCACATGGAGATTCTTGAGTACTCCTTAGGGTGGACTGCACATTGGATCATATTCATGGCACTATAGTTCAGGGTAGCCCTTCTAATCTATTCCCTGGTCCAGGTTTCTTCCTCTCCCTGGTTCTCATAGGGACCTACCTCGACTACTTTCCAGATTTCATAGTTTTGGGCTCTAAGGAAGACTTGCATTCTATTCTTCCAATAGGAGTAGTCAGTCCCATTGAAGAAGGGTGGCCTATTAATGGAATGACCCTCAGCTATGAACCCTCTGGAATCCATTAATCAAATTGATGGTGCAATGAAGGAAACACTTAGCAAGCAAGCAAGTAAAACACACAGAACAAACAAAAAGCACTCAGATCAGATCAGATATAAACCCGCTCTAATACCAATTGTAGGATCAAAAATAGTTTGGATCAGATCTAGAAGGGGGGGGGGGGGGTTGAATAGATCTAAGCCAAAAACTGTGGAAGCTTAGCCAATTTAAATCAATGCTTTGAATCAGAGGCAATTTGAAAGAGCACTTTACAGATCTGATGAGTGATTGTGTGAATTATATGATTAGAGTGTGAGATCAAGTTGATTAGAAGTGAATTCGAAAAACCTATGCATACATCTAGCGCAAAGTGAATTTGAATCACAAACAAACCACTGCACAGAGATTTTTAGGTGGTTCAGAATCACACCACGTGATTCCTACATCCACCCCTCACACTGTGAGGATCCACTACACAACTTGGATACACCACACACTGGAGCCTGACAACTCCAACACACTGAGTTCTACAACTCACACAACCTCTAGAGCAAGACTACTCTAGACACCTGAGCACAACTGCTCAACCACAACTGAGTACAACGACTCAACACTGAGCACACAGGCTCACAAACAACTTGCTAGAACAAAAACACAAAGATCCAGATCCTCTAGCAATGATCTGATCTATAAAAGTTCATTCAAGAAGATTGATGCAACAGTTCATGCACAATCTCAAGAATGACTTAGAAGAAACAAGGGGAATTGAGGAATTGAGTGTAAGATCTTTGTTCTTCAAGTATACTCCCTTGTAGAGGCTGAATTGTGAAGAAGCTTGATCCCTTGAAGTCCCTGGCCGATGCTCTGCAACTTGTGCTTTGGGATCTTCCTTGAAATCTTCACAATTGGCTGCTTCTACTTGATCTGCACCCTTGGAAGTGA
This sequence comes from Colocasia esculenta, assembly GCA_014218235.1. Classification (NCBI taxonomy): domain Eukaryota; kingdom Viridiplantae; phylum Streptophyta; class Magnoliopsida; order Alismatales; family Araceae; genus Colocasia; species Colocasia esculenta. Next base: position 64,741,274 of record CM024757.1, on the reverse strand, counting down.
TCTCACTGCTTCATCTTGGATCAGTCTTCACTTCTTGTGCTTGGAGAAGTGGGAATTGGGTTGAAGAAGCACAAGGGGAGCAAGATCGGGGAGGAGAACACTTCTTGCCGCCAAACCGACTTCTGGAAGGTTCTTGGAGGTTCTCTTGTTGGTTGGATGGCCAATTGGAGGGTATTTATAGCCCAATGTGTCCAAAAGTACCCTTGGGGGTCGTGGGCACATGATCCAAGGCCGATCCACATGATCCCTAGAGTGCCACGTGTCCAGATGTGACTTATAGTTAAAAAGTTTCTGGAGTGTGTCGACCTGCCCATGGGGTGTGTCGAGACACTGTCCCAAACTGGCACAAAAGGTTCTCTGGGAAGGGTCTCTAGTGTCGACACTACTTCAAGCTGTGTCGACACACTGTATAGAACTGGCAAACAGGCCTTCTGGGAGCTGAATCTAGTGCCGACACAACTTGATCCTGTGTCGACACCACTTGACCATTTCTTCATCATTTTGCCTTGGGTTTGAAGCATTGTGTCGACACCAGTAGGGGGTGTGTCGACACTACCCTTGCAAGAATTGTATGTCCCTGAGAAATAAACACATAAATCATTAGTCCAATGTATTATCATGAATATAAATGATAAATGTGTTTGGAAACATGCTTTTTGAATATTGTTATTGCATGTGTGATGTATTTAACATGTTCCACTTATTTGTGCATTAAAATCACAACTTGTCATCATCAAAATTATGAGGGGAAATGTATAAAGTTCACACACAACCCAACAGGATGACCACCTGCATCTTATGGAGTTTGCATATAACAATAGCTACCAGGCAAGCATCAAAATGGCATCATTCGAAGCCTTATATGTAGGAGTTGTAGATCACCTCTTTGTTAGGAGGAGGTTGGAGAAAACCAATGGGTTGGATCCGACTTAATCGAAGAAACTATCCAGAAAGTTCAGATTGTCAGGGAACGTCTGAAGATAGCACAGTCAAGACAGAAACGTTATGCAGATAAAAGGAGGAGAGAGCTGGAATTCCAAGTGGGCAACCATGTTTTCTTGAAGGTCTCACCTTCAAGGGGAATCCAAAGATTTGGGATCAAGGGAAAACTAAGTCCTAGATTTATCTGCCCTTTTGAAATTCTTGAAAGGGTGGTCAGGTGGCTTACAGACTTGCACTACTGCCACAACTGGCTAATGTACAACATCTTCCACATATCCATGTTGAGGAAGTATCTATTCAATGCCGTCCATGTAATAGCCATGAGGACTTAGAGATCTGAGAAGACCTGACTTATGAGGAGAAATCGATCAAGCTATTGGATCAGAAGTTGCAACGACTCTGGAATCGTACCATGCATATGGTGAAGGTCCAGTGGAGTCGAGATGGAGTTACCAACGCTACCTGGGAAACGGAGCAAAGAATGAAAAAAAACCACCCAGAACTATTCTCAGGTATGATACTATACCATTAATGTATAAATTTGGGGACCAAATTTTCTTAAGTGGGGGAGAATGTAGCACCCCAAAAAATTCAGTGATTTAAAATTTTTAAATAAATGGAAATAAATAATTTCCATATTATCGGAATGGTAGAACATATGTACCACTATCGTACGTGCAAGAACACATCAGAAAATTTCGTAAAAATTATAAATCAACCCCAAACAGTATTCCTAAGTGTTCCACGAAGAAATTTGTACAACAAAAAAATCTGATTGGCCAAGTGTACGTCACAATGTGACTAATTATCCAAATTAGGAAACTAAGTCGGAAAACAGTTAACACGGAAATATAACATGATCACAAATTAAATAAACATGTTGGAGAGACTTCCAACATCATGTATTGATGACCCATTATCAGAATTGGGCCAACGGATCACTTTTGGCCCAAGAATACAATGGAACAATAAAAATAACCAGAAATTCGTAACCCTAATTGAGCTGAAATTAGAAAGAGGCAATTGGGGTAAAACTTGAGGCAATTACTCACACATAGCAACCCAATTTCGTGCCTATCCTTACTAGAGGGTTTCCTAAAGCCTCACATACTCTAATGGGGTGAGAAATCATCAAAATATGAAGGTGAGAGACCAAAATTGCAACCTTTCCTTCCTACACCCAATGAGACTTCTAAAAACCCTAGATGCATATATACTTGTCATGAAACCCTAGGGGTCAAATTTACACATTGTTGGGGTCGTGGGAGGCTGTTATTGAGCACTAGAGGTGGAGGAAAATGCCCCAACTCGGAGCCTTCTTCCCTGCTGCGTCCGCATCGACCTGTGCAGAGTGCTATTCTTGGAGTCGACCTAAGATAAGCCAAACCTTAACAAAACTGTGCAAGACTTATACCCCTGGAAAGAGGGTCGAGTCTACCTCCTAATGGCACTGGTTTGCCTATTTTTCATTCAGTAGATCGGGTGTATTAAGCGTTCTCCTCCAAGCAGTCTGAACGAGGGCTTTCTAGAGGACGTGACTTCTTCAACCCATCAGGTAGGTAATCTCGGGCCAAATCTGAATAAATATTATATTGATGTGTAGAGCATTGAGTCTACTTTCATGTGCAAGTGATTTCATCAATTTTCATTGAGTATATCTCGAGTATTAAGCGTTTTGCCAAAGTCGCACATGTTAACAACTTTTCACGTTCATATCAATTTCTCACGCATCACGAGGCCAATTTTAATGAAACCAAAGCCATAGTTCTCTTCTATTCCATGTTCCCAACATGTTTCATGTTACACTTTTGCCCCATGAGCCCTAGATTAGGAGTTATAAGCATTGCATGCATCGTGTGTCTGTTTTCTGCGTTTTCGGGCAAGAACCCAAAATGCGACGGGACCAAACGTCGCGTTCTTGCATGCATGAACGCGACGTACTTTTCCGTCGCATTCATCTGAAACACGACTGCATGGTGCGTCACAATTTATATTGTGACATGACCGTTCTGATGCGTTAAACTATGCGCCGTGTGGGTTTCAGTGCCATACATGAACGCGGCGTAGGAGGACGTCACGATTTACATCGCTTTTCCTGCTCATGGTTTCGTCCTATTTTACATTATTGTTTTGAATGCATCTCTTGAATGCAATAGATCGAACCATCGCGCGATGCAAGGATGGTTGCGACACACTTCCTGTCGCGTTGGGAATGCGACAGGGTGGTCCGTTGCGATTTTATCATGAGGTGACTATATAGTCTGTCGTGATTTGGAGTCTTTACAGATTAGTCGTGTTCTGACTGTACACTGCGTTATAAAATGCGTCGACTGTGTCCGTCACAGATTTCAAGACCTACCCGAGACCCGTTTTACATGGTATAGAGTTCATGGTTTGGTAGTCTTGGTTCTGGTCAACACATGAGGTCTGTTCAATGGCTTAAAAGCAATCAACCTATGAAAAAGTTATAACTACATGAATGTTATTCTAATTGCTCTTTAATGATGTGACCTATTCATGCAACTAGTGATTTGTTCATCTTATTGTTCTATCTTGCTAAAATGATAATTGTTATCATAAAACGTTGCAAACCATGTATAGTTAAATGCATAGTTCATCTCATGCTATCATGTTAATTGTTTTCCGCAAGTTTGAAACCGATGGATTGTGGATTGAGACAAGTGTTCACTACACACTTGCACATATAGGCAGCCCTTTCTTGGGGTATTGGAAGCTCTCTATCGGTCATTCCGTACTGGCAGACTAGCGACCTTTCTGCTAAGACCTCCGTAATTCTCCGTACTCCGTGGATTCCCTCATGGAGACCGAGTTGGTTGTACCAATGAAGTACTCGGAAGATAGAATGCTTCTCTCTCTTATCTACTTCTCGTGAGAGTGATTTGATAACATTGAAACCAAGCCATTAAAAGAAAAAATTGAACTAATGAGAATAAGCCGTTATGCTTCCGAAATTAATCTGGATCATGTCCCCTTGCATTGTTCTCTATCATCATTGACATGATCATTAGTTCATCATTGCCCATTACTTGGAAATCATGTGGTCATAAATGAATGAATGGAATTACCAGAAATTATTGGAACTTCAGTTCACAACTATGCCTGTGCAAATAGGGCCCAGTTTGGTCCTGGGAGGAGCACCTGAAATACGTATAAATCACTAGAGTATATGATCCATTGAGGTGTCTGGCAATCACCTAATTGAATGCAAGATTGATCTGGGTAATCTCCACACTATTATTGAATGATTGATTGATTGATTGTTATATGTTAAATGGCCAAATCTATTGTACATGTCTTCATTATTGAACCCAATATGTCACTGTCCACATGCTATTGAATCTCTCCTACATGTCACGTGATTGAACTGTCATCTATCTCATTGATAATCATTCTATCCACATGAGAATTGTCACACTCATACATGTTATAGATTGGATTTGTCACTATCGTTATTGTCATGAGCATTGCATAATAGTATTGCCATTGTTAACATGTTAATTACGTAAAGCATGCCCGCACCATGAGATGTAAATCCTACTGGGCGCTAGTGCGCTCACACCTGCTTTCCTTATATTTTCAGGTGATGAATATGAAGAACTGAAAAATGATGGGACCGGGGACGAGTGATGAGTGCTCAACTACACCCGTCCATATAGCTAGTCAGCCGAGGAGATTAGTATTGAAGAGTCTGTAATAGTTAGTTTCCTTTTTATTGAGACTGATGTACTGGAGATACAATATGGGCCCTATGTTTGGCTCTGATTATGTAAGGTGTTTAAACTAGTTGATGGAATGAAATAAAGGTTATTTGGCTGGAAATATTATTGTCTTATATCTTGTGTTATACTTAGTTGTTACTCTGATTTACTCGACTGTGATACACACACTTGTATCGCTCACGCTCTCGACATTTATTTTTCGCTGCTAAATGTCTGGGCGTGACAACTGCTGTTCTTGGTGACCTGTGAGCCCCTCTTCCTGGAGCTAGTGGTACGAACTCTAGGTTGGCACCAGTCGGCCTTAGAGGTACCCTCTCTAGGGAGAGAAGGACACTCCCGCCGACGGTTCTTCATAGAGGACAGAGACTGGGGTGAGGAGCATGGCAGCACTGTCGCCTACTGCAGGGGTGGAGGGGAGCAGGTCCTACAGCGTACCGACCTCCAGGACAGCACGACGTACCTAGAGGTCTACCGAGTACACTACGCTGGGCGACTCTGGCTGGACCGGCACGTGGTGAGTGTCTACCTACCTACCCTTAACTTTTGTTATCTGGTTAACTAATTCTAAGGTGAAAGTGTGACTGACAGATGCCCAAGTCAGAGGCAGTGAGGCTGCTGGAGGGACGGCTGGAGGAGCAGGCGGTGGAGAGGCTCTACGCCAAGATGTGATCCCGGTAAGTGACAACTCACCCTTGTGAATGACAATGATTTTGATTTATGAACTGACCAATCTTTGTGATTGCAGAGAGAGGAGCTAGCAAGGGTGGGGGCGATCCGAGACACAGGAGCGAGCTCATCCGCACAGCCTCTCAGCTGGGATCTGGCAGTCAGGCTGCGGGAGGCCATGGACCGGGTAGAGGCGAGGATCCAGGAGTTAGAGGAGGAGGTAAGATATCAAACATTACCCTTATGCACATGTGTTGATTTAGACTGACATATTTCCTTATTTATATGCAGTTGCAGGGAGTTGGGGTGACCTTCCAGGTGCAGATGGAGAGCCTGGGACTCGACTTGATGAGGACGAGGGTCGCCTGCTCGAGGCGAGGGAGGGCCAGGCGGAGAGGGCCCGAGCCCAGGCTGTCGCAGATTTGGAGTTCTTGAAGAAGCACCGGGAGCAACAGCGACAGGCCCAGCCGGAGACGCCAACGAGGACCGGGTTGATCTATGCATCGCTAGACGACCTCTTGTCTCTGGGGGACCTATCAGTGGGATGAGAAGGACCACGACCAGAGGCATCGATGGCGACAAGACCGCCTTTCCCATACCGACGCTGTGATAGAGAGGAGGAGGAGGTAAGTAGCTCACGTAGGCAGAGGCCTAGCGAGGGTGAGAGGAGTGAGGAGAGAGGCTCTAGATGTACCACCAGGGGTATGCCCCTGTCATGTTATGTATAGAACTTGATCTTTTATAGTGGATTTTTGAGCTTTCGTCCATTCAATGTATGTGTTTGAATGGTTTGCCAAATTGTTCCTACATCCACAACACTTAAAGGAAAAAGTTAGTGTAGATCTGTCTTTAGCCCCTTGCCTAAAAGATATACCTTTGTTGAGATCTGGTCAAGGGGCTAAATCTAATCAAATGTAAGAATAAAATACTAAAGGAAAATATGTACATGCAAATTTTTTTTTTTTTTCTCTTTTATAAGAAAATATAGTAATATATGTACATGATACAACTATTATTTTTGGATTTTGATTTTTTTTAAATTTTTATTAAAATAAGAGGGGAAATATGTACATATCAACAGACTCTTTTTTTTTTTTAATTTTTCATCATTTGACTCTTAGACACATATTCATCACAAGTCAAGATATAGGGTCTTCATAATCCACCTAGTCACAGAGGCCATAAGCAAGGGGAATCGTGCATGATGTTATTGACATTGGAGACTGCCCATAGCCTTCTTGATATTTTTCACTGTGGAAGGTCTTACAAGGTCAAATTGTCCATAGAGGAAGAAATTGGAAGAAGTAAATAGGAAGTCATGTGAGGATTTGGTCCAAACTACTTTTTGTTTCCAAACCAACATCTCGCACTGAAAGACTTAGTTTTCAATTATTCTCAGGGGTACTTTTCATCTTAATTCCTTGGTGGAGGCACGTACTATTTGCTACCTTCTTGATTTGGTCAGCCTTTTTCTGGATATGTTCTTTTTACTACCCTTTTTTGACATTTTGGCTTTTCCTTGCCATTCAGATTTGGCTTGGCATTGGCCTTTGCATTTGCATTTCTTTTATTGCCCCCGTTTGTTGTGACTTTGTCTTTCAGGTGAGAGTGGGTGGTCCCCTACTTGTAGTTTGCCCCTTCTCCAAACTTGACTGAGTGAGAAGAGAAAAGAGGTATATTGACTTGAGACACATCCAGGTGTACTTAAGATTTTCCGACTAATGACCAATACTCCAACATCGTGCGGTGTGTGAAGAGTCCCTACCTTGCTAGTGGTCAAGTGAAGAAGTAGAGTCCCAGACCCATGACATTGACAAGTGATGAACGAACAAACCTGACTGACTGACTAACTAACTAAGGGTAGAACTTCTTGAGATAACTGCGTTCCACGGATGTGACAACTCAACTCCCTTGGCGTCCACTAACCTGTAAGCATTCCCCGAGTATGCTTCTTTGATAACGAAAGGATCCTCCCAATTCTCTTGCAATTTACTCCTGGGACCTGGTGCCTTAATGACTTTACGTTTTAGGACCATTTCACCCACCTCGAATTTTCTCTCAAGGACCTTTTTGGCATAAAAACATGCAATTCTTTGACGGTAAACCTGTGCATGGTCAGCCGCTATCATCCGCCTTTCGTCTAAGAGTTCAAGTTGTGCTAGTAAAGCCTCCCGACGTTGATCGGGGTCAAGTTCGGAATCCAATTGAACTCTTAGTGAAGGGACGAAGATCTCATATGGGAGTACCGCATTTGATCCGTATGTCAAAGCATAGCGGGTCTGCCCCGTAGGAGTTCGGATAGAGGTGTGGTAAGCCCATAGAGCTTCAATCAAGCAGTCTGGCCAATCAGCGTTATTGTGAAATTTGCAAGTTTTCTTTATGATTTTGATGAGAGTTTTGTTTGTAGCTTCTGCTTGTCCATTACCTTATGGATAATATGGAGATGAATGATGCAAGTTTATACCATAGTTACCACACATGTCGCGAAGCTCCTGTGAAGTGAATTGTGGTCCATTGTCGGTGACGATGTCCCGAGGCATGCCAAATCTTGCAAGAATGTTGTGCTTGATGAACTTAACAATTGCTGAAACTTTGACCTCTATGAATGCTTCTGCCTCAGCCCACTTCGTGAAGTACTCAATAGTGGTCAGAATGAAGAACTTCTTATGAATTTCTCTGGTTCTGTCCTCGAGTGGACCGACCACATCGAATGCCCACATATCGAAAGGCCATGGAGCAATGAGAGGGTGAAGAGAGGAGGAAGGAGCATGGATATTGTCACCATGGAGTTGGCATTTAGCACAGTGATGAACAAAATGAGTGCAATCTTCTTCCATGGTAGGCCAATAATTGTGTCTTAGCAACTTTTGGGCAATTGCTCTACCATTAACATGGCCACCACATTCACTAGAGTGAGCGGCTTCAACAACATTTTGAGATTCGATCTCATCAAGGCAACGGAGATAGACCCCACTGAGGGATTTCTTGTAGAGAATGCCACCTATGATCTTGTAACATGCAGAGACGCGGCGAATGGCCCATCTATCAGAAGAGGTGGCATAATCAGGGAAGGATCCATCCTTGAGAAAGTTTTCGATGTCAAAGTACCAGGGATGGCCATCATCGAGATCGATTTCTGGCTCTCTTGAAAGTGCATGGACTTAAGGTGAAGAAGACTGAAGTTGAGAGAACCATAGATCAGCATGAGAAGAGATTTTCAATCTTTGGACAGAGATGGTTTTAGACGATTTCCCTAGCGGGATAGGGAAAGAAGAAGCTAGGGAAGCAAGTGAATCTGCCAGAATGTTTTGAGCCCTAGGAGTGTGAACTAGAGTGAGCTTCCTAAACTGCCAGATGACTCTTCCTACCAAATCTTGGTATGGTTTCAACTTGGGTTCCCGAGTTTGGTACTTTCTAAGGGACTGCAGGAGTGTCAATTGCGAATCTCCAATTATCCTTAACTCCTTAACTCCGAGCAACAATGCCATTTTTAGCCCAACTAGGAGTGCCTCATATTCGGCCACATTGTTCGTGGCAGAGAAGGTTAATTGGTAGGTGTGCGGAATCACTACCCATTCCGGTGAGATAAGGACTGCCCATATTCCACTCCCTTTAGAACTGAGAGCTCCGTCGAAGTAAAGTATCCATGAAGGTTCATCATCAATGATGGCTCCTAACTCTTCATCTGAAAAACTTTCATCAATAGGAGAACATGAAGGTAAGGGATGGTGGGCCAAATGCATGGCAATGGCATGCCCCTTGATTGACTTCTGGTTCACGTAGGTGATGTCAAACTATTTAAGAAAACTTTGCCACCTCACCAAACATTCAGTTAGAACAAGCTTTTCTAGCAAGTACCGAATTGGTCCATTCGCGCCAGAAGCTTCACTTCATGAGCAAGGAAATAGTGCTTCAACTTCTGGGCAACCTAGACGACGGCCGCACATGTTCTTTCCATAGCGGTGTACCTTTTCTCGGCTTCATTTAACAACTTGGATAGGTAATACTGCTCTCTCTCTCCTTCTTCTCGTTGTCATATTGGGCCAAGACTGCTCTAGTGGAATCTTAAGTGGTTGACACATAGAGCAATAAAGGCCGACTTGGGACCGGAGGAGCGAGAACAGGGGGGTTGAAAAGATAACTCTTTAATTTGTCAAAGGCCTTTTGACACTTATCATTCCAATCAAATTTAGTCTCTCCTCTAAGCATCTCATAAAAGGCTTACATTCGATTGAATGTTGAGAAATGAATCTCCTAATGAACTGAAGTCTACCAATCAGCCCTCTAACTTCCTTGATATTCCTAGGAGGAGGCATGTCGATTATTGCTTTGGCCTTGTTGGGATCAATCTCAATTCCCCTCTTGCTAACAATGAACCCAAGAAACTTCCTTGAGGATACTCCAAAAACACACTTCTTGGGGTTCATCTTGAGGTTGTGTTCTCTAGACCGTTGGAGAACTGCTTGGAGGACTTCAGCATGGCCATGTCGAGTTCTAGATTTAACCAAGACATCATCAACGTAGACCTCCATGTGCACATGTATCATGTCATGAAGATTGCCATCATTGCCCTTTGATATGTTGCTCCAGCATTCTTCAGTCCGAAGGGCATCACGACATAACAATAGGTCCCCCATGGCCCATGGCGTAGTGAAAGAAGTTTTCTCCTGGTCTTCCTCCGCTAGACGGATCTGGTTATACCCAGAGTAACCATCCATGAATGACAACATCTCAAAATCGGTAGTATTGTCCACTAGGACATCTATGTGGGGGAGAGGAAAATCATCCTTAGGGCAAGCACGATTAAGGTCACAGAAATCTATACCGATCCTAACCTTACCATCCTTCTTTATCACAGGGACGATGTTAGCTACCCACTGCGGATAAAGCACACCCTAATGAATTTGGCTTTGCGCAACTTGTCGACCTCCTCTTTGATCTTGAGCGCAAGCTTGGGGTGTAGCCTCCTTAGCTTTTGTTTGACGGCTTTTGCATCAGATTTTAAGACTAAACGGTGCTCGACCAAAGAGGTGTCAAGCCCTGGCATATCTTCATATGACTAGGCAAAGCCATCGGAAAATTCTTTAAGGATAGTTACAATAGCTTCTTCTTCTTCTACGCTCAAGTTGGCACTAATCAAAACTACCTTCGAGGATTCTTTGGTGCCAAGGTTGATCTCTTTGGTCGGTTCATCCGCAGCCATAGTTGGCTCATCAAAACTCTTAGTGCCATCCACATAGGAGCTCACTGGGTCCTCTTCTTCCGACCCAAGATCTCCTGGCTCATTTTCTTCATCTAAGTCTAGCAGATACACTCCTAAACCATCATCTACCGAATCACCTTCTATGAAATATGTTTCTACAAGAGCAGGTTCCTCAAGAAATTCTGGGACTCGACTCAACTTAGCACATCTCTCAGCCAAAGCGAGAACATATCAGGCAGGGACTTGCCTACCCTTCTCCTTGTGAATGCAGGGCTGAGAGGGACCATACTCTTCTAACCTAGACTTGACCCTAGACTTGATCCTAAATCTAAACTCCTATGTACAGGAGAGGTGCCCCTAGATGGGTGAGTGTGGGTGTTCAAGCTAGAGAGAGTCGGCCCCTGGCCGATCGGAGGAGACTCCACAGAGGAAGGGTGCTCAATGGAGACCTCACATTCCCACCTTTGAGAATGATGTTTTTTTTTGGAGTCAAGGCTTAGAACCATGAGCTGTTGGCTCGAGGTTGCCCCGACTGGCCAGGTGAGTAATGGAGGAAGGATGGGTTGTAATAGAAGAGGGAGGGAAGTGGTTGGAGCAAGACATTCGTGTGTCGGTTAGACTCCAGTTGAGGGAGAAGATGAAGGAGATGGGGATGGACATGGAGATAGAGGATCAAAGTTGGAACCAAAGAGTAAAAAAAGGCCAAATTCCTCACAGACCCCCTCAATTTCAGCAGCTTCTTCATCTTCCTCACTCTCTGAATGGATAGTTCTTCTACGATAGGCTCCCTTGTTCCAGGTTGGATGGGTCCTTGAACAAAATGTTCCTTTAGGGTCCAAGTAAGAGGTGTATAAGGTATGAAAGGATCCGGATGCACAGGGTCAGGATGAAATCCCAAACCAGCCCTAGCTAACAGCCTCCTCACCTGAACACTACTGATGGGACCTTGCCTGTCTCTACCCAACCCTCGGCCATGGATATAGCCGATCTTTGCCATCACCTCCCAACCCTTCCCTTGAGGACATGTGGCCGTCTCAAACTCTTTTTCAATGAAAGAAGGAAGGTTCAAATCAAGGGGAGATGGTAGATCAATGATTAACATGATAGGTTTCTTCCCCTTGTCTAGAATGAAGAGGTGTGGCATTTGCTCCGATGTGATGGAATTAGGGTTTCTACAGTGGGGATACTCTTGATTTTGAGATCTGCCCATTGAATGGAAACTTGAAGCATTGATGGGCGGTGGAAGGACCCCTAGAGTTTTCTCTAGACAAGGACGGCCAAGAATGGCCTTATAGGCCAGATCGACATCTAAGACTAAGAACTCGGAAGACATGGTAACAAGTCCTATTTCTAGCTGAAGAGCAATCTTCCCCTTGGCAACCCTCTTGGAATTATCATAGGCATTAGATCTTCATCGGACAAACATTTATGGATGCCCCCATGTCGATGAGAGTGGACCACCGAAACCCTGTTGAGGGTGATGGTAAGACAGAGAGGAAGTGAATGACACTCGGGGGCTGCAAGGTCTTTATCCGAGAAAGAAATGGAAGGCCCTGGGTGAGGGAAATAATAACATTGGTCACCCCACTTGCAGGAAGATCGTCATTGACCATGATCATTTGGAGGAGTTAGAGTAGAGTGGACTGATGAGATGGTGACTTCCGAATCAATTCTAGAATGGATAGCCTTGCGGGAGTATTGTCCAAGTGCTGAAGAATATCATATTCAGTGCCGGCAGGTGGCGAAGGTCCATTATCTTCCTCATCTTGTGATGGCGGTGGGAGTGGGGGAACGATGTGGTTCCGGAGGGTGAGATTGATGTTCTCCTGAGACCTAGGGAGAATGAGCTAGAGGGTTGGGAGCCATAGGTGGGTGACTCATAGGTAGAGAGAATGGGGATAGACTGAGCATCCTGGCGAGCGGGTCTGATGAGCACCAAGGGCCGCTCTTCCAGGATGGCATCAACAGTGGTGGAGGGTTCCTGGGACTCTACCGAGGGACATGGGTACCACTCCTCAAAGCCTTCTACCCCCCAATGTTGTTCTCTTCTCACAACCCAAGGTCCTAGATGTGTCATGGTGTTGACCTTCTCCTGGGATTTAGAGGTGGATGGGTTGTTGTTTTGGTGGTTGGGGAGGGGGTTCTGAACTATACCCAAGTCCCTTCTCGCCAATCTGGATTTAGTAATGGCTACCTTGACATCATCCCAATTAATCCTACCCTGATCATTCATGTCATACACCCAGTCACAGAAGGTGAAATAATTATGGATTTCATGACCGGGGGTCCTATGATAAGGACAATACTTTGAGGTGTCAGCCCTGGGATGCACACCCTCCTTCTGTGGTGGAAGTTGGATGGCATCGCAAGACATGAGAGCAAAGAAAATGTCCCTGAGGGATTCAGGGAGAGTAGGATAGTGAGATCTCTTGGGACCGGGACGGGTGTAGCCAGAAGGTGGAGGAACAACTGAATAGGGCCTGGAGGGATGTGATGGGAATTGATGGGGATTGGAGGTGGAAGTAAAGGTGGAAGATTTGTTAGGAGGCCTTAATGGCTGACTGCAGGCGCTGATGGACTCATTGACGGTCACCCCCTCGGTGGTAGGTGCCGCGGGAGCCTTACGTCCCTTGGGCTTCCCTTCAAAGAATGGCAGGAGAGAGGAGTCCTTGATTTGGTTCTGAACCACTCTAGCTCGATTGTAAAGATGTGCAAAGGAGGGAAACTCACTAAGCATCAATATGGATTTGAGCAGGGGAGTGGTGTTGTTCACTATCATGGTGATAGCTTGGGACTCCGGGATGGGGAGGTCGGCCCTCGAAGCCATGGATCTCCAACAGTTGGCGAAAGTGACAAAGTCTTCCTCCGGCCTCATCTTTTCTGCCACCAAGTCAGGAAGTGTGGGAACTTGAGTGGCCATGTAAGAAAAGTGGGAGATGAAACGTTTGGAGACATGTCAAAGTTAAGGAGATCGGATGCAGGTAAGGAGGTGACCCCTCAAAGCCTCACCTTCTAACGATTGTTGGAAGAGGTGAACCATGAGGATCTGATCATATAGCCACCGGTGGGAGTCCATGAGAAAGCCGGTGAGGTGGAACTGGGGGTCGGAGGTCCCGTCATACTTGCGGTATTTCGGGGCCTTGAAACCCAGGGAAAAGTAGGCGTCTGGGAGCTTGCAGTAGTTTTGAAGGGAATGAGGCTTAGATAGGCAAAGATTCAGCCAAAAGTTTCCTAACAAAGGCCTCCATCTCAGACTTGGAGACGGATTTGGGTTGAGTGGGGGGTGAGGGTTGGACATAAGGTGGATAGATGAAGGAGGAGGAGTGTGAGTTGGTGTAGGAGGAGGGGTGGAAAGAGTTGGGATAAGGACCCAAGGTGGAGTGACAGGCCTCAGAGTGGGCTTGGATGAAGAGGCCTTGAAAGGAGAAGGTGAGGAGGTGGAAGGCCCTGCCTGAGCCGTATGCTTGGAAAGCATGGAAATGATGTCCTCGAGCGAATAGCGGGACAAGAGTTGGAAGAGTTTAGGGTCATCTTGGGTTTCTCAGGCATAAGTGGGATTGACCCTTAACTCACCTCTTCATTATCAGCTTGAGAGGATGATTGGACTGATTCTTCAGGTTGCATGTTAGAATTAACCATTCTGACAAATTCATCATTCAAATTATCATCATATTCAAAAGCTGGATTATTAGACATGTTGACAGAATTCAACAAAGAGTCCATTAGCACACAACCTACTAATTTTTAAGATGATTAGACTGATTAACTACACTGTTATCAGGAGAAATGTGGATTCTATACAAACAATGTTGTCAAACAACGTCCCAAAATCTTTTAAATGTTACAATTGTGTGTTAACTCTACTTGTGAAGGCCGATTCTCTCACCTCTCACTCAAAGCCGGTGAATGGGCTAGCTAGCTGGGAGGGTAAAGGTCCTCCTTCCCCGTACCATGAGGGAATCCACAGAATTTAGGGACTTAGGGAGTTCTTCTTGAAACCAATCTGATTTACCTGAGAGGGAATCCCCGAGTAAAAGATTGTAGTTATCCTAAAATGTGTGGGGAGGCTAGAATAGTTGAGAAAAGAGACCCCCCCCCTCGTGACTTAGGACCACTAGTGATCAAAGAAATAGTAGGCAAAAGAAAACAGAAAGAAAAATCAAATAGAAATAGCTCTTGCGAAAGTAAACGGCACACAGGCGACGTCAAGTTCCTCAAAAACATGTAGATGACATGATCGATGGACGCTAACAAGAAGTTGACGGCACAATGGGTTGACGTTAAGAAAAACTAAACGACAGGATGTGGACGTTTACCTGGGTAAACGTCAAGAATGATTGACATCTACCTGTGCGTAGGCTTAAACCTTCAGAACCACAGCAGCAATGTTGGTCCCACCGTGATCGCCAAAGGAGAGCTGTAGACATTTTGGTTTTCCATCTCCGGATCCCCAAAACCGTTACTCTCTCAAGGGTGATGTGTGCGTTGGCTAGTTGATCGCGTCTTTGTCTTCTTCCCGCATTGACCCTCGTTTGACCGAGTTAACCGAAGGAAGAAGGGGAATGTGATCGCTAGGGCCTTACTTGTGTCCAAGGAAGTGTTCAGATCGCGCTGGCGTGGTAGCCTCATGAGCAGTTGATGGCAGGATGCCGAATTTCTCCCCTTCGGCCGCCGAAAGGAAGAAGCTCCGTAGTGTTGCTGAAGGTGCTCCTGTGATAAAGAGAACTCTATAAGACTCTACGCAAGTGCAGTAAACGTTCTGAAGTAAAGAGAGATGACCCAAAAGGTGAGCCCTGTACCAGTTGCGGGCTTGAGAAGAGGGGAAGCCAAGTGCTATGACCACCCTTCTTCCCTCCATTTTGGTTTGGAAAACCTCTTTTAGGTGTGTAGGAGTGTGCACTACGTGCTTGATGTGTGTATGTGAGGAGTGACTAGCATGCAAGACTAAAAAGGAAGAAGGGAAAGAGAGAAGAAGAAAGAGGGAGATGATCCTCGTTTGTAGATGCTTGTTGCTGCTTGGTTGACTCCTCCAGCTCGTAGTGAAGTCTCCTGGATGCTCCAAGTGATGAGAGGTAGAGAGGAATGAAGGGTGGAAGTTCTCAAGGCTTAAAGTGACTCTTTCTTTCTCTTCTTTCAAGGCATCAAGGCATAGGTTCATCCAGCATCTCCCCCTTTCTTAAGAAGGCTAAGGAGCTTCATATATAGGCAATGGGGGGGAGCTAGGGAGCATAGGATGCTCAAGTGTGAGGAAACACACTTGTACAAGTGGCAATCCAAGTAGAAAGGTTTGGCCAATGAGGAGGGGCCACATGGGACTTTTACTAGGTCAAGGGGGTGCCAAGGTGGCTCATTTGCCCGTTGGGAACGGCCCCATGCGTTGCATGGCCAAGGTAGGGGCAAGTGGGCGAGATTCCTAGACAGTTTTGTAGACCAGGCAAACCCAGGTTGGCGTCAATCGATGCTTCCGTCAACCTCATGCAGACGTCAACCTGAGTAAACGTCAAGGGTGTGTGCCGTCAACATGGGGTAAACGACAATCGATGTTAACGTTAACATGGGATCCGAGGTGAGTCAACAAGCAGTCAAACAAGTCTTAATGAGCCAAGGACCACACAGGGATGGCCAAATCTCGAGTCTACAGAGGGCCCAAGCAGAACCACCCCGGACCCCGGACACACCGCAAGGTCAGGAAGCCACACACGCCAGTGCCACCACGATCTGGCACCCAAGAATGGGACTATAGAACCAAGAAAACATCGAAGCAGAAACCACCAGAAGCACGAGGCCGACAAGGCCAAACCAATGATGCCTACGGAAACTAAGCACGACCAGCTACAACCGCTGTGCAAGCTTGGGTAATGGATAACACTTGAAAACGTCATGAGGAAACGCCGTCACAACAACAACAACCAAGCCAACGCAGTTGGCAGCCAAGAGGAGGACACACCCGGCCACTCCCTCTACTCGCTAGTCTGGCTCCTGCCTCTAACCTCCCTAGAAGAGCGAGACAGAGCTGCCATAGAACACCACAAGAACGCACGCACCACCCCAGCCTAGCCAAGCTACGGCCCCATGCCTAGAACCACTACGAGGCTCCAGAACCAACGCAGAGAGAGGCAGTGAGACAAAGGACTGTCTGGGCCACACCGGGAAGAGAACTACCTCAACGACCTTGACGTCTTGCCCCAGACAAGAGAGCTCTACAAATGACTCGGAGCCACTGTCCAAACCTTGTTTTCCCCTCTGCTATAGAGTCCACCAACTAGGCTGCCAACTCGAGCACGCCCGTCGCCCCAAACACTCCCTCAAAGGTGCACGTGGATGGGGGTCCCAGGCAATGGAGACAACCTCTGAACGGGACAAGCCCTCAAGTGCTGAGCACTGGGCAAACAGGCGGGGCAGGCACAACAAAAACCACGCCGAACCGCTAGCTTGTAACCCATGACAAGCCCAGCAAGCACGAGGCACGCACGGACCCTCGAGAGGGCCGTCGGCCAACCAAGGCACACACGAACGAGCCAGAACTTGGAACACCACCAGACAGTATGGAAAACATCGCTATGCTAATAATCGATTGGCCACTGGATAATCAATTATTAGACAGACGCGAGACTCCTAGCACCGCCGCTAGGACACGACCGTGAAGGTGTCACCTTCAGTAACTAAACACAGCGAGGCAACCTGCCGTGTTCCCCACCTGAAGGACCTAAGGGAAAACCAGCCTGGGGTACACGCCGACACCCCAACCAGAACCACGGAAACACCCGAGGTAACATAGATACTGTCACACCCCCTAGGCCATCGCGATACCATTGCGACGGGGAAGGGCACCGTGACAACAACCCTATTGCGACGGGGCAGAGCGTCGCGACAGCAAACTATGTCGCGACAGGAAAACACATCGCGACAGTGATCCTTATTGCAACGGGGCAACGCGTCGCGACAAGGTCACGTCTGACCAAGCCGATGCCTCTTTTGGTGTCGCGATGTGTACTGCGGTCGTGACACCATCAGAGAGGCAGACCACGGGATGCTCCATCCTGGGGCCGCCCACAAGCCACAAACACATCACACGGGGGAGGGGAGCATGGAGAAGCAGTAAATACTATCTACAAACCCCGAGGGGCTCCCAATCCACTCGGATCGAGAAGAGCACAAGCAATCCCTACTTAAATGAAGAAACGAACCCAATAGGGCCCTTCACGTCGGATTGGCCACCTCCTCCTCGCTCCACGCAAGCTCCACAATGCCAAGGACACGAGCACGACACTCCTCCACGCCTGAAACGCACAAAGAGGAGAGAGGGAGGTGGAGCACTGCTGGAGGGGGAGGAGAAGAGAGGGAAGGAGGAAAAAGGGGGAAGGGTCACCAGACAAGGCCTTAAGCCTTTGGCACCCAAGTGGCAACGGGGCGACGTGTCATGTTGAGGACCTTAACGCGATGGGTCAACGCACTGGGACAAGAAAGCGTCCTCCAGGGACGCCGCGACAGGTTGTACTGACATGCCTACAACCTTGACAGGCGTCAAACGACCGAAGCGACGGAACACTGTCGTGACTCATTGACCAGGCGCGACACGAAGATGCGACGGGAAAGCAGGGCGTGACAAGAACGAGACACAGGTTGGTCGCGACAAGGATGACTGTCGAGTCGGACACCAATGATGTGATGTGAATGTGATTTTTAAAACACTCCCACAAAGAGCAATTAAAAAAGGAGTATTTTTAGTGAAAAGAAATATGCGTGGGGAAATGAAAAGAAAGTGCGTGTGTGCACGAGATGGAGGTGTGATCGCCAGGTACACGAGGGTACCGAAGGAAATGGGAGAAGAGGCAGAAGTTACTTACCTTCACCCAAAGATGGAGGGAGTGTGGTGTGGGTTAACTTCTACTTCTTCCACCGGCCGGCCGGCGAAGAAGTCTTCAGTTCGTCAGTTACCTTGCAAGAAAAGAAGACAAGCAAACAAGTGAAGGGGGGGGGGGGGGGTTAGACTATGGCGTGCAGGACCAAATCAAATGAAATGAAAGAAAAATGTGATAGCATGGGCGTTAACACACCTCATGGGAGTGGTGTTTAGGGGTGTTCATAATTTGGTCCAACCCGAAAAAACCGAACCGAACCGACCAGTTCGGTTCGGGTTGGGCATCCAACTGGTTCAATTCGGTTTTAGATTGTGGAACCGAAATAAACTGAATATATATAATATATATATATATTATTTACTCAAAAATTATGTAGGCCAGTTGGTAAGCAAGGCCGCAGGTTATCCACCGCCTTCGGCAGTGGGAGGAGTTCGATTCCTCCCTTCCGCAACAGGTTTCTTTTATGAAAAAAGATGTGTAAAAGTGAGATTTTTTGTCCAAAATCAGATTCGAACCCCAAACCCATGGATATAATAGCCCCCGTCCTAACCACCCAGCCAAGCATGCGGTTTTGTATTACATGGCATTAGACTTCGGTTTAAACCGAACCGAACCGGTTCAGTTTGAACAGTATTTCGGTTCGGTTTCGGTTCATCCAAAAAATGGGGTGAACCGAACCGAACTGGACCATGTACACCCCTAGTGGTGTTAAACCCCTAAAAATGTAGGTGTGGAGAAAAATGAAGTGTGTGTGTGTGAAATGAAGTGATAAATGCACTAAGTAATAAAGCAATCAAAACAAGAATGAAATGAGGGGAGAAGGAATGGAGATGTGAAGCCGCTGCTTGGGGATGACTGAAAAGGGAGGAAGTAGCCTCCACGAGCCCCAGTGCGCTTGAAGGATGAGGCTCCGAACTTCAAGTGACGGATGCTTGAATAGCTTGAAATGGGAGTTCTCCTTAGCTCAGAGTGTGAGTCTCTAGTGCAGCAGGGCTTCACCGTAGTGCTTGGGTTATGCTCAAAACAATGGCCTCGGGGGTCTTTTTATAGGGAAAAAAATCATAAATCACGTCAGACACAGTGGACGCCTATCTCAGTGAATCGCGTCTGATCAAAGCACCACGTTTCCCAAGATTGACTTGCTCCGATTAAGCCTTTCCAAACATCGATTATAGCAAATTCTAGAATCGCGTCAGCATAGGCCGCCGCATTTCAAACACTTCTGATTTCAAATGATTCTTTTCAAATATTAATAAATGGAAATATAGAATCGCGATGGCAGAAACTGGTATTTGAACAGAATCGATCTTCTGAAGAGAGTCGATCTTCATATGATGGAAGGTCAGAAACGCGACGGACACTGTGGATGCGATTCTATTTAGCAAGAAAATCTTTTCATTTTTTTTTTGGAATTTGCCATAATTCAAAAATGGAAACTATTAATAGTGGCGACTTGCTAGGACGCGATTCAAAACAAGGTAAGCGCCAGAAAAGGAAGTGTGATACATGTCGATTTTACCCACCGTGGATCAGACATCCTAAAAGGCGTCCACTATGTCAGACGCGAATTACTTATGTTCAACAGACCCCTTCAGACCCCTTAGAAAAATTCCTAAAAATCCTATAAAAATCTGAAAAAATAGGAAAATCACTCAAGAGGTTAATTGAAGAGAGACACTTTGAGGCATTGCGGTATAACATGAAATTTACTCGACATGTTGTAAAAATGGCGTGTCTACAGCTGCCTTGCCTTGGCGTCTGCTTTGCAAGAAAATGGAGTGGAATGTCACGAAATGAAAGCAATGGAATGGAGGGAATTGAGTGGAATGAAGTGGAATGATTGAAAAGTAGGCGCCAAGGTGTGATGAGACACGTCTCAACAACATATGACTAGATTTGTTCTTCAATTCATCAAGAAGCAGCTTGTAGAAAATTTGAAGAGAGAACTCAATGTTTGGACGAAGGGAGAGGGTGTGCACGTGGGCACGAAGGGGAGAAAGATCAACTTCCAGCATCGGGGAAGTACCTACGGACACAATCCGTCAGGTTTCACCATTGGGGAGCGTTTACCAACTTGTGGACGTGCTGCAGCCAAGGTGGATCTTAGGGAAAATAGGATGAACTGATAAAGGAATCCAAAACAAGGTGTTTCTCAAGAGACAATCTTCAAACATCAACAAGGTGAATTGAGTACTTGACAGGGAGTGGAATATTTCATGTTAATTAGAATTTAGGATGAGTGGTTCTTTTCAGTTAAGCACGAGAGTAATCTTCCGAAAATGTGCTCAAGGTCCTACATGATGCATGCTGGGCTAAAAGAAAAAGATTAAAACAAAATAAAATATAAAATAATCAAGGATATATTGTCACAATGCCGAAGTCAAGATGCTGGACGGAATCCATCGTCCTTCTTACAAATCGTAACGGCCTATCCTCAAGTCATAAGAGTCCTCTGGAATCATCATTATTTTTGGCGAAGGAGGGGGACTCAAATTCCTGATTCATCAGAGCCTCGAGGTCCTTGATATACTCTAATAAGGTATAGCATATAGTAGGATGCAATTTATACAATACCAGAGATTGGAGATTGCCGATGATAATCATGAATTTTACGGCGAGAAACATGTTCAGAACCTGCGCTCAAAGACTCATCAGTATTGACAAGCACAAATAATAGAGTAAAATGCGAAAATAATGCTGCTTGAAAATTGTGACAGGGAAAATGGACGCACTTACTTACTTGAATCGCGATGACTCAGTCGGTCGCGATTTACCTTCACCAGTCGCAATGGAAGTCGGATTAAGCGCTTTGAATCACGACGTATGTGTTGGAAGTGATTTTGACCTTCCACCTGAGGCTTGATTTTCTTGCCTATTTTGCGTTTCTTGCTCTCTTTTGGAGTTTCCTCCGGGCTTGTGCAGACATGGGGGTTTAAAAACACCCCATGCCATGCTCTTTTCATGCTTTCACTCTCTCCAAAGTGCAGAAATCTCAATTGAAGCAAGAAGAGAAGGAGAAGGAAGAGAATTGAAGGTTTGAAGCAATGGAGCATGGTGATGCTCCCCCATCCAAGAAGCCAAGAGTTGAGGGATTTCAGAGATTGAGCAAGATAGACGGACACATCTGCAAACTTATTCAAGCCAAACTGGTAAGTTCATGTGATTTTTGCATTGAATGTGTTCTTGCATATTCTTGCTTCTGTTCTTAATGTTCTTCTTCTCCTCTCCTTTCTTCTTTTTCTTTTATTTTTCTCTTCACTTCCTCTTCCAACACCAATGCTATGGCCGATCCATCCATGCCAATTTTAAACCACCCCATGCTGCTCAACCACTCCCTGCTCATACCCCCATGCGCATGACATGACCCACATTATCCTCTTATGTACATGCACCATCAAAATTCATATCCTCCACATACCTATAGCATCTTTATATGACCCATCTCCTATAGGACTACCCCCTCTTCCCGGGCAATAGGCGGTATATGCGACTTCCATGGCTCCAAAAGTTGACCTCTTCCATGAGCCTCAACATGACAACCATCCTTTCTAGATGGGGAATTCAAAACCTTGCAGTCCATGCCAAGCGTTATCACGAAATCCACCTTGGTTGGTCAGCCATGATCGCACTTGTTGAACTATGGCATCCTCAAACCCATACTTTCCTCTTCAAGACCTTTGAAGCAACCATTCTATTGGAAAAAGTTAAGATTTTGCTAGGTTTGAAGCGGATGAAAAGGGGCGAGGAGGAGAATGGCAATCATGCCGAGGAGCTATACAAGCAAGGCAGTACGTGAGAGCTTCATGGATACAAGGGAGGCCCAAGACGTTCAAACCGGAAAAGCTATTGATTTGAAAAAATTGGCGGCCTGGACAACAAGGGAGATACCCAAGGCGGAGAATGACGAGAGACTAGAGAAGGTGATGAGAGGATTCGCCATATGCTTGGCGGGTGCACTCCACTTCCATCTCAATTGACATATCCTTGAGGAGGACCAATTAAGCGCGGTGTGCGGCATATGGGAGGGCGAGAGACTAGGACCGGTGGTGCTAGCCTTCCTCTACAGCGGACTCACGATGGCGAGCTTGGGTAGGCCTCCTTATGGTTCCATGCTATTGTTTACTTGTTGGACTGACCTACACTTCAAGTTTGATGTGAGCAATGAAGTCCCTAGCTCGTCCTGCATCTTTTCCAAAAATCCGCTCCGACACATGGACAATCTAGTGGCTTAGAAGGGCGTGTGGCTAACCGCGTGCCACAACTCAAGATGCGAGCAGATTGGCGTGATCACCTCTGAAGCATGCCCAGGATGCATTCACTTGTACTCCGAAGCCTCTTCTAGACAGGGACCTACGGACGCTGCTAGCACCCGGTGTGGAGCTACGATTGATCGGTGCGGCTGAATTTGTAGTCTACAACCCACACCGTTGCCTCTCTCAACTCGAACTCCCACGGCGCAACTTCGAGGGGCCGTCTCATCTTCCGCCAATGAAGAGATGGGAGATCGGAACCAACAATGACGGTGAAGAGGCGGATACCATCAAGGCGTTGTGGAAAGTCTGTTCTTATAGGAGGTCGGTCCCACGTGGAGGAAGTGGAGGATGAGTGGATGGCCTATGTATGGGAACTCTTAAAAATCTGGCCCAAGGTTGCCATTTGTAAATGCCAAATTGATTCATTAATGACAATTATATCGCATCCTTTATACGGCCAAATTGCACCATTATACATGATTGTTTCATCCAAACAGCTTTGATTTTCTCCTCAAAAATAGCCCTCGGGTGAGCGTTTTGAATCGCGACGGACACAGACGTCACGCTTCACACTTAAATCCGCGTCCAACAAGACCGCTGCAGTTAACCTTAATTGCGTCCACTTATCCCGACGTGTTTCAATTGTACTTCAAAATTCGAAAATCGCGCACCTTAAACTCAGCGCCGGGGCAATGAGACCCTCTAAATCGCGTCGACGACCTCCGCCGCGTTTTAAATGGACGCTTCAAATTCGCATCGCCTGTATCCGACGCGATTTTAACTTTTGCCAAAGGCTACAAAATGCCCGAGGGCGTGATCGGCTCTCCCTTTCGCCATTCTTTCAACTCTCACACTCTCTTCTCTGACTTTCATCTCCCTCTCTCTAGCTCTCTCAACCCTCTCCCTTCTCTCTAAGACGATGACAAAGCTAACAGCGGCAATGGGGTGAAGGGGCATCGGCGGCGGAGGAAGGATCGACGTCGGCTCCGGAAGGGATGACAGAGGCGGAAGTGGAAACTCCGGGCACGGTGGCCCGGTTAATGATGGAGGAACTCCTCGCCGAGGATGGAGGAGGTGCAACGGCGGCGGCGGAGGAGGAGATCCCGACGGCGGCGGCACCGGAGGAGGAGGAGGAGGAGAAGGAGACATCCGGAGGGCGACTCCGAAGAGGGCGGCATGGTCGCGAGGCCCCTCCGCGAGGTGACACAGTAAGTACCCCATCCTACTCTTGTGGTTTGCATCGGTGAGAGGAGGGGGAAGGCCGTCGGGGCCGGAGAAGGAGGCTTGAATCGCGATGAGTTCAGTCATCGCGATTCAGTCTAAACCACAACGAGATAGCCCGTCGCGATTCAAACAGAAATGCACACCTGATGTGAGACCCCAAAATTTTTTTCATTTTATACTGTGCATGTGGTATCTATTTGATAGGTATATAGTGTGTATATTAAGTTTGTGCATATTATAACTATTTAGTTGTTTATATGCATGGATATGTTATGAATATATATGTGATATTCCGTGCATGTAATGTATTTATTTAGATGTGCATATGTAAGTATATATATATTATTTTCTTTGAATATAAGTAATTAACTAATTTTGTACATGTTGTACTTAATTAAAAACCATGCATTTTATATTTAAGTAATGTTGTGCATACAATATGTGAATATTGCTATACATCTTGTAGGCATATATGAGTTAATTTTCCATGCATGTAATGTGCATAAATGTGCATGTTGAATCTAATTATTGATGTACATATGTATTTATCTATTCATGCATAATTGGTAACTATGTTGTGTACATGTGTGTATATATATATTATATGTTATTTAAGTGTGTATGCAAATTAATTAGTTGTATAGATTGTTCTTATTTAACTTTATGCATATTACATCTTAATAATATGTGCATATACTGTCTAACTATTGATGTGCATATTATACTACTTATTATGGATATTGTATGTAATTATGCTTTGTACATATGTATATATGTATGTTTATCTTGTGCATGTGATATCTATGTAATTCTGTACTCATCAAATTGTTTATAGTGTATATTGTACTTAAATAATATTGTGCATATGAGTTATTTTTCGTACATGTTATATATTTAAATGTGCATGCATTATCTAACTATCGATGTACATGTTATATTTATTTAAACCCATGTATGTTGTATGTAATTACGTTGTGTACATACATATATGTATGTTGTTTTGTGCATATTATCCTTAATTAAGATTAGTGCAAATTATGTTTAAATAAATAGTGTGAAATGCATGTAGTTTATATGGTGAATGTATGTTTAATTATTTTTGTATACATTAAATTGTTGTGATGTAATTGTACATTTATTTTGATGTATGTCCCTGTTCTGGCCGAGATGCACAGTTGGCAGCAACATGTTGGCCGCTGACTGCCTGGCCAGAAGAGTTGGCGTCCAGATCGATGGATGCCAACTCCCCTGTTGGCGGCACCAGAGGTGGACGCCAAGTTCCCAGTGTTCTGGCGGATTCAGATTTGGTAACGCATGCATTCTTCCCAGTTCCAGTTTAGGAAACATTCATAATCGTAGGAGACCTACCCTAATGCGTACCCAACCTACCCAGCTCTATAACAACACATTGGTTCAGCCGATCATGTCTTTTGGTCTTTGTGAACCTTAGAACCCTTTGTGGAGAAAAGCTGATCTTTGGAGAGCTGGATCCGGCGACTGGAGGAGTTTCCTAGCAACCTGCACCGACTTGACTGCAGGATGCCATACATCAAGGCATCTCCAACTCAGAGGATCAACCTACATCAACAGAAGAACCAGATCTGAAGAGGTTTTGGCACCTTCTTGGCTGGGCCAAGGAGGGCGTCTTTGGGTTAATTCGATCATTGTGGATTTATTTCAAGGAAAGTAATCTATGGATGTCAACCCTACCCATGTCCCCTTAGGTCCTAGCATTTTTTCGAAATTTTCCTCGAGTCTTGGAACCTCCAAATTCCCTTTTTTATTATGTTCTGCCTGCACTGCCTGCTGACAGGAAGTTGGCGGCCACATACTGTGCCACTAAGTTCCTATGTTGGCGGCATCAGACTGTGCCGTTTACATAGTTGGCGGCATACCCTGTGCTGCCAAGTTCTTCAGGGTTCTAAAAGAGCACTGTTTGATCTTTAAAAAGTGTTATTTGAACTTCTGGATATGTATGCATGCTGTAAAATTATATGTGGTCAGGAACAGTCATTAGGTCATATCATGAAGACATGTTGAATTTCTGTAATTAATTCTATTTATTAAAATTTCTGTAACTGGATAGTGAGTATAAATGAACATGATATTATTGAATAATTAGATCCAGTGCATGTTAGGGTTTTATAAATTTTCCATGTTAGTATGATGACTGATTTCATGATTTGAAACTATTGGATGCTACTGTTTTACTACGAAATCTAATTAAGTGCAATTATTGAGAATATGCCTGAAATCTGTCCTAATTACAAAAATTGATTTATTGTTCATAAAAATCTGGAAACATTTATATGAGATATACTAACTGAATGTAGTATGTGATAAAATTTGGTACTGATGTGACAACAGTAGGTACTGTTGTGTTATAACAAGTGAAAGTAATTATAATGAGCTTGATTAGCTTGAACATGTAAATTTCATTGTTAACAACATATTAATATTCTTTTATGAGTTGTTTATCACTGTTAAACAGTAGAGTGAATGTTGTAAACTGAAAAAGAAATATTATGCTAAGTGCATGTGAAAAGGATTAAATTGTGTATATAAGTGTGAGTAAAATGTGATGAAACCTGATAATGTGCTAATGTAAAATTGGGCCGAGATTGACACTGCTACCATAGAGGTCTGAGAGCTGTACCATAGAAAAGTTTCTGTGGAAGCTCAACGTTCTGAAATATATCCTAAGGGCATTAGGATGAAACCCTAGAGGTGGACAAGTACCACTGGATACGGTGGAGAGGGCTTCTCCCGGTCTGCGCAGTTACCAAGATTCACCACTAGATTCCCCAGGTGGCGGGTGTGTGTCAGTGATGTGCTATGTGCTATGTGATATGTGCTATGAGATATGTGCTATGTGATATGGGTGCGTGCGTTCTCCAGATGGTAGTTAGGACTATGTGTCACGACAACTTAAGTGATAAAATGTGAATGAAGTACAAAGTGAAGTGTGAATGTGGCACATGGTAAGCGCAATGATGTGACATGTGATAAGTGAAAGTGCAAGAGAAAACTATGTGAAAAATGTGTAAAATGATGTGCAAGAGAGAGTAAATGTAATGAGAGTATAAATGCTATATCCATAATAATCATGTGATAATATGTTGACGTAATATCATGTTTAATATTATGTTATATAGTTCAATAACATCCATGTAGTAGTGTATGTGAACATGTGTATGTAAACATGTGAATTGAGGCAATGTGAAAGATGAGCATGTGGAATTGTTAAATGAATAAGATAGCATGTGAACAAATGTAAAACCATGAAATTGTGTTTAATTCATGTCAAAACAGCAAGCAAAGTATGGTTATAATTGTGATAAATACATGAAAGAATATCTAGATTTCATGCTAGATATGCTATTTACTTAGTACATAGTTTCATGCTACAATTGTGTATAGTTGCCAACCGATTTGAATATGTTTTAACCCTTCAATGCATGTTTAATAATATGTGGTATCATGTGTAATTGTGATTTAATTATATTAAAACAGCAATGAAAGGTGTAATTAAATGTGAAAGTGCATGTGAAATATGAATAGATATCGTGCTAGGTTGCTCATTACTTTGTGCTTAACTCCATGCTCTAGTTGGTAGAGTTGTACCATAACATGGATAATGTTGGATTGTTAAATCATGTTACATGTTAGGTGTAGAAAATATGTATAGGTGTATGTTTATTTTCCATGATTCAATATGAGCATGTGTTAGTTAGGAACGTATTTGGATATTTTATGTGTAGTTAATTATATAAAGCATGTGCCATGTAATTGTTATGGTTTAAATGATAGCATTGGTTCTTTATTGTTTGTAGTTTAGCATGTGTGTGATATGTGTAAGGTTGAGTCTTTAAATTGCTTGCTGGGTCTTTTAGACTCATAGTTGTTTCGGCATACAAGTGAGACAGGTGTTCCCATATTGAAGGAGGGCATAGCGAAGAGCTTCATCGAGCGCGAGGAGTAGCTAGACCGTGGAGTACTTAGTAGTTGTACTTTTCCTTTCATAGAATGTAGTAGCGTTATTTATATGGACAATGTAATAGACAATGTTTTCTTTTAAAATTATAATAATGGGGACTTGTCCTTTACTTTTGCTATATAGACTGTGGAATGATGTGATGATGATGGAATGAGAATGTGTTAATTCTTTTATTTCCGCTGTACTCAATTGTATTCATGTACATATCAAACCATCCTTAGTGTGGGTTATTTGGGTTATTATCCCACTGTAATGATGCCCTTTATACCGATGAGGATTGGTATAATCGTACCGGTATAAAGAGGGTCGTTACACCTAAACTGGACGCGATTCAGAAAGGCTACCCGAGGATGGTTGACCGAATAGTACTGTTGGAGAGTTTCGGTCTGCGGGGAGTTAGGCAGACAGGGAGGAGTCGCTGAACGAGTTCGTGCAGCGAGCAGCTAGGCTGGCGAGGGCAAGTCTACTGCTAGGACCCAGAGGATGAGGAGCGGGTGGACCGGGACCTGAGGAGGTTCCTGGTATTATTCTTGGGGAAGATGCTCTTGGGGACGAAGGGCGATGACATCCATTGCCGATTTTTGGAGATCTTGGAGGACCTGGGGCAGGTCGGGCAGTATGCATAGGGTGCGACCTTCCTGGAACACACCTTTGCGGATCTCTCTAGCGGCACAGGTCGCGAGATGACTGTGGGCGGATTTGCCCCTTTTCTCCAGGTGCGCTTGGTTCTTACCTTTTCAATTTTCCTACATTTAAAATTTGTTAGTCAAGCTAATCAACATGTACATGCATGCAGGTGTGGAGTTATTACTACATTCCTTTGGGGAGGGCCACAAAGGTACGGCAGGATGCGCTTCCCCTAGTGCGGAGGTGGCTGCCGGTGGTGACAGCAGCGTCCTTCAGCCTGTAGCTCGACACTCTCCGTCGAGACATCCAGGATTTCCTGGCTCTCTTGGTATGTACCTACCTCATTTCTCTTCCATGCATTGTATTATATGATATGTGGCTAATGTATGCATGTGTGCAGGTTGTGTGGCAGCCCTATGCGGGTGTGCCTGACGACGGCCAACTGTGGGTGGAGAGTGGCCATCCTCAGTTCGGGCGGGACCTATGGGTCCATTGCCTGAATGAGATCGAGCCACTCCGCCTTCGGCTCGCCGCACGTACTCTCGGACTGCACCAGGTGTGGTTCGATGAGGTGGAGCCCCGAGGGATCGAAAGGAGGACGAGGGGGAAGGCAAAGTGGGTGGACTGGCCCCTGCGCTTCCCTAACCAGTTTGCGGACTGGCAGCGTGGCCGGTACCCGATGGAGTTCAATGCTGCGAAGCTTCGCCTACATCCAGCGGTACCAGGAGGTGTATGGGGAGCGCGACTTCATGAGGCCAGCCCGGGTATGCACTTCTAAACCTTTGAACTTTTCATTAATGATGTACATGATGGATCTAACATTGTGTGCATATGCAGGACGCACGAGATAGATTGATAGACACCCTCCGTCCCCAGTTGGAGAGTACGGAGGCCCAGCTGGCAGAGGCACGGGAGGCCTTAGACACGTTGGTAAGTTTAAATGATCATACGTTACTTCATTTTCTTTACCATGTGCTGACTTGATTTTCAATATGTGCAGCGTGCAGTGCAGATGACAGTGGAGCGCACCGATGCAGCAGGTCCCTCTACGAGCCGTAGTGTACCGACCCAGAGCTGACCTCACTCCGAAGCAGCTAGCAGCAGCGGCAGCTCGTGCGGAGGCAGTGGAGCGTGACCTCTCTGCACGGGTAAGTAAATGAGTTAGACATATGTAAGAAGTGAATTCCCTTATACTTACTTGTTTGTTCCTGTGCAGTCTGTCGAGCTCCAAAGCGCCATCACCTAGGCAACTCTTACAGGCACTGAGGTGACTGAGTTGACGCAGCAGTTGTCCGAGTTGTACTCAAGTCTCCCAGCATGACTGAGTTGTGGGTGGAAACGCCTCAACCGCTGCTTAATGGAATGGACCCCGCTTAAGTGTAAGGCGATGTTCAACAAGCGCGGTGTCCAAGCCTGGCATATCCTCGTAGCTCCATGCAAACGTGTGTCCTTATAGTCTCTGAGAACCTCAATAATTGCCTCTTCTTCAGCTGGTGATAAATTACTGCTTATGAGAACGGTCCTAGGGTTTTCCTTGGTTCCCAAGTTGATTTCCTTGGTGGTTTCTTCTACAGCAACTGAGGTTCGTAGAATCTCTTGACTCCACTTGCGAACGTGTCAGCCTCGTCCTCGAATTCTTCATCACCTTCCTCAATCGGGTCGTCATCATCCATGATCTCATAGACTCCGAACCCATCATCAATTAGGCACAGTGACTGCTCATATTCCATATCCGAAAACTGCAAAGGCTCCTCTACAAATTCTGGAATTGCTAGACATGCCTGCATCTACGGGTTAGATCAGCGAGGAATCGGTGTGGAACCCTCCTATCCTTGGACTTTTTCTTGGATACTACTCCTAGCATATCTCTATCCTAGCCTAGACTCCCACTACAATTACTAGAATCTACAACAGGGGGTGGAGGAGAAGGAAAAGTAGTAAAAGAAGAATCCCGCATAGGGGAAGGTGGAGAAGGAGTAAAAGCAGTAAAAGTCCCCTATGTGGAGGGGGAAGGAGGTCCCTGCGTGGAGGGAAATAGGAGATCGGTCATGGGACTGGGGAGGAGTGGCCCGTAGGTTGGGGCATACTCGGAGGAAAGGTAAGAAGTCTCCTCGACGGAGACGATGGAATCAACCATGGAAAAGTGACATTTTTTGGGATTTTCATTGTTTTGTGATTTTTGGTTTTTATTTATCATGCAAAGGGAAAGAGGGGAGGTGAGATCGTCAATCAAAAAAGGTGAGAAATGAGCGTGTGCTCGAGGAGATTGGGGGAGAGAGGGAGTTGGAGGGTGAGCGTCTACTCAGAGGAGTGAAGAGAGATTGTGAGGTAGGTCATTGGTGCCCGAGGGATGCTTAACGAAATGAAAAATGGCCACGCGGTAGCCTGGAGGAGACTGGGCGTGATGCCCATAGAGAAGAGGAGGCCCACCCCGAGCCTAGCTGTTGTGGAAGCTTCTGTGGGAAGGGTGCTTGACTCGGCTCCGTCTACCTGCTGCCTCTTGCCTGTGGCCACTGCTAGCTGCTCAGTCTCTGCTGGTGCGAAGAGTTGGTTCAAGGAGGTGGCAATGTCACTCATATCAAACCACCGGCTCCATTCTGACTCGGACTCGCCCCTCTTTACTTGCTTTGGGGGCCTGAGGTTCTCCACAGCTCTGTATGTGGCCAGGGGTGGATGATGAACAGGTTCTGCAGTGATGGTGGACGTTTGTTGACTCCCTAGCTGCAGTGACCCCTTCTTAAAATGCTGATATAGTGTCCATGTGAGTGGCTGCCCCCGCTTATGGTCTGCCTTGCGTGGCTTGTATCCCAGCCCTACCTGGGTCTCATCTTTCTATCCTTCACTGCTTCTGTCCTGCCCTGCAGATGTACCCCCAACCCTTTACCTGGCTAGTACCCATTTACAGCATAATATGCCAGCCTTTTTCTGTGATGATCTTGCTCCTCTTTGCAGCACTAACTGATGATGAATCGGCTGGGCTATGGTGTGTGTCGTATGTGTCTATCACAGACATCAATGGCTGATTGCTTGGCCATATAGAAGGGACTGAGTTGTCATTCATAGCATCCACTTCCAAGACATTCGGCTTCCTGGCGACTTTGACGACACATCCTTTGTACGGAAATTTCAGGCATTGATGTATAGTACATATGACGACGCCAAGTGCCTGGATAAATGGCCTCCCCAGGATCATACAGAAACTCGAGTCCATGTCTAAAATGTGGAAGTCCATCTCAGTGACGGATGGACCCAACCCCACCTTTAAAGCGACCACTCCTTTTGGCGGCCTACTAGTGTTGTCGTAGGCCGTGACAGTGATGGAGGAGGGTCGGACGGAATGTAGTGTGACCCCGCAAAAAGTCAACGTGTTCAAGGACACGACATTAATGGAAGCACCGGTGTCCACCAGGCATTGAGAGACGCGGACCCCGTTGATGTTGACAGTCAGGCATAGGGCATACCGCTGAGACTCCACTGGCGCTAACTCGGACTCATAAAACTCAATGGCTGGATGCCGACTGGTGGGGGTCAGGACTGCACTGATCTGGTTCACTAGCAGATCTTCGTTCACCATTACTTTCTGCAAATACTGCATGAGGGCTTCCTGATGTACTGGTGACCTTTTGATCAACTCGAGGATAGAAATTATGGCCGGTGTCTTGTCTAGATGCTTAAGCAAGTCATACTGAGTCCCTGGGATGGACTCCTCAGTCGGGTCTTCTTTCTTGAGGTAGGGGTTCCCGTCATGCTGCTGGGGGAATATCTGTTTAAATATGCACCCACTCCGGAGCACCATCGTTTCCTCGGAGCTATCTCCTGCTACAGGTGCCGCGGCTGGCGGGATAGAAGATGGATGAGAGGTAGGGGGTTGGGGTGTGAACATTTGGTGCGGTAGTTGGATACCTGCTGCACTCGGGGGTGGAATGGTGGTACAGAGGAAGGGAGCTTAGGGATTGGGGTAATGAGGGGCGCGGTTGGTGGTGTGCGGAGGAGAGGTGGGTTCAATGATGGTGGCTGTGAGGAGGCGGTGGTGGAGGGTTGGCGTATGAGTGGGCGGTTGGGTTGTGGTGGTATGGTGGAGGGGTTGCGTAGAAAGGGAGCTTGTGGGTTAGAGGGTGGTAGCGTTGTGGAGGTGATTGGGGTTGGCGGATAAGTGATGGGTTGGATGATGGTGGCTGTGAGGGTGTTGACGGTGTGGTGGCGGTTGT
Organism: Colocasia esculenta; assembly: GCA_014218235.1. NCBI lineage: Eukaryota > Viridiplantae > Streptophyta > Magnoliopsida > Alismatales > Araceae > Colocasia > Colocasia esculenta. Next base: position 64,708,552 of record CM024757.1, on the reverse strand, counting down.
AGGGATACGTAGAAAAGAGGGTAGTGTGTTAGAGAGAGTGGGTGTACGAATGAAGGGGTAGGGAAAAAGAAGATTGGGAAGTGGAGGTGATGGATACTTCTGTAGGCAGACCAGGTGTATTTTTGGTGTGGGGAGACGTCTTGAGGGCGTTAACTTGCTGATTCAGAGCCTGATGCTCTGGAAGAGGGTTCTGGACAATGCCCATATTGGGCTGCTGCTGGGGTGCCTGGGGCTGCTGCGGTGGTTGGTGCTGCTGCTGTTGTTGCTGATCCTACCTTGGCGGTCTTCTTGCCTTCATTTCTGCAATATATTTTCTCATTTCCTCCCAATCTATGCCTCCATTGTCATTCAAGTCATAAATATAATCTTTGAAATGAAAACAAGCCTCCAAAGTGTGGCCCGGTCCCCTATGGAATGCACAATAACGTGAGGTATCAACATTGGGAGGCCATTGTAGCCATTCCCTTAGCAAAGTGAGTGCATTGGCGGCCATCAAAGCATGAATATGTCGGGTAAGGTCTCCGGCAATGGAGGGTAATGGGCTCTTCTTGGGCTAGGGGGCGCCTAGGCTGTTGAGGTTCATAGGTGCCTGGAGGAGGGACTTGGTTGTATTGGGGAGGAGGAGCAAGTTGCTGTTGCTGATATTGGGGAGGGGCAGGTTGGCGGTACTGAGGCTGCGGTCCCTGGCGATACTGAGGAGGTGGTGGAGGGGCTTGATGGTATTGGTTGGAAGAGGAGCTGGTTGATACTGAGGTTGTTGGGGCTACTGAGGTTGCTGGGGTTGCTGAGGTGGTGCCCTAAATGTTGGAGGGTTGTTTGGCCTGAAGGCTAGCTATTGTGGCTATTGAGACTTGGAGTTGGTGTTAGGGTAGTAGGTGGAAGGACTGGGGTTGCCCATAGCACTCACCTGCTCATTTTGCATCACTCCCTCAGTCATGGGATTGCCAATAGGGGGAGTGCCATTGCTCTTCTTGAATGTCTGGCCTTCGGCTCAAACATAGCCATAATCAGAGAGTCCTTCAGCTGTGTCTGGATGTAGTAGGCTCTCTCATATAGTTCCTCCATGGTGGTTAACTTATTCATTGCCAGAATATGTCTAAATTGTGACGTAGCATTCGCCGTGATCATCTTGACTTGCTATGGCTCGGACAGCGGGTCCCTCAGCCTCTCAGCCATCGCTCTCCATCTATCAGCATAGTGTATAAAATCCTCATCAGCCTTCATTCTTTCGGCCATCAAATCAGTGATAGACAACACGGGCCAACCCGATCCCTATACCTCTGCAAAAATTTTCTTTGTACTGCTTCAAAGTCCTCAGCATCTGCGGGCTCCAAGGAATAAAACCATTCAAGGGCGGGCCCATCCAAAGATCGACAAAAGAGGAAAGCAAGGGCACGATTGTCATTTTTCTAGAAGGAGGATTCATACATGAATTCCTTAATGTGTACAAATGGATTGCCACTACCATGTAGCGGTGATAGATTGGGAGTTCAGAAGGGGGAAGGTGAAAGACTGGCATAGAAGGAAGTGCTAATTCAAAAGAATCTTTAGGTGTGGACACCCTTTTCAAATCTTGTTCGAGACGACTCACCTTTGCCAAAAGAGCTTGGGTGAGCTGATCGGAAGAAGATTTGTGAGGCAACCCGGAGGAATGAGGTTGGGGTGCACTTACTTGGATAGAGTTGTAGTGGGGAGGCACGTCGGCGGGCATAGAAGCATGGGCCGGAGCCCGAGAGGGGTGAATGGGCCTTGCCACATTGGGGCTCGAACGGACAAGGGAAGGCCTCCCAACGGGACTGTGGGGGCAAGAATGAGTAATGGAATTGGCCTGTGAGGGGGCAAGGGAGGGTCGAACCATCGGGTTGCGAGTGGGTTCATAGAAGGCGGGTGTTTGGGTGGAGAGTTTGAATGGGTTCGGGGATGGATTTTCCCCTTCAAGGCAGCTTGGACCTCCTGGAGTTGGTAGGCTTGGAGGTTTTGGAGAATGTCCACAAGCTGGGACAAATCGATAGAAGCAGAGGCATTTGCAGTGGCATGCCTCGGGGAAAGATGGGGAGATTGTGAACCCATCGCATTGACATGCGAAGTGGATGGACCATCGTGGGGGTGGTGGATTTGTGCAAGGGGTTGCATGGGGTCATACATTTCACCATAAACATCCTCCTGATAACCCATGTTCTCGTACTCGGCCATTCCGAGAGATTTGCCTGAACGAAGCAGCATAAAACTTAAACAAAACAGTGGATTAGCAAGCAACTAACAAACAACTACTCAAACAAGTTTGAGAGAAGATGTTAATGGCTTTTAATCAAACACTTAGGGATGCTTACGTCCAGTTAAATGTTTCAATATAGTTCAATGTGGATTTTATTTGAAACGTATCACTCCAAATGGGTATGGGCCTAGATAGGTAAGGTGAGAACTTCGGCTTACTAAGCAAACTCCTCACAACATGGGTTCTCTAGCACGGGTCTCCGGGGTAGTACAACTGCTCGGTCCACTATGAGGGAATCCATGGGGTACGGAGACTTACGAAGGTTGGTAAAGGTCCCCTAGTCCAATGAGACGAAATGCCCAAAGGAGAGGTCACCCTCACCAAGAGAGGTGTTTGGATCCTAGCGCAAGGAGGGAAGGAGGTCCCTCAGCCGAAGTATGCCCTGTAAGTAATGCAAAAATACAACAGGCAGAAACCTCTGCTCACTGTGACAGACTGAATCGCGGCGAGTTCAGTTGCCGCGCTTCAAACCAGATCGTGTTGGCCCTTCCAGACGCTATTCAAAATGCTGTCGCGATAGGCCTTAGCGATGCGACCAAGTCGCGTCGGCCCAACAGGAGGCCACAAAGCCCGATCGGTCAAACCATCGGTCAATACCTAAAAAACGTCTGACAACTAAGACGCGTTCAAGCAAAACGCGTAGGGTCGAGGGGCCACGTTAACGCCACCGCCTCACCCATCGGACCAAAATTCGTAACGTGTCGGCTCAGCGCGACGCGTTCACATGAACACGTCGACTGTTTCGCCGCATTTCCACAAAACCTGTGGGTCTGCTCACAGGCCGAACCCACCTCCTCCCACTGGAGAACTAACAATAAACCAAGCATTTTTTCCATTAAATCTATAAACAAGTAAAGCTCAACAAGGGCAAACCACCCTCACATGCTCCAACCCTTAAACCCCATTCAAACATGCCATTAAACTGTAAACAGGGTAGGAAGTCTCCCTACCAGAAGAAGACGCCAAAGAACGCCCCAAAGCCTCCTCGCCGATGGCACGCCCACGCAGCGAGCATCATCATCGTGTGGTTCTCGCGCCGCACGAGCCATCGAAGCCGAAATCCACCGGAAATTGCCGGAGAAGCCACAACAGCTCCTCCCCTACGCTGGACAGAGCATCCTCTGCTCTGTCTTCTGAAACGAGCCTTTTAAGTCACAATCAAAATCGCATCGCAAGTAGACTCTGGGTTTAAACCCTTTAAACACGTCCACCTAATTTGACGCCATACAGAAACCTGCGCCACGTGCCAAGAGGCGGTTCCTGGAATCGCGTCCGGCATGTACGACGTGTTCAAATAGCATTGCCTACCTCCGCCACGATTCCAAACAGTGAACCAGCAGTGTAATTGGGCTGGCATATCCGGCCCACACTCACTCACCCTGTGCTCAGAAAACCCAAACACAACCCATTGACCTTCTCTTGGTCAAGAGCACCACACATAGACCCGATAAACCCGAATCCAACGACTGTACTGTTACATTACTAACACCTAAAATGAAATGTCGTCCTCGAGATTCAGGACGAAACCACATCAAGGCAGACTAACACCTAAAAAGGAATAAAGCCGTAAACAGAACAAGTAGGATACATTCTTTGCTGCTCTTGCCTTTCAAATCACTGCACACTGACTACCCTGATCTGCTCATTTTCATACCTTTCCTACTTTACCATGTCATAACCTCTTTCAATTCTCAATTTTTCGATGCCATTTCATTTCTGGTTATCATTGCCTGCTGTTATTCTGCCTCATCTACATTTATATTCTCATCTGCCATTTTAAACTATCTTATTTTTCTTGCTCTCTGCAATGCCATATCTTCCTCTACACATAACTACCAACTGTTCTCTGCTTAATCTTTCTTTATTCTGTCTTTATATATTCAACTGCTAACTTTTCACGGGAAACTCACTTTCATTTCTGACTTTCCTGCCTTTTCATGTTGTTTTGCTTCACATTCTTTAACTCATTTCTCTCAAATTTCTTGACTCTTGCCCAACTGTGCCAAATCTACAAATCTTTATCAAACAAGCAAATTTGTGAGTTATAACTTCCCACACTTCCGCTGCGCTACTCTGATTATACTGCCCACTTGGCACAATATCTTGGAAATTCTGTTTGTGAATTGCTTTCCATTTTCACTATTTCTCAAACCCCAACTCAACTCAATTCTCATTTTATGTTTTCTTAATTTATTCTGCTCAACCATCTGCCACTAGCCTGAAACGCTGGAGTTTCTTGATCTGCTTTCCTCATTATATCACATATACTGATGCTTCATCTTTGAATTCTGCACTTTGCCTCTTATCTGCTGGCACATCTTGCTCTCCTCGTACCTTTCTTATTTTTAAATCATATAATCTAACTGATTTTTCACACTACCTCTTCATTATTTTACAATGCTGCTCTCATTGCCTTAACTCTGCACTTACTTATCTCATATAACATTGCACTGGCCATTCTGCACAAATTCCATAACAAACACAACTTCTAATCATTACTAATTCTGCAGTCTTCAATAAAGTCTTCTGCAGAACCTCCACAAACTATCGTCTGCCACGCAGATATCTTTCCTTTTAAATTCTCAGAAGAACTTTACTGTGCACTGATCCCTGTTTACTCTTCCTTTGGCTATTCACCTCGGTACCTTCTTATACAAATCTCTATTATCACAATTTCTTTACACTAGCACTATTCATAACAACTTAGAATTCCCGAACTCGCAGATGCAACCAATGCTAATCACATACTGATGTGATATGGCTGTCATAATTCTTATACCTCTATTATCATTTTCTCATCTGGGCTGATCCACTTTATACATTTATCCCAAAATTTTCCTTACCACTCTAATCACACTGTTCACCAAACTGTTCCTTGGTATCAACTGGCACAAATCTCAACACAATGATCACCTCTGCTGAGGTTCTCAACCATTAATACACTAACTTGTCTTTAACTATACACTGCTCTATTCCTCATTATACATCTGTTTCCTCTGCTATTCTATCATAGCTTCCTTTATCTCTATCTCTATCCATTTCTGTTTCTCACTAAAACATTCTTCCTAGATTTCATAGCTGAAAATCACCAATCCCGCTGGTTTCATGGCTGTGGATTCCTTAAACAACTTAACTGGCCTTTGACACACTGAATTTCTATCTCTAATCTTACCATTTTTCTACCATGTCTAACATCTGCTAGGTTTACATGCAACCTTTTTCATAATCTTTCACTTTCCACAAACTGCATTACTTACCAATCATCTCTATTCCTGCTACCACCAACAGCTGCCTAACCAACATATATAATTCACATAACAAAAACTTACGTGAAAACCATTTTAAATCACGTAAAACTGTAGATTTACTACCAGTAGTGGACATTAATCCATGTATTGAGACATTGTACCTTCAATGTCTTTTCCATATTCTAACTGGACCATTGCTCTGATACCAACTGTAATGGCCCTGGATATTTATACCCAATAAGCGTCCATATCTAAATCCGTCTCCCGCGATCGGACCGAAGTCTCGCAAGGGATATCACTAACACGTGTCTAGTATGAATATAAAAGACCACAATTACATTATATAACACAGGAAAGTACAAGTGTATATAACTATAAACCACAATGTACAATAGTCCACAATTACAATATTACATGTCTAATTAAAGAGTACAACTACCTGGGGCATACCCCGAGGGAGCACAAGCTCAGACGACTCAACTACTCTACTGCTGTGGTACAAGTCTGCCACAACTCCTCCGAAGCCACACCAAAGTCGGCTAACACCTAAAACAAGCTATAAGGCATGAGCCTCAACAAGTCACTGGCTCAGTAGGGCTCCCACAATGAAACCAACAACAACACTAAAAGACCTCAACCCCAAAGGGTCTCACTGGAAACACCGGTAGCCGAAACATAACATGCACACACATGCATGTTAATCAACAAGAAACTATAAACACACCAGCTAAACCCGGTCCTTGGAAAGTAAAGGGAAACACAAGACTATCTTAGCATCTCTAGTCCACCCTACAACCAAACCACCTTGACCATAAGCCTCACCGGCAAACCACTGCCTAGCTACAGTCTCATAGGCAAACTACCCACGCAGGGTAACCGAACTGGCATTAACCATGCCAAGTCCTGTACACTTGGAACCACAATCAGAAACGTACTCCAAACAGCACGTGTGGAAGTCACACCTCACAACCTCCACAAAACATTGGTTCATCGTAACACTTGAAGGTTGGTGCACAACGTACCACATGTACCTACTATCACTAGGTACCAACACTGAAACCTCAAACGCAAGGGTAACAGGACGCTAACCAGAAGCTAGTCCACCATATTCCAAAATCACAATACAACGGAAGGCTACCCTTACCAGGTAACATAACACGTGGAGAGTCACCCCACAAGACCTCCACAGTACGCACGATCTCACCTCAACACCAGTTGAGGTCGGGACTCACGTACCACCACAACACAACTCTAACCCATGAGGGGTACATGTACTTGCTACCACGAGGTACAACACTAAACCATAGAATTGTGCCACCTCCAGGGCACAACACAATGGTTACAACTTTAACCAGCGAATCACACAAACCACAATCAATGGCCAAACACGAGTCGGTACGGAGATGACGCCACCACACGGAACGACACTACAAGAAAAAATGCTTATAGAGACCGATTTAGAGACCGAAATTTTCGGTCCCTATTCGGTCCCAATTTTGGGACCAAATAGTGACCGAAATAATCGGTCTCAAATATTAGAGACCGAAATTTTCGGTCCCTATTCGGTCCCAAAATTTCGGTCTCTAATCGTCCCCCAAATAGGACCGAATAGGGACTGAAAATTTTGGTCCCTATTCGGTCCTGGGACCGATTAGAGACGGAAATTTCGGTCCCTATTCGGTCCCAAAATAGGGACCGAATAGAGACTGAATATAATTGGTCTCCATATTTAGAGACCGTTATATTCGGTCCCTATTCGGTCCCAAATAGCGACCGAATAGAGACTGAAAATTTCAGTCTCAAAATATTGAGACTGATGATATTCGGTCCCTATTCGGTCCCAAAATAGGGACCGAATATAATCAGTCTCTATATTTAGAGACTGATTATATTCGGTCCCTATTCGTCCCAAATAGTGACCGAATAGAGACCGAATTTAATCGGTCTCAATATCTTGAGACCGAAATTCTCCGTCTCTATTTTTCTTGATCCTTAATCTGAAGTTGGTAATTCTCCGAAATTCAGTCTCTATTCACATTACCTTTAAGATAATAATTTTTTTCTTGATCCTTAATCTAGTTTATAAGTCAAGAACTTCAGTTAATATAAATAAAAAAAATGTTTCATCTGAAGTTTCATTTTTAAAGGCTACTATATGATTTCTGGAATTGTGTGATCATTGTGTAAGATTTCTGTATCTCATTTCCTTCGTGTCTCCATCTTTGGTTAGGATATTGAATATGAGTATCTATCATATTTATCCCTTGATTTGCGTGCCATAAAGATCATTAGGTATACTTTTGGTCTCTTGTGTACGTGTCTTAGCTAACACTCATATCTTAGGCAAGTGTTTTTGTGAAGGATTCTTCTCCTTCTTCTTCTTCTGACTGTGTTCTGGAAGCAGTGGTAGTGTCAACACTATCTATCAAGCAGTGTCAGCACTATCTGTCAAGTAGTGTTGACCTATCTGTCTAGTAGTGTCAACACTATCTATCCAGTAGTATTAATCTATCTGTCCAGTAGTGTCACACTATCTATCCAAGTGTTAATCTATCTGTCCAGTAGTGTCAACACTATCTGCCCACTAGTGTTGACCTAGCTATCTGCCCAGTAGTGTCAACACTATCGATCTATCCAGTATGTCAACACTACGTTGACCTATTCAATTATCCCTTATAGTGACGTTGACCTATCCCTTCATATTATCGACCTATCTCTTCATATTATCGACCTATACCTTGCAGAGAGTTAACACTATCCTTCAAAGTGTCAACACTCTCTTCTAACTATTCAGGTTGACACACCCTGTATTCAAGTCGACCAAACTCCTGTTTCCAGTGACTTAGGTCGGCACACCCATGTTCCAGGTCGACACACCATGTTAGATCTTAATCAACTTACATCCAATGGTAAACGAAATAGCTAGACACTCTGGCGATGAAGTTAGCTCGGAGTTGTGATTCGGGGGTTTAGTCTTTCAGAGATTTCGTAACTTTTGACTTTATTTATTTATATATAATCTATGTATCTATGTATATCTAATCTATCTATGTATGTACATCTATATCTGTATATCTATATATAATATCTATATCTATATAAATTTATATGTATATACATATATATGTTATATTTATCTATGTGTATATATATGCAATATCTATGTGATAGATAATTAAATAATTACTAAATTTGATTTGTAAATTATATTTTAAATGTAATTGGAAAATCTTATTATTTTAAATGCAATAATAAAAAATTAATACTTAACTTATAGTATATTTTACTATTATAATATTAATATACAAATATATTTATTTAAGATATATTTTAATAATAAGTTTAAAACCCCTAAATTCTTAAAATAATCTCCCCTCCCTGCGGCGCCAAATCTCCATCCGGTGCCGAATCTCCAAAATATTTCCCCCTTCCTCCGGCGTCAAATCCTTAGTTCTTCCTCTCTTCTCCTTGAGTGACCGGAAGGTGTGAGTCACTAAATAAAGGAATTAGAGACCATTAAGTTTGGTCACTATTCGGTCCCTAAGTTGACCGAATAGTGACCGTCTTTATTTCGGTCACAAATTTTCACGATTTTGGCGCGCGTTTAGGCATTTTGTGAAGCCATTCTATACCTCCCCCCTCTCGCGCCATTCTTCTCTTCTCCATCCAGCCATTCTCTCCCTCCCTCCCTCTCTCTCTCTCTCTCTCTCTCTTGGCGACGCTGAACTCGCGCCACCACCGGAGAACGCGGCCGACGATCCCCGCGGTCGTCGTCGGACCCGTCGCCGCCGTCGGCCCTGCGGCCCAGCCCCTCTGTCGTTGTCGGACCGGTCCCGCCGTTGCTCCTGCGCCCAGCCCCTCCGTAGCCCTTGCCCTCGCCTGTCCCACACCGCCGCCGGTAGATCGGTAAGTTTCTTTCTCTCTCTCTCTAACTGTCTCTGTGGCCTCTCTCTACCTATGTCTATGTGTGTGGGGATGAGATGCCGTTGTGGGAGGGGGGAGGGAGGCCAAGGAGGGGGGGCTCGCATGCGGGGTGGGGGGGGGGGTTGCGCAAGGAGGGGGGTTCGTAGGTAGGGGGGTTTGCGCAGATAGGTGGGGTTGGGGGGGCTGCATAGGCCACGGAGGGGGGGATCGCAGTCGAGATGGGGGGGTCTCTCTCTCTCTCTCTCTCTCTTCTCTCTCTCATCTCTCTTCTCCTCTCTCTCTCTCTCTCTCTCTCTCTCTCTCTCTCTCTCTCTGTGCGTGTGTGTGTGGGGGTTGGGGGCTGTAGAGGCAGGGGGTTGGGGGGGGGCTGGCAGGAGGGGGGGGCATGCAGTCGAGATGGGGGGTCTGATCTCTCTCTCTCTCTCACTATCTATGTGGCCTCTCTCTGCCTATGTCTATGTGTGTGGGATGAGAGATGCCAGTTGTGGGAGGGGGGAGGGAGGCCAGGAGGGGGGGCTCGCATGCGGGGGGGGGGTGGGGGTTGCGCAAGGAGGGGGGGCTCGCAGGTAGGGGGGTTTGCGCAGATAGGTGGGGTTGGGGAGGCTGCGTAGGCCACGGAGTGGGGGGCGGGGGGGGGGGGGGGGGGTTGCACAAGGAGGGGGGGCTCGCAGGTAGGGGGGTTTGCGCAAATAGGGGGGTTGGGGAGGCTGCGTAGGCCACGGAGGGGGGGGGGATCGCAGTCGAGATGGGGGTTCTCTCTCTCTCTCTGTGCGTGTGTGTGTGTGGGGGTTGGGGGCTGTGCAGGCAGGGGGTTGGGGGGGCTATGCAGGGGGGGGCTTGCAGTTGTTCTGGGGGGGGGGGTCTGATCTCTCTCTCTCTTTCTCTGTCTCTCTCTGTTCGATTTTTAGGGAATTTTTAGTTTAATTTTTCTTCTTACATTTTCTGTTCTTCTAGTCTTGTAGAAGAGATTAGCCAGTTCGAGAGTTCGGATTTTAGGATTTCTTGCCATTTCTTTCTCCTGTAAATTTTTCTTTCAGCAGAGCTTGGAGTTCAATTTTTAGATTATTTTTCTGCCATTATTTTCTGTAATTTCTTTCTTCCACAGCTCAAGCCAGTCATTGGGTTGGCAAATTTTAAGATTTCTAGTTTCCTGTTCTTTCTTGTTCTTCGGGAGATCAGAACTCCAAGGGGCTTCACCAGTGAGATTGTTGAGATTTTTAGGATTTCTACCATTTTATTTCATCTATTTTTCCTTTCCAAAAGCTGTGAGAACTGTGAATGGTTTGGCTGTTGAGGAGGATCCGATGGAATTCTTCCATTTATTCTGTGTTTAGAAGATCCATTTGTCCATTTCTTCTTCCATTGGAGCTACTGTGATTTGTTTAGAGCTGTGAGAGTTTCCTAAATTCAGAATTTCGTTTGTGGAATTGCTTGGGTTGATGGGAGTTAATTTGTGTTTTTTTTTTTTTCTTTTCTTTCTGCTATTGAAGGGGATCAGATTGGGGTTTTCTTTGCTGCATGCGTCCTCCTTAATCATCCATATAGAAGTGAGTGTTGAGACATGAGAATCTTAAGATATATGTTCACACAGACTATAGAGAATAAGACGTGGAGTCAATATATGTGCAGAAACATAGTTGTCGCTCCAATTTGACATTAGGGAGAATAAAAAGTAAACTTACTCTTTATTCTCATAGGAATGAACTCTCTGATATGAAGTTTGATAAACGTAAGGTGCATATGAACTCTTATTTTCATAAGATCAATTGGAAATAAATAGATGAAGTACAATCAAGAGGGATAAAAGAGATACCTCTTCCTCAAAACAGAAAATAGAACAGCCCCCACCAACACAAACAGAACACATATTCCCTACTTGATCTTAGTCACCAAAATTAGAAAAATAAACAGTCCAAGAGTACACCAACATAACTCAAATCTTTGTATTATACCAACTCTACTATACCCTGTTACTGAACAACCTTCAAAGTTTCTAAATGCCTGCCTTGACTACATTCAAGATGATGGAGATCCCAGATGACAGATTTTGGCAAGAAAATCCTCATTCATGACCCACGCAGGATTTAGAATATTCTGCTTAAAAATAGAATTAGTGTAAGCCTCTAATTCTACTCTATGAATTATGTTTATTTTTGTATGTTAGGCTGTCTAATTCTACTGAGAGGCTTTTCTTTGTGGAATGGTCTTTAGCCATTAGTGAGTGCTTTATAATAGAAACTGTAAATAAGAATTTGAAAGAGTCTATCATAATGTTATGCTGTGGAATGGGGTAGCCATTCATGTGTATGTATCCGAATCTTAATCTACTCATCATTACCAACCCATCTAGCTGTGAATAATACTTGATGATCAATAATTGAACAAATTTGAAATTAATTATCACCAATTCTTCAGGAGATATGTGGAAGGGAGGGTGCATAAAAATATGTGGCCAGAAATGGTGGACATGGGGGCATGCGAGATTCAAACTTCATGCCACATGCAAATAAAGTTCATAGAACTAAACATACAACAACAATTTATGACTACTGAAATCAATTTTATAGAAAGGAAAATCCCAGGGGTATGCAATAGGCCATGAGTTTTGAGAACAAACTTCACGTGGGATGTTAGAAACAACTGGCGTCAACGGTAATATAGTTTGGTTTCTGGTTACAAAACTTTTTCAGAATATTTCCCAATGGCATCATGTAGATAGATGAAACAAAATGTTTTGACCACTAGCAATTAATTAAATCATTAAGGTAGATCTAGCATAATGTAAAATAGATTAATACCAAAGACAAGTAGTGATAGCAACAAAAGAACTATAATGCATGAAGAATTTCATCAAAAGAGAAGGGAGAGGCAAGGAATCCGGGAAGTAACAGGAAGCATTTTTCCTGGGCAATCATCAACAAATATATAGATTCAGAGAGCAAACAAATCAAGCACACATGAAAATAGGATTTTTTCCTTATGGTGGCAAATACCAAATGAAACAACATCACTTCAGATTCTTACGCTTCCAATTGGCGCTCATATTTGGATCGAACTTCATGAACTCTTAAAATAACTTCTAGTTCATGTTCAATCGTTTTCATCAGGGCCTGTAAAAATGAAAAGAAGGAAATGTCAGAATTCTATTGGACAATAGAAACTTAGCCTCACATACTGCAGGCTCTACTACTTACCTGCATTCCTGGACCATTTGCATTCCCCATACCTAAATGATTTAAGGTAGATCAAGTGGATGACAAAGCATACACAAAGAAAAGAAATCTTGCATAATGTTAGAGTGATGCTTATACCAGAATTATCACGAGAGTAAGCCTTCTTGGCTTCCAGAAGTTCCTTAGTCTTTTAGTAGCCAATGAAGCCTCCTCAGTCTTCGTTGTAAGACCTTAAATAAATCAACTGTTAGTGCAAGGCAAGTAGTTGCATATATTCAGACAATTACAATAGAAAACAAACCATTTTTTGCCGCTGCTTCAATGCCAATAATTTATGCATCTCATATTCATTCCTTCTACCCTCCTTCTTGAGCTGAAGATAAAGACATTTGAATTAGATATTCTTAGCATGTTAGAAATGAAACTAATGAAAAGTAGTTGGATTTAATGTTCATGTCCATAGGCAAAACCCCCCCAATCTGATACTATCTGACACTGCACAAACCCCCCCAATCCAATATAATTTAGACGTATCAAACCGTGAACCATATCTCTGTCAGTCCAAAAGAGTTCATCAACTCTTGTTTAGTGGGTCTCAATTAGACAGTTTAGACCAAAACCAGGGTAAAAGAGGGAATCTTTATGAGGGGCATGAGGTGGATGCACCAATGCAAAGTTACAAGTCTCCAAAGAGAAATGGGCTTAACAGTTACAAGTCTCCAAGTGTGAATGTGTGCATGGCGGTGGGGGGGGGGGGGGTGGTCTTAAATCAAGGCTTTTAATTCAGTCAGATTATTTTTCATGATGCTTATGTCTTTTTTAGATATTAGATGTGCATACTTAACATTATGAATTAGCAGGAGGCATGCATAAGAAATTAAAAGAAAATCTAAAAACACCTGACACTGGATGAGGTGCCCAGCTCACTGCCTATCAGTCTGACTATCAAGGGGGTTGTCCTACGCAGACCACCTAGTCCTTTTTAAAAACATTGCCTGCTCCATTCTGCCTTGTTAATATGAGCATAGGGAACACAGGGATAGGCCTGATAGAAAAGAACAGGGAAGAGACAGCAGGTTCAATGACGATCATCACAGAAGCCGGGATTATGATAGGTACTATGTCTGCATCTAGCATCTCCAACATTTCTAAAGTGAAATGTTTTTCTTTTTCTTGGTTTAATGTAAGGATTCAACGGCTTATCTCTTTTGAAATGCAGCACAACTCTGTTTCAATTTACTAGTGTTTGTTGTCCATTAAAAAGTGTTTGCTGGACAAATTCATTTTTGGCATTTTCTTTATGTCTTTCGATACTCAGATTATGGTTGGATTTGGATGTGTAGCTGATGATATTTTATAGACATGGGCTGTAATTTTCTAGAACATAATTAGAAAATTCGTAGATTGCTTCTGTTACTTCTAGAAAGATTAGCAACACACATTTTTTTTCTTGATCTTTCCTTTCTCATTCCTGCATTTTTTAGCATCTTATCTGTTTAATTTTGCAGAGAAGTTAACCAGTTTATTGAATTAATGTTGAAAGTAGCACTTTCTTGAATTTCCTATTTGGTTAACATATCGTGGTTTCATGTCTTGCTAGTTTTCTCAAAATGTCAGACAGTCTTATTATGTGGTATGTGGGACAGTGGCCCAGTTGGAGGCTTATTGCCTGTTGTTTAATTCTAACTCCATCCCACTTTTTGGTCTCTTCTGTCTATATAAATGGAACTTGCCTTATTGTCATTTTGGAACTGACAACTCCTTTTCTGATAGAGGGAGTGACTAGTGAGAAATAGATTGATTTTAATTGCCTAATTCACTTGCTAAAAATAGGTGGATGCGAATCAAGGGAAGGATAGTAAAAAAATAGGCTGTGGAGGTTTCATTCTTCCTTCATCACTTTCTTCAGCCTAAAAGAAAATCCATCCCGAACTTGTTCACTTTGTGAACAGTTACTTGCCTTCTGTGTCTATGTGTGTGACTCTCACCACATATGGCTTGGATAAAGACTTCCAAATCCATCCCATTCTTCAGTTTCTCCTCTCCCAGCTGTATATTGATGTTTTAATACCTTGTGTGGATGTGGAAGTATGGATTCTTCGTTTGCATATATAATTGTTGAAGATCCTAGTTAATATAATTTTTCTTTACACCAAAAAGATATGGTGTCACCACCAAATTTATTGCATGATGTTGTCGCTCTACAAGCTCCGATAGATGGGCTGTTTTGTCTTGTAACCAGATCTTACACTGAATAACCCTGCATTGGTTAGGTGAAAGAGAGGTTCCTCTGTCACCTAATAAAATCGAGAGTCCACATGCAAATGAATTATAAAGAGTTAACAATAATAAATATGGATCAGAAATGATGCAGATGTACAGACTGCTAGCAGATATTTTCTAAATATAATATCTCAAGTGATGTGCTTCTTGTTGAATCCCTGCCTCACTGAAAGAAATCTCACATATCTTAAACTGATGACAGTGAAAACTATTGTCAAAAGAAATACTGAATCTCCTTGCCGTATATTTGAGTCTAAAATATTCTTAGATCATATTTCAGAGGAATTTCTTCTTGAGAACCCGTAAATGCACATTTTTATTGTTTTCTTTTCGGTCACTTTCTTCTAAACTAATTCTCCACAATGTTTGACTTATCTCTGTTTCGTAATTGCTATTGTAGTATTGTTACATATGCTACTTTTCATTTTACAAAAACTGAATAAAAATGTAGATGTTTATGAATTCAGTCATTCGTGATAAATTGGAAGAGTACAAAAAGAATAGCATGGTCCCTACACAAGGAGGAGATGGTCTGCACAAGCATGGGACATGAAAATGGATAAAGGACTTATTACCTCATCATGTTTCTGGATAGGCCATGTGTCTTCTTGAATTCTGCTGCTGCTTCAGTTCGGCGTGATTTTTCCTTAAACTTGGATAATATCAGCATAAAATATTTATTTGGATATTTCTACATTTGCTTTGAGGTGGTTGCATATATAGCATAGAGACCTTAACATGCAAATGTTTTATCTGCATTCTTTTATTTCCTCTTCTGAGAATATGTAATGTATATGTTCTTTTATGTTAATTTGATCTCACTTGTTCTTTTACTAGGCGCAGGGATTTTGAGAGAGAGAGAGGACAACATAGACATAGATCTCGCTCTCCTTCAAGGAGTAAATCTGAGCGTCGATCAAGATCTCGCTCAAGCTCAAAGAGGTTTACTAAAGCATTAAGAACTCTAAATGATGTTTAGACTTTTTGTCTGTAGTATAGTACATTTGGAGAAATAAAATGACATTCTTCCTCTCGTTTGCTGTCATTCCTTTACTCCCCCATTGCATTGTAATTCTCTTCAGAAGAGCTTCTCCTTTTGGCCAACTTCCAAAAGAAAGTCTTGAAAAGAGGTCCTACTTTCAAGAATGAGAAGTGGTTTTCTTCTTTTAGTTTTTGGTTTTATTTTTCCCATAAATATTCTCATTTTGCTGACATTTTTTCCTTACTCTATTGGTTCCATACAATATATGGATTTATTAAGTATTGGCAAATTTCCCTTTTCCCTTGAACTTTCCTGTCTTTTGTTTACAAGACTCAATGCACATGGAAGAAGACCTGATCTTCACCTCAATGATGTGATGAATAACAGACCAACCAAAAGGAAGCTATGCAATGCATGTGAACCATGCAATGAAGCTGAAAGCCAGTCTTCAAGTATGGACACTCTCATTAAACCATCCTCATTTGACATGGATGAGGAATCTCATTTTAGTTAGAGAGTTATTGTAGAGCATAGATTTGATAAGTATCTTTTTTTTTTTTTTCAGTTTCTTGATCACATTTAAAATGATCTTTATTATGATGCCCTTCTTGGGACTGGGTGGGTTCAATGTTCCTTGTCTGACCAACTCAATGAATGATCATCTGCTCCTAAAAAGGAGGAATACTTCATTTTCCATCTTCTTGTTTCCCTGATAGAGCTAAACTGGACTGTCTTTCTGGAGTACCGATTAAAACTTCATCTTTCCATGGTGGAGACCATTCTTTTTGCTCTGATAAGGCTTGAATTCATGCTCCTACTTATCCCTAGTTGACTTCAGTCATGAAATTGGTGATGGAATATGAACACATAGGCCAAGTGTGAAGTACCCCAACGCTTAAGATTATGACTGTTGACCAATGTTCCAAGAGAGCAGTCCTATCCACTTTTCAAAAAAAAAAAAAAGGTCCAAGAGAGCAGAAGTGAAACTTGGGTATTTGACATAAATTGAAATGTTGATATGGACAAAGTTTTTGAGTTAAGACATGAAAGAATAGGAAATATACAAAAGTGGACATATTCATATATACTTCTACATGATTGAGTGCTTGCAATTTTCTAGAAATGTAAAGAGGATAAAAAGAATACTGATCTAGTTATTGAAGCTTAATATGCAAATGAGTATCTGGAAGGTGGTTGAAGTGCTCAATTTGAATATCTGAAATCCTGTAATTTTTTGCCATGCATATCTGTTTCTTATGTCGTGTCTGAGTATCCAAAGTGGCTTCTCATTCAAACAGAAGCCCAGGGTGTTGTCTGGCACTTCGAGTTCAGCCTCACATATGAGTGCATTCACCACAGTTGGTGCTCCAGGTACCTCTCCCAACAGATGAGGGGCTTCATTACAATCGTCTGGCCCAGACGATGGAGACTCGTCTGTCCAGATGCAGACGTAGGTGACCGATACACTCCAGACCCAGCTCTCTCAGACCCTCTCCCAGGTTATCTCCCAGGTCTTCTCCTAGATCAACATTCCTCCTCAGGCAGCACCATCGACATCAGCACAGGCCCCTCATGTGAGTAAACTTCGGTTTGAGGGACCAAAATTAGAAATACTCTTCCAATTGGCCTCCGGTTTGTTCCAGTACGGTCGGGCGATGAGTGTGACTTGTGGAAACTGACGGAGTTCAATTCGGACTCCGGTTTGACCTCGACGCTCCAAGTCGTCTTAACCAAGTTAGTTTAGTTAAAAAATGAAAAACTTTGATTTGAGGGACCAAAATTAGAAATACTCATCGATTGGCCTCCGGTTTATTCCAGCACGGTCGGGCCGATGAGTGTGACTTGTGGAAACTGACGGAGTTAAATTCGGACTCCCGGTTTGACCTCGACGCTCCAAGTCGTCTTAACCAAGTTAGTTTAATTAAAAAATGAAAAACTTCGGTTTGAGGGACCAAAATTAGAAATACTCATCCGATTGGCCTCCGGTTTGTTCCAACACGGTCGGGCCGATGAGTGTGACTTGTGGAAACTGACGGAGTTGAATTCGAACTCCTGGTTTGACCTCGACGCTCCAAGTCATCTTAACCAAGTTAGTTTAGTTAAAAAATGAAAAACTTCAGTTTGAGGGACCAAAATTAGAAATACTCATCCGATTGGCCTCCGGTTTGTTCCAGCACGGTCGGGCCGATGAGTGTGACTTGTGGAAACTGACGGAGTTCAATTCGGACTCCGGTTTGACCTCGACGCTCCAAGTCGTCTTAACAAAGTTAGTTTAGTTAAAAAATGAAAAACTTCAGTTTGAGGGACCAAGATTAGAAATACCCATCCGATTGGCCTCCGGTTTGTTCCAGCACGGTCGGGCCGATGAGTGTGACTTGTGGAAACTGACGGAGTTCAATTCGGACTCCCGGTTTGACCGCGACGCTCCAAGTCGTCTTAACCAAGTTAGTTTAGTTAAAAAATGAAAAACTTCGGTTTGAGGGACCAAAATTAGAAATACTCTTCCAATTGGCCTCCGGTTTGTTCCAGCACGGTCGGGCCGATGAGTGTGACTTGTGGAAACTGATGGAGTTCAATTCGGACTCCAGTTTGACCTCGACGCTCCAAGTCGTCTTAACCAAGTTAGTTTAGTTAAAAAATGAAAAACTTGATTTGAAGGACCAAAATTAGAAATACTCATCTGATTGGCCTCCGGTTTGTTCCAGCACGGTCGGGCCGATGAGTGTGACTTGTGGAACTGACGGAGTTAATTCGGACTCCCGGTTTGACCTGACGCTCCAAGTCGTCTTAACCAAGTTAGTTTAATTAAAAAATGAAAAACTTCGGTTTGAGGAACCAAAAATAGAAATACTCATCCGATTGGCCTCCGGTTTGTTCCAACACGGTCGGGCCGATGAGTGTGACTATGGAAACTGATGGAGTTCAATTCGGACTCCCAGTTTGACCTCGACGCTCCAAGTCGTCTTAACCAAGTTAGTTTAGTTAAAAAATGAAAAACTTTGATTTGAGGACCAAAATTAGAAATACTCATCTGATTGGCCTCCGGTTTGTTCCAGCACGGTCGGGCCGATGAGTGTGACTTGTGGAAACTGACGGAGTTAAATTCGGACTCCCGGTTTGACCTTGACGCTCCAAGTCGTCTTAACCAAGTTAGTTTATTAAAAAATGAAAAACTTCGGTTTGAGGAACCAAAAATAGAAATACTCATCCGATTGGCCTCCGGTTTGTTCCAACACGGTCGGGCCGATGAGTGTGACTTATGGAAACTGACGGAGTTGAATTCGAACTCCTGGTTTGACCTCGACGCTCCAAGTCATCTTAACCAAGTTAGTTTAGTTAAAAAATGAAAAACTTCAGTTTGAGGGACCAAAATTAGAAATACTCATCCGATTGGCCTCGGTTTGTTCCAGCACGGTCGGGCCGATGAGTGTGACTTGTGGAAACTGATGGAGTTCAATTCGGACTCCCAGTTTGACCTCGACGCTCCAAGTCGTCTTAACCAAGTTAGTTTAGTAAAAAATGAAAAACTTTGATTTGAAGGACCAAAATTAGAAATACTCATCGATTGGCCTCCGGTTTGTTCCAGCACGGTCGGGCCGATGAGTGTGACTTGTGGAAACTGACGGAGTTAAATTCGGACTCCCGGTTTGACCTTGACGCTCCAAGTCGTCTTAACCAAGTTAGTTTAATTAAAAAATGAAAAACTTCGGTTTGAGGAACCAAAAATAGAAATACTCATCCGATTGGCCTCCGGTTTGTTCCAACACGGTCGGGCCGATGAGATGAGTGTGACTTGTGGAAACTGATGGAGTTCAATTCGGACTCCCAGTTTGACCTCGACGCTCCAAGTCGTCTTAACCAAGTTAGTTTAGTTAAAAAATGAAAAACTTGATTTGAAGGACCAAAATTAGAAATACTCATCTGATTGGCCTCCGGTTTGTTCCAGCACGGTCGGGCCGATGAGTGTGACTTGTGGAAACTGACGGAGTTAATTCGGACTCCCGGTTTGACCTTGACGCTCCAAGTCGTCTTAACCAAGTTAGTTTAATTAAAAAATGAAAAACTTCGGTTTGAGGAACCAAAAATAGAAATACTCATCCGATTGGCCTCCGTTTGTTCCAACACGGTCGGGCCGATGAGTGTGACTTATGGAAACTGACGGAGTTCAATTCGGACTCCCGGTTTGACCTCGACGCTCCAAGTCATCTTAACCAAGTTAGTTTAGTTAAAAAATGAAAAACTTCAGTTTGAGGGACCAAAATTAGAAATACTCATCCGATTGGCCTCCGGTTTGTTCCAGCACGGTCGGCCGATGAGTGTGACTTGTGGAAACTGACAGAGTTCAATTCGGACTCCCGGTTTGACCTCGACGCTCCAACTCGTCTTAACCAAGTTAGTTTAGTTAAAAAATGAAAAACTTCGGTTTGAGGGACCAAAATTAGAAATACTCTTCCAATTGGCCTCCGGTTTGTTCCAGCACGGTCGGGCCGATGAGTGTGACTTGTGGAAACTGACGGAGTTCAATTCGGACTCCCGGTTTGACCGCGACGCTCCAAGTCGTCTAAACCAAGTTAGTTTAGTTAAAAAATGAAAAACTTCGGTTTGAGGGACCAAAATTAGAAATACTCTTCCAATTGGCCTCCGGTTTGTTCCAGCACGGTTGGGCCGATGAGTGTGACTTGTGGAAACTGACGGAGTTCAATTCGGACTCCCGATTTGACCTCGACGCTCCAAGTCGTCTTAACCAAGTTAGTTTAGTTAAAAAATGAAAAACTTCGGTTTGAGGGACAAAATTAGAAATACTCATCTGATTGGCCTCCGGTTTGTTCCAGCACGGTCGGGCCGATGAGTGTGACTTGTGGAAACTGACGGAGTTAAATTCGGACTCCCGTTTGACCTCGACGCTCCATGTCGTCTTAACCAAGTTAGTTTAGTTAAAAAATGAAAAACTTCGGTTTGAGGGACCAAAATTAGAAATACTCATCCGATTGGCCTCCGGTTTGTTCCAACACGGTCGGGCCGATGAGTGTGACTTGTGGAAACTGACGGAGTTGAATTCGGACTCCTGGTTTGACCTCGACGCTCCAAGTTGTCTTAACTAAGTTAGTTTAGTTAAAAAATGAAAAACTTCGGTTTGAGGGACCAAAATTAGAAATACTCATCCGATTGCCTCGGTTTGTTCCAGCATGGTCGGGCTGATGAGTGTGACTTGTGGAAACTGATGGAGTTCAATTCGGACTCCCGGTTTGACCTCGACGCTCCAAGTCGTCTTAACCAAGTTAGTTTAGTTAAAAAATAAAAAACTTCAGTTTGAGGGACCAAAATTAGAAATACTCATCCGATTGGCCTTCGGTTTGTTCCAGCACGGTCGGGCCGATGAGTGTGACTTGTGGAAACTGACGGAGTTCAATTTGGACTCCCGGTTGACCGCGACGCTCCAAGTCGTCTTAACCAAGTTAGTTTAGTTAAAAAATGAAAAACTTTGGTTTGAGGGACCAAAATTAGAAATACTCTTCCAATTGGCCTCTGGTTTGTTCCAATACGGTCGGGCCGATGAGTGTGACTTGTGGAAACTGACGGAGTTCAATTCGGACTCCCAGTTTGACCTCGACGCTCCAAGTCGTCTTTTAACCAAGTTAGTTTAGTTAAAAATGAAAAACTTCGGCTTGAAGGACCAAAATTAGAAATACTCATCCGATTGGCCTCCGATTTGTTCCAGCACGGTCGGGCCGATGATGTGACTTGTGGAAACTAACGGAGTTCAATTCGGACTCCCGGTTTGACCTCGACGCTCCAAGTCGTCTTAACCAAGTTAGTTTAGTTAAAAAATGAAAAACTTCGGTTTATGGGTCCAATATTAGAAATATTCTTGCGATTGGCCTCCGATTTGTTCCAACACGGTCGGGCCGATGAGTGTGACTTGTGAAACTGACGGAGTTGAATTCGGACTCCTGGTTTGACCTCGACCCTCCAAGTTGTCTTAACCAAGTTAGTTTAGTTAAAAAATGAAAAACTTCGGTTTGAGGGACCAAAATTAGAAATACTCATCCGATTGGCCTCCGGTTTGTTCCAGCACGGTCCGGCCGATGAGTGTGACTTGTGGAAACTGACGGAGTTCAATTCAGACTCCCGGTTTGACCTCGACGCTCCAAGTCGTCTTAACCATGTTAGTTTAGTTAAAAAATGAAAAACTTCAGTTTGAGGGACCAAAATTAGAAATACTCATCCGATTGGCCTCCGGTTTGTTCCAGCACGGTCGGGCCGATGAGTGTGACTTGTGGAAACTGACGGAGTTCAATTCGGACTCCGGTTTGACCCCGACGCTCCAATTCGTCTTAACCAAGTTAGTTTAGTTAAAAAATGAAAAACTTCGGTTTGAGGGACCAAAATTAGAAATACTCTTCCAATTGGCCTCCCGTTTGTTCCAGCACGGTCGGCCGATGAGTGTGACTTGTGGAAACTGACAGAGTTCAATTCGGACTCTCAGTTTGACCTCGACGCTCCAAGTCGTATTTTAACCAAGTTAGTTTAGTTAAAAATGAAAAACTTCGGCTTGAGGGACCAAAATTAGAAATACTCATCCGATTGGCCTCCGATTGTTCCAGCACGGTCGGGCCGATGAGTGTGACTTGTGGAAACTGACGGAGTTCAATTCGGACTCCCGGTTGACCTCGACGCTCCAAGTCGTCTTAACCAAGTTAGTTTAGTTAAAAAATGAAAAACTTCGGTTTAGGGGTCCAATATTAGAAATATTCTTGCGATTGGCCTCCGATTTGTTCCAACACGGTCGGGCCGATGTGTGTGACTTGTGGAAACTGACGGAGTTGAATTCGGACTCCTGGTTTGACCTCGACGCTCCAAGTTGTCTTAACCAAGTTAGTTTAGTTAAAAAATGAAAAACTTCGGTTTGAGGGACCAAAATTAGAAATACTCATCCGATTGGCCTCCGGTTTGTTCCAGCACGGTCGGGCCGATGAGTGTGACTTGTGGAAACTGACGGAGTTCAATTCAGACTCCCGGTTTGACCTCGACGCTCCAAGTCGTCTTAACCATGTTAGTTTAGTTAAAAAATGAAAAACTTCAGTTTGAGGGACCAAAATTAGAAATACTCATCCGATTGGCCTCCGGTTTGTTCCAGCACGGTCGGGCCGATGAGTGTGACTTTTGGAAACTGACGGAGTTCAATTCGAACTCCCGGTTTGACCGCGACGCTCCAATTCGTCTTAACCAAGTTAGTTTAGTTAAAAAATGAAAAACTTCGGTTTGAGGGACCAAAATTAGAAATACTCTTCCAATTGGCCTCCCGTTTGTTCCAGCACGGTCGGGCGATGAGTGTGACTTGTGGAAACTGACAGAGTTCAATTCGGACTCTCAGTTTGACCTCGACGCTCCAAGTCGTATTTTAACCAAGTTAGTTTAGTTAAAAAATGAAAAACTTCGGCTTGAGGGACCAAAATTAGAAATACTCATCCGATTGGCCTCCGATTTGTTCCAGCACGGTCGGGCCGATGAGTGTGACTTGTGGAAACTGACGGAGTTCAATTCGGACTCCCGTTTGACCTCGACGCTCCAAGTCGTCTTAACCAAGTTAGTTTAGTTAAAAAATGAAAAACTTCGGTTTATGGGTCCAATATTAGAAATACTCTTCCGATTGGCCTCCGGTTTGTTCCAGCACGGTCGGGCCGATGAGTGTGACTTGTGGAAACTGACGGAGTTAAATTCGGACTCCCGGTTTGATTGCGACGCTCCAAGTCGTCTTAACCAAGTTAGTTTAGTTAAAAAATGAAAAACTTCAGTTTGAGGGACCAAAATTAGAAATACTCTTCCAATTGGCCTCCGGTTTGTTCCAGCACGGTCGGCCGATGAGTGTGACTTGTGGAAACTGACGGGTTCAATTCGGACACCCGTTTGACCTCGACGCTCCAAGTCGTCTTAACCAAGTTAGTTTAGTTAAAAAATGAAAAACTTCGATTTGAGGGACCAAAATTAGAAATACTCATCCGATTGGCCTCCGGTTTGTTCCAGCACGGTCCGGCCGATGAGTGTGACTTGTGGAAACTGACGGAGTTAAATTCGGACTCCCGGTTTGACCTCGACGCTCCAAGTCGTCTTAACCAAGTTAGTTTAGTTAAAAAATGAAAAACTTCGGTTTGAGGGACCAAAATTAGAATACTCATCCGATTGGCCTCCGGTTTGTTCCAGCACGGTCGGGCCGATGAGTGTGACTTGTGGAAACTGACGGAGTTCAATTTGGACTCCCGGTTTGACCTCGACGCTCCAAGTCGTCTTAACTAAGTTAGTTTAGTTAAAAAATTAAAAACTTCGGTTTGAGGGTCCAATATTAGAAATACTCTTCCGATTGGCCTCCGGTTTGTTCCAGCACGGTCTGGCCGATGAGTGTGACTTGTGGAAACTGACATAGTTCAATTCGGACTCCCAGTTTGACCGCGACGTGCCAAGTCGTCTTAACCAAGTTAGTTTAGTTCAAAAATGAGGAACTTCGGTTTGAGGGTCCAAAATTAGAAATACTCATCTAATTGACCTCCATTGCTTATGGTTTTATTTAATTTATGCTTCTAAAATAAGTTATTGCTTATAATAGTATTTAATTTTAACTTATTATTGTTATATATGTATTGTAGGTTCCTTCATCGGGTGGAGTGGGAGGACACGAGCACGAGGATGAAGACGAAGACGAGGCATCATGATTTTCATTTCATTATTATTATTGTTGTAGATATTTTTATTAATATTGTTGGCATTATATTATTGTGATGTTGTGGATATTTTATTCTTATTGTGGACATTTTATTATTTTGATGTTGTGGATATTTTTATTATTGTGTGTTGTGGATATTTTTATTATTGTTGATGTTGTGGACATTTTATTATTATTTTGTTGTGGATATTTTTATTATTTTTGTGTTGTAGACATTTTTATTGTGGACAATTATTATTGTTGTGGATATTATTTATTTTACGTAGGTTATTTTCCTAAAAATATATATATTTTAAAAAATATTTAAAATATAGAGACCGATTAGTGACCGATTATAATCAGTCACTATTCGGTCCCTGTTTTAGGGACCGATTAGGGACCGAACTGAGTTGGTCCCAATTCAGTCCCTAAAAATAGGGACCGAATCAGGACGGTCCCTATTTAGGGACCGAACTTATTCAGTCCCAGTTCAGTCCCTAAAAATAGGGACCGAATTATTTCGGTTCCTAATAGTGACCGAAATGATTCGGTCCCAATTCAGTCCCTATTTTAGGGACCGAATAGGGACCGAATCAGGTCGGTCCCTATTTAGGGACCGAATATTCGGTCCCTATTCGGTCCCTAAAAATAGGGACCGAATAGTGACCGGCTCAGTTCAGTCCTTAAAATAGGGACCGAATATTCGGTCCCTATTCGGTCTCTATTTTAGGGACCGAACTGGGACCGAATATGTTTGGTCCCTAAATAGGGACTGACCTGATTCGGTTCCTATTTAGTGACCGAATAGGGACCGAATTTAGTCAGTCACAGATTTGTGACCAAAATGCTTGACCGACAAATTCGGTCACTATTCGGTCACTATTCGGTCTCTGAGCTGTTTAGGGACCGAATAGAGACCGAATATTTCGGTCTCTATTTTCGATTTTTCTTGTAGTGAACGGACTACTGGTTCATGACGCTAGTATCCAACCCAGACAACAAAGCACAAGAACTACCTCTTAGTCTCACAGTCACGAACGGAAGGTCCCACTGCCGCTTCACAACAACAAGCCAAGAACAGTGGAGACTAACTAGCCACCACAACTTGCAGGTCACACACCCCGCAGGCCCAAGCCTGACAACTTTAGGGGCTCCAGCCGAGAACCCTAAAGTGAGGCACTGGAACAGGACTAGTTGAGGACCAATACATCTATTGGTGTCCGTCCCCCAATCACGAGTGCGCTACAAATGGCTGCACACCCACAAACATAAGTCGTTGTCCCCTATCGTCTTTTCCCTCAGCTGGATGTACAACTCAAACACAGGAGTGAGGGTGTCCAGGAAGACGACACAAACCTCGACGGTACTCCCGTATCGAGACAAGCCCTAAGCACCCGGTGCTAGGGTAACCGACTAGAGAGGTATTTCGGAATAGGCGCCGGACCACCAGACTCGATAAGCACACTAACCACGATATACATACTTATATGACCTTTACATACAACCCACGGTACACGAGTGTAAGGAATGGCTTATCATCAGTCACCCTGTGACCCTAAGGACCCTAAGGCCATCCAACACACAACTGTTCATTAACAGGGTCATCACATGACCGCCCAGACCACACATTAGACTTATACACATTAACCATTAAACACTTATCTTAATACATTAACATACTTAACACAAATCATAAACATAGCATATCAATATCAGAACACAACCTTGCCTGTCATTGGTCACCCCGTGACCTCCATGGCTACACACACCACTTAACACATAATCATCACAATAATCTTTAAAGAACAACTACAGACCTGGGCTAGGTCTACACAAGACCTTCAGTGCTCAACACCCAACATTCCCCTCAGACCAAACCGCGTTGAACATAGGTGACACCTCTCAAATCGCGTCGACCTGTCCGGACGCCACACAGAATCTTATCACGCCAAGGCCAAACGCCGCGACCAGATCGCGTCGGCCCTTCCAGACGCTATTCAAAATGTTGTCGCGACAGGCCTTAGCGACGCGACCAAGTCGCGTCGGCCCGACACGACGCCACAAAGCCCAATTGGTCAAACCATCAGTCAACACCTAAAATACGTCCGACAACTAAGACGCGTTCAAGCAAAACGCGTCGGGTCGAGGGGCCACGTTCACGCCACCGCCTCACCCATCGGACCAAAACCCGTAACGCGTCGGCTCAGCGCGACGCGTTCACATGAATGCATCCGCTGTTCTCGCCGCGTTTCAACGAAACCTGTGGGTTCTGCTCACAGGCCGAACCCACCTCCTCCCACGGGAGAACTAACAAGAAACCAAGCATTTTTTCCATTTAAAGCTATGAACAATTAAAGCTCAACAAGGGAAAACCACCCTCACATGCTCCAACCCTTAAACCTCATTCAAACATGCCATTAAACTGTAAACAGGGTAGGAAGTCTCCCTACCAGAAGAAGATGCCAAAGAATGCCCCAAAGACTCCTCGCCGACGGCACACCCACGCTCCGAGCATCGTCCTCGCGTGGTTCCCACGCCGCACGAGCCATCCGAAGCCGAAATCCACCGGAAATCGCCAAAGAAGCCACAGCTGCTCCTCCCCTGCACCAGACAGAGCATCCTCTGCTCTGTCTGGCCGAAATGAAGCCTTTTAAGTCATAATCAAAATGCGTCGCAAGCAGACGCCGCATTTAAACCCTTTAAACACGTCCACCTAATTTGACGCCATAGAGAAACCTGCGCCACGTTCCACAAAGGCGGTTCCTGGAATCGCATCCAGCATGTACAACGCATTCAAATAGCGTCGCCTACCTCCACCGCAATTCCAAACAGTGAACCAACAGTGTCATTGGGCTGGCATATCCGGCCCACACTACTCAGTAGTGTAATTGGACTGGCATATCCAGCCCACACTGCTCACCCTATGCTCAGAAAACCCAAATACAGCCCATTGACCTTCTCTTGGTGAAGAGCACCACACATAGATCCGATAAACCTGGATCCGAACGACCGTACTGTTACAGACATTGCTAGTGATGATGAGGAAACATGTGAATCAGTAGAAAAGCTTAGAAGTACCACCTTCAAGGAATATAAAGAGGAACCACCTCTGGAAGAACTACTTCTAAATGGACCATCTTATGAAGATCTTCACAGGGAGTGGAGATATTAGAAGGACCATCCCAAGGAAAACATAATAAGAGATCTAAGTCAAGGGGTAAGAATAAGAGGTAATATAAATCCTTGTGATTACTTAGCATTTGTTTCCCAAATTGATCCTAGGACAGTTATTGAGACACTAACTGATGAATCTTGGATCTTAGCCATATAAGATGAACTAAATTAGTTCAAGAGAAACCAAGTTTGGACCCTTATATCTAAACCATCAGACCATCTTGTGATAGACACCAAATGGGTGTTTAGAAACAAAATGGATGAGGCTGGTGCTGCCACAAAAAAAGGTCAGGCTGGTAGCTCAAGGCTATTCCTAAGAGGAAGACATAAATTATGATGAAACATATGCACAAGTAGCTAGACTTGAGACAATAAGAATCTTACTAGCATATGCATATGCTTTGGATTTAAAACTTTTTTAAATGGATGTAAAATATACCTTTTTAAATGACTATATTAAAAAATAAGTATATGTAGAACAACCTCATGGTTTTGATGATATTGACTTTCTGAATCATGTTTTTAAACTACATAAGGCATTATATGGTCTGAAACAAGCACCTACAACTTGGTATGAAAGACTAAGTGCATTTCTTCTAAATCATGGTTTTACTAGAGATAAAGTAGATAGCACATTGTTCATCAAATCATGTTCACATTTATGTTAATGATATCATTTTTGGAGCTACTAATGAATCTCTTTGTCAGTACTTTGAAGAGCTAATGCAGGGAGAATTTGAAATGAGTATGATTGGGGGAATTGAACTTCTTCATTGGACTTTAAATCAAACGAAGTAAGGAAGAAACTCACATCAGCCAAACCAAATACATCAAGGACCTCCTGAAGAAATTTGGATTTGAGCATGTTAGGCCATTGTCAACACCAATGTGCACCTCAACCAAGTTAGACAGTGATCCTCGAGGTAAGAAATGTTGGGTTGAGTGTGTTTTGGAATTTCCTAAAGTTGTATTTTAATGATGACCAATGAACATCACTCATACTTTGATTTTGATGATGACATATTGTGATTTTAACGATGACATATTGTGTTTTTAATGATGACATATTGTGATTTTAATGATGACATATTGTGATTTTAATGATGACATATTGTGATTTTAATGATGACATATTGTGATTTTGATGATGACATGTTGAACATGTTATACATTTTATACATATTACAATAATGCTTAAACAACATGTTATTGATGTTTAATATCTCATATTTTAATGATATTATCTTGTACTAATGGCTTATGTGTTAAATTTTCAGGAATATCCAGATTTTGTCATGGTAGTGTCGCACAGTCCATGGTCGTGTCGACACTAGACCCAGATTCCAGGAGATCCATTTGTCTGACTGGGACAGGATGTCGACACAGTCTGTGGTCATGTCGACACAGTCTGTGGTCGTGTCGACACTAGATCCAGCATCCAGAAGACCCTTTTTGGACAAATGAGACAGTGTGTCGACACACTCAATGGTAGTGTCGACACACCCCGGCTGAAACTCAAAAATGTGAATTTCTCTGAACACGTGGTTGCTTGGGAATTAAGGGATTTCACCTAGGTTTTTGTGCCCACGTACCCCAAGGCTCCTTATGGACATATGGGGCTATAAATACCCATGTTTCTTGTACTCCAAGGGGATCCCACGAAGAGAGAGCCCATACACTTCCAGAAGAAGATTTTTGGCGGCAAAAGGGGGCTTTCCAGATCTTGCTCCATCTCCAGAAGTTGCAGGCCATCCTTTCAAGAGGAAGGACATGGGAATCAAGGGGAATCTCTGGAGAGAAGCTTGCTGTGCTAGAAAGGGAGCAGATCCAACTGAAGAGGAGTAGTAGAAGAAGGATTTCTGGCATTTCAGATGCCATCAAAGCAGAGCATCGCCAATTGAGGAGAATCTCCATCGACTTCCATAAAGGCTCCTCAATTCAAGTGTCTACAAGCCCTCTTCATCGAAGAACACTCATTCTACATCCATTTCTCTCACTTCTGAGTTTGTTCCTCCTTATTTCGTCTATGAGATTTGTGCATGAAGTTCTGCACAAATTTCTGTGTATGAATCTATCTTGAATCAAATCTTTGCTAGAGGATCTGATCTCTTTTGTGTTTGATATAGCTTTTATACTGTGAGCCGTCGAGCTCTGGTTTGTGAGTCATCGCACTCACTGGTGGTTTGAGCCTTCGTGCTCAATTTGGAGTCGTCGTCCTCCGGTTGTTGTTTGAGCCGTCACGCTCAGTTTGTGAGTCGTTGAACTCAAGGTTGTTTGGAGTCGTCATGCTCCAGTGTGTGTTGTACTCAGGTGAGTAGTGGAGCCTCATTGTGTGAGGGGTGGATGTAGGAATCACTGGTGTGATTTCCGAACCACCTAAAAAATCCTATGTGCAATGGTTTGATCTGCTTGTTTGCGCTAGATGCTTGCATAGGATTTCGTACTCACACTAATTGTTGAATTGCTTCACACATCATCTACACACACTCACACTTCAGATCGGTAATTGTTTGTGTGAATTGATCTCTGATTCGAAGTAATTTTAAATTGCTAAAGCTTCCGCGTTAATTGATGTCAGATCTATTCAACCCCCCCTTGTAGATCTAATCCATCCACATATCCAATCCTACAATTGGTATTAGAGCAGGTTAATATCTGTTTCTGATCTGATTTGATTGCTTCTGTTTGATCTCTGTGTTAATTGCTTGAATTGTTTGCTTGCTCTTTCACTATCTCATTTTAATTGATGGATTCTCAAGGATTTGTAGCTGAGGTCATTCCATTAATAGACCACCATATTTTGATGGGTCTGATTATTCATACTGGAAAAATCGCATGCAAGTTTTTCTTAGGGCTCAAAACTATGAAATCTGGAGGTTAGTTGAAGTGGGTCCTTATGAAAATCAGGGAGATGAGGAGAATTGGACTAGAGAGCAGATTAGGAAAGCTACTCTTAATTACAGTGCCATGAACATGCTTCAGTGTGCAGTCCACCCTAAAGGATATTCAAGAATATCCATGTGTAAATCTGCTAAAGAGATGTGGGATAAACTTGAATTAATGTATGAGGGAACATCTCAAGTTAGGGAAATCAAAGCAAGCATACTGTTTCTGAATATGAATTGTTTATGATGAAATCTGACGAATCAATTTCTGAAATGTTTGCTAGGTTTATGACAATTGTCAATGGACTGAAAGCACTAGGTAAGGAATGCACTGATGCTGATCTGGTAAGAAAAGTCTTGCGCTCTCTTTCATCTATTTGGCACATAAAGGCTACAGTGATTGAAGATTCTAAGGATTTATCCAAAATTTCTTTGGATGAACTCATAGGATCTTTAATGACTTATGAAATAAATCTGAAAAGAAGTGAAGAACATTTGCTTAAAGCTAAACCAGTAGCACTTAAAGTTTCATCAAGCAATAAAGAGAAAAGTCAAGAAAAATCAAGTTCTGAAGAGTCTGAGTCTAATGAGGATGAACTTGCCCTCATGACTAGGCAATTCAGAAAATTTTAAAATCAAGAAGAGGAAAATTCAATGGAAAGAAAAAATATTCTTCTAGTAAAAGGAATGCTTCTTCTTCAATTTTTATGCTAGCAGAAATAAAAAAACTGATGAAGATATTGTTTGCTACAAGTGCAACAAGACAGGACACATGAAGGATGAGTGTCCTAAGATCAAAAAGGATAATACAAGAAGAACAACAAAATGAAGAAGCCAAAGCCATGATAGCAACTTGGTCAGATGAAGACCAAAGTGCGGATGAAGAAGAGAACTCCTCAAGATCAACAAATGAGGAGTTATGCTTTATGGCCAATAGCAGTGATGGAAAGGATTCACAAAGAAAAGGAGCAAAAGAAATTCACAAGTACTTAATGGCAAAGAAGAGCTTAAATGAATCCAAAAAATCAACAATTCAAAAAACTTTGGCTGTAACAGCACATTCCATGAGCTGAGAGCATTCTTCATCCTCTTCAGAACACAAGAGTTCAAATGGGTCTACAAGGTCAGGTAAATCAATTCAAGATCTATTTATATTCTAATTCTGACTCTGATGTAGATGAAGGCATGTCTTATGTTGAATTGATTGAATTCTCTGAAAAGATGCAAAATCTTAATGCAAAGCTGAACACTAAAAATAAAGATTTGAAAAAGACTTTAAAACATTGCCACAAAGAAAGTGAAAAATTGAAAAATACACTTGAATTGCTCCAGAACAATGATAAAGATCCTTTACAAGAAAATGAGAACTTGAAAATTGAAGTTCAGAAACTGAATTCTGAAAAAGAAAGTTTGAAATAAAAATCAAAATTTGTGAAAACAAGTTGAGTTGAAAGAAAATCATGATCAGTCGGGATATGAAAATCTTGATTTGAAAGATAAAAATGAAAAATTGATTGATCTCAATGAAAACCTCAAATTTGATAATGATCAATTAAACAAACAGATTTCTAACATGGCTCATGATCATCAAATAAATGAAAGATGCAAATAATTTGTTGAAGAAAATAGTCATCTAAAAAGAAAGATTGAATGCTTGTTGCATGACAAACCATTGGACAATGAATGTAGCAATTTGAGTAATAAAATTGCCGATTTGGAAAAATAAATTGCTCAATTTGAAAATGAAAAGAACAAGATGAAAAATGGTTTGGATGTCATGCTAAATAAACTTCAAATCTCAGAAAAAGAAGTTGTTGCATTAAAAGCAGAAAAACAGAAGCTTCAATATGGATTGAAGAACTAAATACACAAGTCTTGCTTCTGTGAGAGATAAGAAAAATGAAAATAAAACAAAATTAACATTTGTTAAAGCTGCTACGAACAAGAACTCTGCTAATTCTAATGAAAAACTTGTGAAAGTTCTTGTTCAGAAACAGACAGAGAAAAGAAAATGCTACTGTCAAGAAGATTCATCTACTTCCTCCATCAGTTCAAAAAGCTCCAAGGCAAGTTCAAATTCACATCATGCCAAGAGCCACCAAAAGGTACCTCATTCTCCTCATGGTAAGCCTCCTCACATGAAAAGGAGATTTCAGCAAATGCATACATGCCAAGGTAAGTACCAGGTAAGAAATGATCTCATTTGCTTTAATTATAATAAACCTAGTCATTTAGCCAAATTTTGCTGGAATAGAGATCAACATTTCCATAAATATGCCAAATCAGTCCAATGCTTCACATGTCATAAATTTAGGCATACTTCTAGGGAATGTTGGCATATAATTGATAATCTTGTGCATGCTTCCATGTTTCATGTTAATGTACATAAGAATAAAGATCATGTTCATGCTGAAAATACTCAAAATTCTATGTACATGAAAAAGGAACTGTTGCACAAAAGATCTCTTCTGAATTCCATGATAAAAATCTCAATGATAAAAATCTAAAAATAGAAAACAAAATGTTCAGTATGTCAGTGGTGCATTCTATACCAATAACTCTAAGATTAGACTCCAAGATTCTAGTGTTTCTAATCTTCAGAAAAATACACACAATATAAAATCCTTTTGGATTCAAAAATCGTTGTTGCAGATTCATGGAAGATCCTTAGGACCCAAACAAGTTTGGGTTCTGAAATGTGCTGCATGAATGTTGGATGCAGGGATCCTTATAGTCAATTTCAAGATGAAGGCTTCATGACAAAGGCTACAAGGAAAGTAAGTGACGAGAATGAAAGAAAATTAAAATCTCACCAGGTAAATACTTCTGAGAGATTCCCTACTAAATAAAAACTGAAATCAATTGGGACTCTTATGCAAAGATCAATTGGTATATCAAATGATGAACTGAAAGGACAAGTCATGCTTGTCTGAAAACTATCATCATGCGTAAGAAAAATTCTCCGCCAAGTATCAATAGTCTTTTTCTGCAAAGGTCATCAAGAAAAATAAAAATCTCAAAAACTTTATTTTAAGTCTTTGAAACAATTTTGAGTTTTGAAAAACTTTTCTCCTTCAATAAATTGCATGTTAATGCATGCTTGATCATGTTCATATTCTTTCTGTGCAAACTACTTTGAATGAACATATCTGAATTGCTTAAATGATCATTTCATATCATGCATATCTTATGGGGAAGTGAGTCAAAAGAATCTTTGAGTGAAATGCTGGAGAAATATTCCTTCATATCTGATTTATTAACAACTCCATTCAGTTTGTTGACAAATGTTCTTGCAAATAAATTTCTCACTCTCACATTGCATGGACATTCTTGGTATATCAAATGGTGATTTGAAGAAAGACAAGTCAGGCTTGTCTGGACACTTTCACTATGCGTGAGTATATGTTTCCGCCAAGTATCAAGAGTCTTGTATGCAATTGTTGAGGGGGAGTCCTTGTCTTTCAAATAAAACATTCACGTTCATTCTGTTTTCACTTGATTCCATTCCTATTTCTTCAATAATCTTCATGTTCACCTTGTAAGGGGGAGATACATGAAAGGGGGAGTCATTGTCATATCTCTTGAACTTACTTGTCTATTTTGAACCCCAAAGTCATCAGAAATTTTGAGTCCTTGTGCTACTTTCTTATGAGAGAATTAAAACATTGAAACTAAACTCACTGTGCATTTAGTTTAATTTCAAAGATTCAGTATCATTTCAAGGTTAAGCAATCTTAATACTGAATGTCTTTAAAATGACTTGCAAAACACTTGTAGGCACATGAGTGGCTTTACTATTTAACATGTGCATGTTTAAGCTTCATTTTTACCACATGTTAAGAATAATTTTTCTAAATTTATATTCCTGACTTTTCTGGTCAAAGCAAACATATTCCTATAAAACATCAAAAGAAAATGATCAAAACCTTGGAAAGATACAAACAGAGCAATGCAAATTCTTGAACCACTAAGTAACCGGGCCATTTCACCTAAAAGTGATTTGTTTCGTGTAAAAAGGTGGAAATCAAATTTTCAACTCTGTATAAGATAATGAAAGTTAAACCACTGTGTAATTAGGAGATCTTGCATCTGATCAATGTGATCTCTTGCATTGAAAAGTGAGATTTAACTAATTTATTTTTGTATTCTTTCCCAGCCAAAATTACAAAAAATCAAAAGACAGGATAGAAAAGCTTAAGACGTTAATAAAGCTCATGTATACTGAGTTTAGACCTATTATTCTGCATTGTGTTAAAATTAAAGCTCATAACATCCTTGTTAAATACTTCTGATCACTCATATAGGTCATTTCACATTTGCATCATTATTTTAACCACATTCAGATCATTATATCTTGCAATACCTTGTGTTAAGTGTGTCTTTGTGATTAAACTTTATGGCATAATACCAAAAACACAATCATTTCTCTCATTTGACAATATCACTTTGCCTCACTTATTTTGATTACTTCTTACCATTCATTTCCTACATTTATTTCTTGATCTCCTACAATCTTTGTTTCTCTCTCTTGTCTAACTTTTTGATGCTGTCAAAAAGGGGGAGAAAGTTCCTTAAAGGAGGAGAAAGTAAAAGTTTCTAGGGGGAGAAAGTTCTTTATGGGGAGAAAGTTCAAAGGGTGTATATGGTCAAGGAAGTTATTGCAGTCAAGGAAGTCAGGTTATGGGAGATTGTGCATATGTTTTGTCATCTTCAAAAAGGGGGAGATTGTTGGGTTGAGTGTGTTTTGGAATTTCCTAAAGTTGTATTTTAATGATGACCAATGAACATCACTCATACTTTGATTTTGATGATGACATATTGTGATTTTAATGATGACATATTGTGATTTTAATGATGACATATTGTGATTTTGATGATGACATGTTGAACATGTTATACATTTTATACATATCACAATAATGCTTAAACAACATGTTTTTGATATTTAATATCTCATATTTTAATGATAATATCTTGTACTAATGGCTTATGTGTTAATTTTCAGGAATATCCAGATTTTGTCATGGTAGTGTCGACACAGTCCATGGTCGTGTCGACACTAGACCCAGATTCTAGGAGATCTATTTGTCTGACTGGGACAGTGTGTCGACACAGTCTGTGGTCGTGTCGACATAGTCTGTGATCGTGTCGACACAGTCTGTGGTCGTGTCGACACTAGATCCAGCATCCAGAAGACCCTTTTTGGACAAATGGGATAGTGTGTCGACACACTCAATGGTAGTGTCGACAAACTCCGGCTGAAACTCAAAAATGTGAATTTCTCTGGACACGTGGCTGCTTGGGAAAAGGGATTTCACCTAGGTTTTTGTGCCCACGTACCCCAAGGCTCCTTATGGACATATGGGGCTATAAATACCCATGTTTCTTGTACTCCAAGGGGATCCCACGAAGAGAGAGCCCATACACTTCCAGAAGAAGCTTTTTGGCGGCAAAAGGGGGCTTTCCAGATCTTGCTCCATCTCCAGAAGTTGCAGGCCATCCTTTCAAGAGGAAGGACGTGGGAATCAAGGGGAATCTCTGGAGAGAAGCTTGTTGTGCTAGGAAAGGGAGCAGATACAACTGAAGAGGAGCAGTAGAAGAGGATTTCTGGCATTTCAGATGCCATCAAAGCAGAGCATCGCCAATTGAGGAGAATCTCCATCGACTTCCATCAAGGCTCCTCAATTCAAGTGTCTGCAAGCCCTCTTCATCAAAGAACACTCATTCTACATCCATTTCTCTCACTTCTGAGTTTGTTCTTCCTTATTTCATCTATGAGATTTGTGCATGAAGTTCTGCACAAGTTTCTGTGTATGAATCTGTCTTGAATTAGATCTTTGCTAGAGGATCTGATCTCTTTTGTGTTTGATCTAGATTTTGTACTATGAGCCATCGAGTTCTGGTTTGTGAGTCGTCGCACTCACTGTGTGGTTTGAGCCGTCGTGCTCAATTTGGAGTCGTCGTGCTCCGATTGTTGTTTGAGCCGTCGCGCTCAGTTTGTGAGTCGTTGAACTCAAGGTTGTTTGGAGTCGTCGTGCTCCAGTGTGTGTTGTACTCAGGTTGAGTAGTGGAGCCTCACTGTGTGAGGGGTGGATGTAGGAATCACTGGTGTGATTTCCAAACCACCTAAAAAATCCTATGTGCAATGGTTTGATCTGCTTGTTTGAGCTAGATGCTTGCATAGGATTTCATACTCACACTAATTGTTGAATTGCTTGACACATCATCTACACACACTCACACTTCAGATCAGTAAATTGTTTGTGTGAATTGATCTCTGATTCGAAGTAATTTTAAATTGCTAAAGCTTCCGCGTTAATTGATGTCAGATCTATTCAACCCCCCCCCCCCCTTCTAGATCTAATCCATCCACATATCCGATCCTACAAGAAAGTGAATAAAAAACAAAATAGAGGTATGATTGGCTCATTACTTATCTAACAGCCAGTAGACCTAACATACTTTTTAGTGTATGCATGTATGTTAAGTATCAAGCAAATCTTAAGGAATCTCATTTAGGTTCAGTTAAAAGAATATTTAGATATCTAACTCATTCAAGTGAAATAGGTCCATGTTATCCTAAGTCATGCAAGCCTTTAATTGAATATTCTGATACAGACTATGCTGGATGCAAAGTGGATAGAAAAAGTACTAGTGATTGCTGTTAATTTCTTACAGGATGCTTAATCTCCTGGTCTTTAAGAAAGTAGAACTCAGTGACCCTATCAACTACTAAAGCTAAATATGTAGCTATTGGGAGCTGCTACACTCAAGTACTATAGATTAAATAGCAACTTGAAGACTATGGACTCAAAATCAAGTTAACACCTTTGTTGTGCGACAACACCAGTGCTATAAATCTCACCAGGAATCCAGTGCAGCATTCCAGATCTAAGCATGTTGAAGTCAGGTACCATTTTATTAGAGATCATATAGCTCTAGGTAATAAAGATATATCATTCATAGACATATCAAATTAATTAGCAGATATCTTCACAAAAGCTCTACCTGAAGAGAGATTTACCTCTCTTAGAAGGGAACTGAGCATGTGCAATTTATAGAAGATACATATGCAATACTGAAATATATTAAAATCTCAGAGTAAATTGAATCGACTCATGACTCTTCTTCAATATTCATTGCTACTTCCTTTAACAATCGATGAATATTTGTTGCTTCTCATCTATAATCGGAACGCATCTTAAAATCTTTCAATAATCGGTGTGTTCCCCATCTTTCTCTTCAATCGATATATTTCTTTTCAGTAATCGATACATGCTTTCATTTTTCCTCTATAATTGGAACACAACTTAAGAATCTTCTATAATCAATGTGTTCCTTATATTTCTTCTCTAATCTATACATCCCTTGTTTTTCTTTTGTAATTGGAAGTCCCCTTGACA
This sequence comes from Colocasia esculenta, assembly GCA_014218235.1. Taxonomy (NCBI): domain Eukaryota; kingdom Viridiplantae; phylum Streptophyta; class Magnoliopsida; order Alismatales; family Araceae; genus Colocasia; species Colocasia esculenta. The sequence goes on along the minus strand of CM024757.1, from coordinate 64,670,507 downwards.
CTCTTTAGTAATCTAAAGACACATTCATCTTTTAATCACAAATCAATACTCAACCTCTCCCTCTTCTATAATCCATATTGATCAATATGGACATTGATCAGTCCAGAAGAACAAACTAATGAAGGATAGGAAGCTGAAAAGGAAGCAGCAGGAACTCAAATGGAGCAACAGCCAGCTCCTCAAGTGCATGAAGAGGCTAGGGCACAACAACAGAGAAGGAAGTCTATGTAGAAACCATGGCTGAAGAGGAAGCACCCATGAAGTCAATAGGAGCCACCATTGTCCACTGGAGAAAATTCTTTTGTTAAGGGCATGGTTGAGGATGTTAATGAAGAAGAAAATGGGTCAGTACCTCAGAGGGAGCTTGCAGATGATCAGTTCTCTATTTGGGTTGGCAGATATCAAGTATATTTAGCCTTGAAGAAAGAATTGGCTGAGTATAAGATATGGTATCCTCTCTCAGTTGATTGATTTGTCAAGCATGAAACCTTTTCAAGCACAAGATTTTGCATGAGTCTACTGAATATCAGAGATTTCTCCAAGAATAAAGAACAAAGCATTCAAAGGTTTAGATAGGAGATGGGGCCAGAGTATCAGATCAATAGCAATTTGTTCCGAAATTATTTTGAGAAAGAAGAAATTCATGCCTGGGAGATCATAGACAAATTTGTTCCTCTTTTATCTCCAAATTTTCATTTCTAATCCAATACCAAGCACCTTCTTTGTCCCTCCAATCTTTCTCTCATAAGTTGTTTCACAGTCCTTGTTTTTGGTTATTGATAAAAAGGGGAGAAAATACTCTGATAAATTCTCTAACACTTATTCTGGAAAATCATCATGATAAGCACATTATCTTTATATACCTATTTGTATATATATGTTTTAAAATATTATCTACAATTTCATATAGTTTTTGACATTACCAAAAAGGGGGAGATTGTTGACTCTTTTATCTCCATTTATATAAATTTTGGTGATAAACAAAAATTCTGATATTATGTGATTAACATATTATTTTCATTAAGTCTGTCAACAGGAAATTAAGGTAAAATAATCGCTCTAAGGATTATCAATGTAAGTACTTCAACAACTCAGACTCAAGTACTTTATAATATTTTCTAAGTCCATATTGATTATAGAACAAGATTCATCGATTGATCTTAAAATGTGTATCGATTCCTGAACAAACTGTGTATCGATTCCTGAACAAGTGTGCATCAATTCATTTACAAGAAATCTCTATCGATTGATGTTTAAGTATTCCTTCGATTATAGAACAATAGTTTCTATCGATTTCTATTTAAACTGTTACACCGATTGTTGAACATCTTTAAAGTTCATTGTAACACCCTAGAAAAAAAAATTAAATGATTTAAAATATAAGAAAATAGCAAATAAATAAAAGTGGTGAATCAAAAATAAAATAATGACATGATTAAACTCCTAAAGTGTGAAATCAGCTATTTAATCATATTGGGCCATTACAACTCTAAATGGGTCAAAGATTAAAACCCAATGGCAATAAACACTAAAATTCGTGACCCTAAATATGCAGAAATTAGGAAAGGGCAAATTAGGGCTAAATTTTGGGCAATTAACCATGGATGGCAACCAAAATCAGACCAGCCATAGGAGGGTGTTTCCTAATGCCATTACCACTCTAATTGGGAGAAGAAATCCCAAAAACATGGAAGGTGCCATGCAGAATTTGCAACCCACCTTTCCAAGCCTCATTAGGACTTGAAATAAACCCTAAAACTATAAGAGATCATCAAAAGACTTTTAGGGGAAGTTTACCATTGTGTTGGGGTCGTGAGGAACAAGCTAGGGCTCTAGGAGGAGAGGAGAATGACTGGGAAACCGAGCTTCTTCCTCAACCTTGCACTGCATCGACCTGTGCGTTTGCTTCTCTTAGATCCGTCAAAAGGTAGGTTATCTTAGGCAAAAACTAAACTAGGGCTATACCATTTGAAAGAGCATCGTGTCTAGTTTAATTTGCACCTATTTTACCCAATTTCCATCAAGCATGTTCATCGTATTAAGCGTTTTCCCTAAGTCGCACAAGTTAGGGCTTATCATGATTATACTATGTTTTTACGCAAATCGAGGTTGTTTTGGATTAAACCAAAACCATGGTTCGTTTCTACTGGATGTCTTGAACACTTTTCATGTTGAGAGTTTTGTCTAGATATCAAGAGATTTCAAGTTATAAGTCTATCATGAAGGGTGCATCATTTTTCTACGTTTTCGGGTATGATCCAAGAACGCGACGTATCCAGACGTCACGATTTTGCATGCATGAACGCGACGTACTGGTACGTCATGATTCAGAAAAAAGTGACTGAGTTGTTCGTTGTGATTTATGGTTTGAACGGTCAACCCTGATACCTCAAACTGTGTGTCGCGTGGGTTTCTGGACCCGTCATGAACGCGACGGCAGGTGCCGTCGCGATTTCGCAGTTTCCCGCCCATCTGATTCCATACAGATTTTATATTCATTGTTTGAAATCCATGCATGAACGCAACATAGAGAAGCATCGGGATTCAGGGGTTGTCGCGACATATCATTCTGTCGCGTTGTGAATGCGACAGACGATACCGTCGCGATTCTTGTCAGCCAATTGATCGGGGTAATCGATAAGATACACCGTTATGCTGTCCAATTGGTCTCTCGAGTTTTTGTCATACCTTGAACTCTATGAATGATCATGTCCTTTTACTATGAGCTTGTTTTTTTTGGAAATCTGTGGCCATAATATGTATGTTTGATCGGCACAATGAGGGACTTCAGTCCATTTGACTAATGCCTGTGCAAAAAGGGCCTTGTCTGGTCCTGGGGAGGAGCGCCCCATCGTACTTAATAACCGCGAGAGTATGGACTTGTGGTGCTTGGCATGGCACTGGTATGTGTGCAAGATTTGTGTGAATGTGCCTTCGTTTGATATGATAAGTTTGATAAGATATGTTTGATCATGTGAAAATGTGATATCTGTGTGAATATGGCCAATCCTTGTGATACGATTCTACTCTTGAATTTCCTGTTCAATACATATGAAAGTCAGCATTTGTTTCGTTATGATATTCGTTCTATTCAGCCATTTGACTTGTTAGTAATGCATGCATAGTCATCATGTTCCTATTAAGATCCTACTTATTTAAAATGTTAATCATGTATATTAGTGCCCGCACATTGAGATGTAAATCCTACTCTGGGCTAGTTTGCTCACTCTATCATCCTAAACATTTCAGGTAGTGATGAAGAATTCATGGGCACCGATGGGGCAGGGCATGAGTGAAGAGCACCCGTCACTTATGGAGATGAAAGATTAGGAATAGATGTTTGAGTCGTATATGTAATGATGATACATTTTCATGAAGGTTATTATGAAATTTGAATAATGGGCCCTATTGGTTGGCTCGTATGATGTAAGGTTTTTAATTAGTTGAATGGAAATGAAATAAAGAGTATTTTAGCTGGAAATATTATTGTCTCAAGTGTGTTGCTATATTTAGTTGTTACTCTAAGTTACTCGACTGTGATACTTATATTCATATTGTTCACGCATCCTGATATTTATTCCGCTACTAAATGTCGGGGCGTGACAGTCACTCTGATTACTTAAGAACAGTTCAATAGTCTTCCGATTGGTGAGCACTTGCCTCTCACCATGCCGATTGGTGAACAAGTGGCTTGACTCATTCCGATTAGTGTTATAATTGTTCCGATTACTGAATAAAGGTTCAGTAGTCTTGCGTTTATTGGACAAGTGGTCTGATTCATTCCGATTAGCATTATAGATGTTCCAATTACTGACTAACAAGGCTTATGTTGTATTGATTGGTGACCACCATTCTGATTAGTGAACACATGACTTATGCTGTATTGATTAGTGACTAAACGGGTTCCAATTAGTGAATAAATTATTCATTCATATCGATTACTGACGTCTGACTTCAGTTATAATTCACTTATATTCATGACTCCATCGATTGCTCAACAAAAATTCTTTGGTGCACAAATTTACTTTATTTCAAATTTTGTTTTTGTGTCTCCTATATATCTGAAAGTCTCCAACATTAATGCAGTAGGCAATACTTTTTAGACTTAGGCTATATGTTTTCACCTTGTGGTTGTTTTGAAGGTCATTTCTTTTCTGACAGATAGACAGAAAACTACCTTGAATAGCAGGTTGTCAGCCGGAAATAGGGGCTTCTGCAGAATAGGTATGGGTGTTGATTGATGTTTGATCTCTCTTACCTAACACCCCTTTTTGTGCATTAAATGTAGAAGGTATTCGGTACTCTCTTGAAGCACTCATTAGACACAAGCTAACGCCTTGGAAGCATGCATGAGCCAAAGAAGAAGAAGAAGACTCTAACGGATATCTCTCCAAGGAGTCTATAAAAGAAGAAGATGAAGCTTCACATCCGAGTAAAAAAATACTATCAGGCAACACAATATTGAAAGAGCAAGCAAGGCATTCTTCAACCGGTGTGAAGAGAAGAAAGTCGAGTGTTGAAGCCAACATCTTCCAGCTTTCACCTTCTCTCTCTCTTCTCTCTCTCTCTCTCTCTCTCTCTCTCTCTCTCTCCCACTCTTTGCATTTCTACTGAACACCTCCTTCCATAGAGAGATTTGTTGTTCATCTAAGAGAATGATCCCTTGTATACTTTGATCCTCTTAGGCGTTGTCTTAGATCAAGCCTCCTTATTATTCATCCTTGGTCTAGGGACTCTTAGATATCTCTTTAAGATCTAGGTTGTGCCTCTTCGGTTAAAGAGAAAGCTTGTTGTGCAAGCGTTGTTTCGCTTTTTGCAGAAGAGAAGACAAGCAGTGTGCTGGGGGGTTTGTCCAGCTGAGAGTCTACACTCAATGTTCCCCTTGTGTAGAAGGGAAGACTAGCTGAGCTAGGTGTTGTATGAGTCCTTGATGGGGACTGTACCCTTGGTTTAGTGAAATCCCAAGTGTTCTTGGGGACTGGATGTGGGCAGAGGGGAGACTCAGTGCTGAACTAGGATAAATTTGTGTCTCTTGTGTGTGTGATTGTTTGTGTATATTTTTTCTATTATCTAACATTAACAATTACATTTAAGATTTATTTTTGAGCTACAAACTAACACTAACCATCATGTTTTAGTGTCTGAGTTTTGAACTTTCAGAAATCTCGTTGAGGCAACTCATTCACCCCCCTCTTTAGGCTTGCTAATTGGGCAACAAAATCATGATTTTTAAGCACTATTAGGTTTTCTGGCCGACTATCTGATCATAGTCAAGGCATGGCCCTCATTCAGATAGCAGCCTAATACCCCACCATGTTCAGGATAAGTGAATGTTGGGGACTTTTTGAATGCATCCTGAATGCGAAATATCACAAGACCGCATTCAAGAGATGGTCTGTAGCACCACTGCATTCTTACCAGAAAGAACTCGAGATGATACTAGTTCAATAAAATGCTTGGATTTTGATGTATAAAGTATGAAAAATCATAAAACTAGTTTTAAAACTTTCTAACATGCTTATAAACATATAGAAATATGGAATTGACATTTAGACATGGATTGAACAAGATTTGAGAAGAAGAACAAAGGGTCGAGGATGCATGTAAACATGAACATTAGATGCAAAATACTCATCATATGCACGTTAAATGTAACGTTGCGGCCATTTGGATCTGAGTTTAATGGTGGTTATGTGGTGCTCTTAGCCAATATGTGACCATTAGGCCTTAGTTGTGGTTCTTGCGCATCGTGTGGGTGTTGTGGGCTGGAAATCCAGACCTAAATAGCCCACTGGTTCACTGGTTGTGAACACAATGGGGTAGAGCATCGTGTTTTGAATGCATTGACTTCCTACGTTGCGTTCTTTGCACCGCCTTTGTCGAGTGTTGGCTATATGGCAGACGCGTGGCATGTCAAGTTTTTGAACGTGCAGGTCATGGGAGTCGTGTTCTTGTTTCTGGTTCTTGAAGGCGATGGTCAGGTTTGTCGCATTTTGAAGGCGACGGTTACTTGCGTTGCGTTCTCATTTTCGATTCCTTTAATGGCAGTTTGTGGCCAGACTGAGCAGAGAGCTCTGTCCAGCCATGGGAGGAGGCTTTGCTGGTGTTTTTGGTGATTTCGACTTACAGGTGGCTCGTTTGGCACGGTTTCCATGCGAGGGCGTCCGGAGCGTGGAAATGCCAACAATGTGGTGTTCTTCATGTTCTTCACGTTGGTAGGGAGACTTCCCCTTCATTTTTTCTAATTTTATGGTTTGAAGCTTGTAAATTATGCTATAGTGGTGTGCCGTTGTGCGCTTTTCATTTTAAAGGTTTAAACTTTAGTTTAAATTGGGTTTGAACTAATTTCTGGAGGAAGAAGATGGGTTCGGCCATTTGCCTGATAAGGCGATGGGTCAAGCAGTCGTGTTCTTAACGTGACTATTTTCCTGTCGCATTCTAGTTGTGAACGCGTCTCTTTAGTCTGTCGCGTTTAGGTGTATCGATTGGTGTTACTATTACCGATTGGCATGATGGTGACATGTCAGGCCGTTGTGTTTATGTCGCAACACTAGACCTTGTCGCATTCTTCTTGTGGTCACAACTGGTCGGGTTGTCTCATTCTTAAAGGCGACGGTTGCCCCCGTCGCATTTTGCCTTCTGAAGTGAGTATTATTGTTTGGGCAGTGAAGGTCCTGTATGGACCTAGCCTTGGTTATTTAGTGTTGCTTTGAGATGTTTAACTTGGTTTAATGTTAACAAAGTATGAGCTAGAGCTAATAGTTTGGATTATGATTAGTTATTGAGTTTTGTTAATCATATTAGCTATGGTAGGTATGTAAAGAGTATGAGGTTTATGGATTAACTATTTTATTTATGTATACTTGTGTTTGGGGTTATATGATAACATGTACTAAGCAATAGTCGTACATCGTGAATTATGAATGAAAGTTTTGAATGTACATGGGTTTCGTATGTAGTGTGGTTTATGTGGAATACTGAATTTGGTGGTCTGGCGCCTATTTTAGAATGCCTCTCCACTCAGGTACCCTAGGTTCTTTGTGAGCTAGGTACATGTGTGCTCGGGGTTTTTCTCGGTATTGTGCATACTGTAGAGGTCTGCGTTGTCTTCTTGGACACCCTCACTCATTCTTCGAGTTGTCGTCCGGCTGAGGGAAAGATGACAATGGTGCAGTGACTTGTGTGTTGTGGTCGTCTTTGGTTGCTTGTAGCACGCTCGTGGTTGGGGGACGGACGCCGTTAGATGTATTGGTCCCCAGTTAGTCCTTTTTTCCAGTGCCTCACTTTTGAGAGCTCAAGCCAGAGTCCCTAAAGGTGCCATGCTTAGGTCTGTAGCATGGGGGTGGTCTGCAGAGTGGTGTTACTTGGTCTCCATAGTTCTTTGACCTTTGCAATGTGGTTGTCTAGCTGTAGTTGGACCTTTTGTCCTTGACTGCGAGACTGAGAGGTGGTTCTCATGTTTGTTAGTTCGAGTTGGATATTGGCGTCATGAACCAGTAGCCTTTGCCCGAGTGGTAGCGTCATTCCTTCCGACTCAGGTTTCTCAATAGTTGTGGTTGTGAGTTGTGACTCACCAGCTATAGTTTCTATTCATTGGTTGTGTAAATGTGCTAGTGGTGCAGTTGTGCGATTGTAGTTTTGTTGTGGTACCTTTTGGTCTCAGGTACCTGTACCCTTCTTGGGTATCTGGTTGTTGTGGCACGTCGTGTGTTAGTTCCAGGTGTCGTTGTGGAGATGTGCTCCGTGGAAGTTGTGTTATTTGACTTTCCACTCGTTGTGTTTTAACCTTCTGTGGGTAGTCCTCCGGTGTGTTTTAATACTCTAGTGTGTGGCGGACTGGCTCCTTGGTGTCAGTCCCACTACGTTTTGTCGATAGTTTGCATGTATGGCTTGTGGTTTAGTCGTTTCAGTTGCTGGGGTGAGTTGGTGTTTCTGTGCTGGTCCTGTTGTTCCCTTATTTGATGTGAGTTGTATTAGCTAGTGTGTTTATGTTTAATTGCAGTTTAATTATGTTTATTGCAAGCATGTCATAATTCTGCTATCGGTGTTACCAGTGAGACCCTGTGTGGTGGAGGTGTTTGTTCCTCTGTACAGTTTCGAGCTCTTTTTAGGAGGTCCCTGTTGAGCCTATGACCTTTTGAGGCTCACTCCCTTACAGTTTTTTTCAGGTGTTAGCAGTGTATTTGGCTTGTAGTAGCATTGTGGCAGACTCGTACCACCAGTAGTTGAGTTGTAGTTGCTGTAGTATGAGCTTCTGCTCCCTCGGGGTATACCCCAAGTAATTGTACTCTTCTCTTAGACATGTAATAATGTATTGGGACAATGTAAATGAGTATGAGAACATGTACTTTCTTGTCTCTTGTACTCTTGTGGTGGTCTTTTATATTCTTACTGGACACATATGTGAGTTATCCCTTGCGAGACTTCGATTTGTTCACAGGAGGCGGGTCTGGATATGGAGCCTTATTGAGTATAAATATCCAGGGTTGCTACAGTTGGCATCAGAGTAGAGTTCTGTTAGAATATGAAAAGACTTTAAGATTACAATGTCCCAAGACATGGTTTATTGTCCATTGCTGGTAGTTACTATGTGGTTTTGTGTGGTTATCATGCGATTTTTTGACATGTAAATTGTATGTATGTGTTTGTGAGATTGGCAGTTGTCAGTGGTTTTCTAAGAATTGGTAGATTGAGTTATGTAGCTCAGTAAATGTGGATTGCCCTTTGAGAAGAATATGGTTTAGTATGAAGATGTAGTTTTGGTAAAATGGTAAGTAGCGAGATCAGTGTGTAGTAGCGATTGCGTCTATGCACAAGAGGAAGTTGGCAGTGAATATGGCGGTGTTGCACCCAAGAGTAGTGATTTGTGGCAACAGGAACAAGAGATATGTTATGTTGTGTTTAGAAACGTTTGTCAGTATTAGAAAGATTTGCTTGAGGTTATGGAAAATGTAGGAATGGAAATTATTGCAATGGAAGAGCAGATAAAAAGGTTGTTGAGCTAGAAAGATTTTGATATTAGCCAAGGATTTAGTTAAGTAAGTAAGTGACAGTTTTAGAGGATATTAGCTATTGTGTAGCAAGAAAAATTTATTATATGTTTTAGAGCTGCAAGGAGTTACTGTGATATTTTACAGAAATGTTCAGCAAATTGTATCAGCTAAGGTAAAGTAATGGAAAGATAAATGAAATTGGAGTTAATTGAGCAAAGATCAAGCAAGGCATAAGGTAAACTGTATTAGTTTTGTGAATCTAAAATTGAAGGATTTTCAGTAAGGAGAATGAAATAGAAAGAGAAAGAGAGAAAATTGGCCAGGAGAAGATGAGAAATATTGGTTTTAGCAGATAAAGATTGTGAAGGGTAAATGTGTTAACAATGGTTGTCAGGAAGGTATAATAAAAGCAGACTTGGAATTTGTCAGGATTGTTTACTTCAGTGAAATTGAGTTTAATTGGGTGATGCAGATGAAGTAATGAAAGGAATTAGCAAAGAAAAAGAGGGAAGAATAAATTGTTTAAAGAGGTTCAGTATAAAAGATTAACTACAATAAAAATCAGGATTTCTGACGGCAACATTCTGTCGAAAATCCATCGGAGAAGACACTTTCTGATTGCTTTCTGGCGACAGCCCGTCGAAAATAATCTGTTGGAAATCCCGCGTCAGAAATTTCTGATGGACAAAAAATCCATCAGTAAATTCGTCGGCAATTCTAATGAAAGAAAGCGTCGGAAATATCCATCGGAAACTTAACCATCCGACGGTTTTACCAACAAATAAAAGCCGTCAAAAATTCTGACGAAATAATTAGTCAGCAAGTTCATCGGAACTTCCTACACTCTGACCGACGTACAAAAGCATCAGAAGTGGGAAACTTCTAATGAAAAATATTCGTCAGAAATCCGTTGGAAGTTTCGACGGTTTTGCCGACGGATAACGCTGTCAGAAGTCACGTATGCCATCGTTTTTTCTGACGAAATATTGCAGTCAAAAAATTCGTCGAAAAATTTATTTATATTATTTTTAAAAAATATAAAAAATAACAAAGATAAATTAAAATACTTGCTAAAACCAATATTCATTAAATAATAATCAAACATAAAATCATCAATCACAACAAAGATTATAGGAACATCCACAATAATAACAAATAAAAAATCAAGAGTGATCTGTCGGATTGTCCTCTCTCCCCACCTCATGATCGTCATGTCCTGGAGGATCCTATTTTATAAAAATAAATATTGGAAATATAAATAAAAATAACATAATTAAATTATTTTTATAATTAAAATTATAAATATATGAATATTCACTAAATGCATTTAGAGAATATTTCTGATCCTTTACACTTGGATTTTTTTTAGATTAGTGGTTTGAGCGCCGAACCCAAACTAAGAATCCAATCAAGATTCTGTCAGTTCCCACATGTCTCTCTCACCCACCTGGTCGTGTCGGAGTGAAGGGCATGCTGATCAGATCCCTATTTTAGATTTCCGGACTTATGTGTTCTAACCCTTTACACTTGGGTTTTTTTTAGATTAGTGGTTTGAGTGCTGAACCCAAACGAGAATTCGATCATGATTCAATCAGTTCCCACACATTGCTCTCACCCACCCGATCGTGTCGAAGTGAACGACACACCGATCGGATCCCTATTTCATATTTTGAACCACCGACTTGCGTGTTCTAACCCATTACACTTAAGTTTTTCTAAGACTAGTGGTTTGAGCGCCGAACCCAAACTGGGAATCCGATCAGGATTCCGTTAGTTCCCACATGTCGCTTTCACCCACCCGGTCGTGTCGGAGTGAACGGAACGCCGATCGGATCCCTATTTCAGATTTTGGACCACCGACTTGCGTGTTTTAACCCTTTATAATTGGATTTTTTTTAGATTGGCAGTTTGAGTGCCGAACCCAAACCGAGAATCCGATCAAGATTTCCTTAGTTTCACATGTCGCTCTCACCCACCCTGTCCCGTTGAAATGAACAACACGCCGATCGGATCCCTATTTCAAATTTTAGACCCCCCTGACTTACGTGTTTTAACCCTTTACACTTGGGTTTTTTTAAGATTAGTGGTTTGAGCGCCAAACCCAAACCGGGAACTTGATCAGGATTTCGTCAGTTCCCACACATCGCTCTCACCCACCCGGTCATGTCAGAGTGAACGACACGCCGATCGGATCCCTATTTCATATTTTGGACCCCCGACTTACGTGTTCTAACCCTTTACACTTGGGTTTTTTTAAGATTAGTGGTTTGAGCGCTGAACCCAAGCCGAGAATCCGATCAAGATTCCGTCAGTTTTCACACATCGCTCTCACCCACTTGGTCGTGTCAGAGTGAACGGCACGCCGATTGGATCCCTATATAGATTTTGGACCCCCCAACTTGCGTATTCTAACCCTTTACACTTGGATTATTTTAAGATTAGTGGTTTGAGTGCCGAACCCAAACCGAGAATCCGATTAGGATTTCGTCAGCTCCCACACGTGGTTCTCACCTACCCAATCGTGTCGAAGTGAACGACATGCCGATCGTATTTCTATTTCAGATTTATTCATTCAATCAATATGAAATTAAAAGTAATATTGACTTGATGGCTTGTTGTGAGGTGACTGCTCCCTGGATGGCAGCCACCAGCTGCTCGACCATGACGCCAAGGTGCAGTGGCAGCTACTGCGACAACTCTTCCCGGATGAGGGTTCTGATGTCCTCTCCACCGCTGCGGGGCGTCGCAGCAGATGAACTCACATAGGCTAGAGGAGCGACTAAACTCGCATATGAGGACAACACTAGAGTAGTATCTAGGCTGTCCCCAAAACTATACACTCGGCTCTTCCTCGGCCCTCTCGCTGCGTCGACCTAGGACTTCGGATACAAGTCTGGCTGGGGAGTGCCCTCCGCATAGCGATCCGCCATCGTCTTGTCATAGGTCTCCTGCATAACAAATTAAAAATGAATTAATTATTGTACATTTTTAATCTCTAAATTTAATAAAAAAATTTATATAGACTTACGACAATCGTACGAGCACTCTCGCTGACATAGTCATATGTCCCCTTCCGCTTAGGAGTTCGATCAAATAGGTCGCAAAATGTAGGGACACGCTCGAGCTCATGACGCTTACAATTCAAAAAAAGTAGTTAGTTGCACAATAATAATGTATTAAGCAATTGAAACTTAATATAGTTACCAATTTCTTGTTGTGGGTCGCATAAGACACCGACCCACTAGTATGCACATTCTTTTCCGGATAAGCTGCCCGATTGCGTTTAGCCACCTGTGACATCTCCTGCCATGGTCTAGTAGCCCAACGATGACAAAGGGACTCCCAATAGTCCCTCCTCATCCACACCGGGCCGTAATCCATCCATTTAACACCCCAAAAATTAATACCAAAATAATAATATGATATAAAAAATTAGAAAAATTCTAACTTTCATAAAAGATATAACTACTTACCAGAAACTTGATTATCTTTACTTTAGAGATATTTCTACATTATTAAAGTAACCCCAGTACTGTCTTTAGATGTGCGCACTCTGACAGAGCGCCAACAAAATTCGGTAATAGAATTGAAATTTGCCACCAACAGAATTCGATAATAGAATTGAAATTTGCCACCACCATAGTTCTCAGAAAAATATATTGATTCTAAAAACATAAATATCATGAATTGTTGATGCACATATATCAAGATTAAGTCAACCCAATGAATTTTGGGGTAATTTTTACTTGACGAAAAATTATTTTGAAAAAATTAAACTAAAATCACCATAATTGTAAAACCTTTCAATTAGCTTATGTTTAAAATTTCATTTTGACTGGACATCATTTAGGTACAAAAATAAAGGGCCAAAGGGTCTGGATGAATTAAATCTGAATTATGAAACCAATTTATAAACATTTATGCTTACGTAACCTTGGCTACGTAAGACACTTACCTCTTGTGTAAATTGATCACACGTACCTCAATACGTGTGGAAGGCTAAGTTACCCTCCATTGAACGTGGCCAAGCAGTAAAAAAAAGATGGATTTTACAATGACACGTGCATTGTTATGTGCTATGCATGCACGTAACCTTGGAATCCATATAAATCTCCCTTGCTTATGCTTGCAAGAGTTTGGTTGTTGTCCATCACTCCGTGCTACTGCTGCTACTGTTGTTGCTACTACAACTACTGCTATGGCTGCTGCTGCTGCTGCCATTGCTACTCTTGCTATTGCATCCTCTTACTTGAAATATAGGAGGATTTGCATTTCTTCTTTGGCTAGGTAGGTGCCTCATGTTATTTCTTGATTCTATATTCGTAGGATTACTTTCATTTTCTTTCTTCAATCGTATTAGCATTGGATGGTCATGTACTTCTGAATGTGCTAGTTTGTTTTAAGTACAGAACTACACTTGAGACCAAAATACCCCGATTTGATTTCCTAACAACACGAGAAAACCAATCAGATTGGTCTGTGTCGCCGAATTCGGTCAACCAATATGTAAAGAGCGACTGATCGATTTCCATATTTAAACAACTAATTAAATTTTGAGCCTTGAAACCAGAATGATTATTCTATTTATTGACTATTTAGCAAGCCAATTTTGGTATAAATTAGATTTTTTTGCTACCTAAGTAGAAAGAGAAGGGTGTTGGTTTACCGACAGTAGGATTTTCACCCTTTCCTTCTCTCTCTCTCTTCTCGAATGACACTTGATTATCACTCTTGTAGATCATAGAAAACCCTCTTTATCTCCTAAATATCAAGTCTCCAATGTTAGAGTATAATCGGAGCTTGAATCCCTTATTTGTAGCCTTAACCAGAACCCAGAAATTCAGTAGATGTTGACAACCAAGCAGTAGCTGTCGACAACCACCAGTCTCTATTGAAAAATAGGCCCATTTCTTTATCAAAAGAAGCTGATACACTTCTGAACTGTCCAAACAAGTTGATATTCCTATTTTATTGGATTCTAAACTACTATACCACTAGGATGAGTTATTTAACCGTCAACCAACCCATCTTGGATCAATCTTGGACATCCTAAATTATTTTGATTCTTATGCCTTCTGGATATCTTTAACCAGTATCTCTTAGAAACCTATTTCTTGTGATAATGTTTTACTCCTGATTAGTGCCCAAGTACCATGTATACATGTTTATCAGAAATGGAAATGGGATGACGTACTTTTGGGTCTTCGGACTCTTTTGGACCAATGTCTGTGCAAATGGGGCAGATCCAGTCCCGGGAGAAGCACCCAAATTTGTTTAATTTATGCAGAGCGATATGGATCAACATGGTGTTTGGCATGACACCACTATAAGCTAAATTAGTTGACATTTTCATGAATTATGTTATGACATGAATATTTATTTGCTTGTGAAATGGGCAGGGCATCTCTATATATGTATTTTTTTCCAATTCCTTCTGAACTACTATTCATACACTCAAACTCTACTATTTTACCGATGATCAGTATATGCTCATTACTTGCTATCCTAGCTCAGTACATTGGCATATCATCTTATTTTTGTCGCTATTTCTTAATCCTGGTTCAAATATTATGTTTCCTGATTTGTACCATTCTTCGTTTGCCCTGTTACTTGCTATTAGTCAGATTAGTGTATCTTTCTTCCATTTCTTGTCATTGGAGGATAAATCCTACGGGTCAAGATTGCTCATACCTACTCTTTTTCTCAGGTAATCTACAGTTTTAGAAGGTGGGCCATCGGAAAATTGTGTGCTGAGAGATCAACCCTTGCTGCGTCTGCTCTTTGAATTGTAGTTTGAGAATCATATAAACACCCTCAAATTAGAGGAATGATAGTTAATTATTTTTATTTAGATTAAGAATCGGTGCAATTTTTGCCCGAAAAGTTCAAAATTTACTCTTGATTTTCTAATCGTTCACGTTACAATATTTATAGATATATTAAATGTTGGGATGTGACAATCCAAGCCGTGGGATCCTGGCTGCCTGCGATCTTTGCCGCCTTGTCCCAGGCCTCTCACAGCGACTTTTTGAAATTAGTTTGGGTAGTGGACTCCCAGACGGCTCGTGCTCGAGGGAGATCCTCCTCTCTCATTAACATGTATCTCTACTGTTTAGAAATTAATTTACTCAAATTAGTGCACTAACTGAGAGAGATAATAATTAAAGAAATGACTTTAAATGAGTAAAAAGTAATAATACCGTGAACATGTCAAATAACAGATCCTAGACGGACAAGGGGAACTCTTTCGATGAGTCCACTGGTCCTGGAATGTGTGTATAGGAACGATGTAATATAGCGGGAAGCAGATCTTAGGTCTATCTTCCCCCTGCAATTGCACATTAATTTTCTATATAAACTATATAACGTAAATAACAAATATAATAAGTTTGAAGTGATTAGGTTTACCCATAAATTCAGCATGGCTGGCGTCCAGTTAGCTCGGCCGCCTCCTCTGCCGCTAAATGATGACTCTCCACCTCTGTTGTAAATATTAAGTACACTATTATTAAAAAAATTGGAAGACAAGAAACGTACTAAAGTATGGAAACATGCATGTACCTTCTAGTGAATGGGATGGGGAAAGTGAGAGTTTTGCATTTGAGTACATATATATATACCTGTTGCCAGGACAACCGGCGTAGTCGAGAGGCAGATCTTGCAAAATTATATGCATATTTGAAAATATAAAGTTAATATACACAGTAATGTAGAGAGTTTTGTGTTTTGGTTATATATAGATATATATATATATATATAGATATATATATATTATACCTGTCGCCAAGACAACCAGCATAGTCGGGGAGGCGGACCCAACAAAATTATATGCACGTTAGAAAATATAAAGTTAATATACTTAGTAATCTAAAAGAATTGAGTTGAGTACATATATACCTATTGGCGTAGACCCCTGGCCTACAGAAGTAGAGGGTGCATTAGACGAGGTGGACCCCCTCCCACTACGTCCTCCACACACCATATATCTATTGTGAACAATAAAGATATAATATGTCATCAACACTCAAATTTGAAGTAGCTATTTAATAACATATAACTAGCAACAATACTCAGTTCTTATAAAATTTTCTAATATTATCTATATTCATCATCAGATGCTGAAGATATGTCTAATTCAGCGTCATCTTCGTCATCCTCTTCATCCTCATCATTGGTCCACTCTTCCTCCTCATCAGACTCCACCTCCCACTCAACAACCTGATCGTCTAAGGCATTTGAGTCAATTTCTTCCTCTTCGTTATTCTTATATAAACAAATTGGTTCATTTATATCATCTACACTGAATTGCGTAGAAGGAGCCAACTCTCATGCGTCACTCCGGTTTGATTGGAAGAAATTGTCATTAACATCTTTGACTTCTATATCAACCAGGAGAAGCTCATACTCAGGGAATATCATTGTTTTCACTCTACAAGCAGCCCACCAATCTCTCAATTTGAGAGACGAATAGTTTGAATAATAAACTTGTTGGGCTTGTGCTGCCAGAATGAATGGCTCAAATGTACTCAACTTGGACTTATGTTTGACATCGATGATCCCATATGTTGTGTCATTATGAATAGAGGTCGGATCAAACCAATGACACTTGAAGAGAAATACATGATTGCCTTGTCCTAAAAATTACAGTTCGATGACTTCTTCGAGAATGCCATAATAGTCTACTTCAATTTCATTGTAGACACTTCTCTTCACACATACGTCGCTATTCATCGTAGACTTATTCCGTCCATAATCTCTTGTGTGAAATCAGTATTATGTAGCCTAGATAGACATGTACAATCTTCGAGGGCCCATAACTGATCTCTTGAATTCTTGAATCAGTAATAAAGCCTTGTTCAACCTATGTAAAAAAAATGAACACACAATGACAACTATGAACAACTTATGCATAAAAACATGTCAACACTTATGCATAAAAATATTTAGACACTTACTCGATATCTTAACCAAGTAGCAAAAGACTTCTTTTGTTCCTTTTCAACCTGCACGTCAGTCAGACGTGGATTCAGTTGCATTATGTCCGACTCAAACTCTCTGCAATGAAAATGCAACACAACCTCCAAACTTCATAATTGCAAACAAATGAGGTACATAAAGACATTAGCGTTGAGGGCTTACTCAATGTAAAGGTCTAGTTCTGCACAATTCATGAAGATGTAGATCTCCACATTGATCAACTCTCTATCTTCGAGTGCACGAGTAGAAGAATATCCGAACGCTCGTTTGGGATACTTTTTTTTTATCAAAATCGATCCTCAAGTTCTAGGTCTGGGAGAGTGCACCCTCCCCTAGGGGGGGAGAATGGACCCACTCCACCAGGGAAGGACCTGGGCTGGAATATCTATTATAAATGCAAGAAGTAAAGTACATGGGGACCAACCAGTCACAGAAATCTAACATGAAAGAGACCGGTTTTGTCCAGGAGAATGGGGCCTTTACACATGTGAGGAACGCAACCAGGTCCCCAAAACACTTGGTTAACCTTAGACGAAACACCATAGTTTGCTAATGAGTCTGCCACCTGATTTGTCTCACGGTATACATGATTTAACAAAAATTTATTCCTGTGGATCAGAACCTCAGCAACCCGCCACCATCTATAAGCTTGCCAAGAAGGACACTTCCCAGATTTGAAGGAGTTTACCAACGCCAAAGAATCTGAGTGAACCATTGAAATCTGAATACCAAGATTTTCTGCAAGGCGGAGGCCGTCAGAAAGAGCTCTAATTTCAGCAATCATGCTATTCCCAGGGCCATAGAAGTGTGCAAAAGCCACCAACACAAATCCTTTCCTATCCCGGATGCAACCGCCACCTCCACAGTCACCTGGATTGCCCTTGCTAGCGCCATCCACATTCAAGCAATAATGAAGAATAGGAGGAATCCACTGGATGAGTTTTAATTGCTTGCTACTAAACTTCAGAGAGAAGCCATACCATTGAAGAAGCTGAAGTTCTTCTGGAGAAGGGGCGACTTTGAACTGGTGATTAGCAAGTGAGTGGGCGACCATAGATTTAATGTTATTAATCACAGTCCCAGCAGCAAGTTTTTTAGATTCAAATCTAGCTCCACATCTTCCCTTCCTAATATCCCAAAGCATAATAAGAAGCCAGTGAATGGAGGTAAAACCAAAAGGAGTATTGGTATTAGTAATAGTCAAGAAACTCCATATCCTTACCGTAATGTGACTGTGAAGGTGAACCTTGGAGTTGGTAAGTGGAAGGAACCAATTCCAAAGGGAGGCAGCCAAATCGCCCTTGATGAATAAATGGTCAAAATCTTCAACTTTAGGGGATTTACAACAAGAACAACAGGAACCATCTAAATTCCACTTTCAGCAATTCTTTGATCCACAGGTACTGCTCTGTTGATAATCTTCCAACAAAACAGTGAAGCTCTTCTATAAAAACAGCTATGCCAAATTTTTTAAAAGGAGAACTCTGAACACCCACATGCTGAACCAAGTTGTAAGTAGATTTAACATAACATTGACCATCTTGAGAAGGCCCCCAGACACATTTATCATTATCCTCATTGAGAGTAACCCCTGGAGAATAGTAGTAGGAAGAAGGGATCTTATAGGATGATTAGCATTAGCAATAACCTCCTGAAGAGTCACGCTATTCTCTTCATAAGAAGAATTTAGGAAATCGTTAAGGGATACTTGAATATATAGAGTCAGTCAGACACATTATAATCTCCACCATCATCATTACGTGGAGGTTGAGTGCGTCGAGTTAGTATTTCTGATTCAAAGTACATCGAACAAAAGTTCGATATTGTAGATGTTGCTTTTTCGTTCTTTTAAACTACGAAGCGCTACAAAGAAAATAAGAAAAATAAAGAATGGAGCACTACTCCTTGATGTGTTTGTGATTGCCAGGTACGCGTGGGTACTAAAGGAGGTGCAGCAAGTGCAAAAGAGATGATCGCAAAAATTACCTTTTGAGCGTGGAGATTGCGCGAAGAGATTGGGATTCGCTTCTTCTTCTACAAGCACGGCCGGCCGTGGTAGAAGGCACTTTTAGTTGATTACCCTTTCAAAACATACAAAAGACTAGGATTAGCCAAATGAAGTGTAGCATCAACCCTTAAATAAATTAAAGAATATGAAGAACACAGAGAAGATCTCACCTTTTGGTGGCTTTTAAACCCCTAGAAAATATAGGTGTGTGTGTGTGCATGCAAATAGTGTGTGTTGTATGTTGGTTGGATGATTAAAAAAATAATAAAAGGGAGATGTGTATGTGACAGGAAGTGCTCACGGTGGGAGCATGAGGAGGAGATGTGCATGTGATGATGATATGAACAATTATAAACAAAAGAGAAGGGAGTTGCTTCCCCTTTGATGAAGATGCGTAAGGAGCTTGCTGTTTGAGAGGAGATGCTTGCAGAGGATGGGGCGATGGTGCTGCTACTGAGCTGCTTCTGCTAGTTCAGTTGATGGAGAAGGAGAGATGTTGAAGACACGAGGCGACAATCCGACAGGGCTCTGCCTAGGAATCTCTCTCTCAAACTCACTATACGTGATGGCTCTCTAGGGAATCCAACCTCCTGGACGATGAGACATGATGTGTATATATAGGATAAGGGATCAAAGTTCGAGGTGGACAATAGTTGAAAATCGCGACGGAGGTAGTGGTCGCTTTTAACTTTGAATCGCGACGACCTGAGTGGACGCGTCCATGGAATTTCAATAATAATCGGATTATGACACTTAATCATGACGGCACGATACGTCGCGTTTAAGAATTTCTGAATTTTGTTTATGGAAACTTGCCAAATGTTAAATATGGAAATTATAATCGCGACGGTGATACCAGACGCATTTCAGAAAAAGGCAATAGGTATTTCCATAAATGAAATAAGGAAATTACTAGAAAATACGAAAGTTTTGAATCACAACGTACTGGTCCGACACGTTTAAGATAGTCGATGTTGGCTCTGGCAGTCGATGTTTCATATTCACGACGGCTTGACCTGTTGCGTTTAAGAAGAAGTGAAACACGACCACCTATCCTATTGCGGTTCAGTTGTTCTTCATCAACCTATCATAAATGTGACCACCTATGCCGTCGCGATTTGCACTCTTTTGTCCATACTTTTGGCAAGCTTTAAGAAATGAAGGGGAAGCACCAGGAAATGTGGGAAATGGGCGGAAGATAGTGAATAATGGGAAAATACTCTCATAAGGCAAAAGGAGAGCCATTTGTGGCATTATGGCGTAATTCAAAATTTGCCCGTGATGGTGTCATTTTTAATAACCATGTGAGGAGGTTGTTCAAAGAGTGGAAAATGCCGATCGAGCGTCGTTCTTCACGTTCTTCGTGCAAGTAGGGAGATTCTCTCCTTTCTTGTGTAGATTACTTGGTAGAATGCTTGGACATAGACTTTTTGAGTTATATGGATGTGGACTTGTTAGTTATTCATTTGTAGTCATACATGTGTGTGAAAATGGTGGTTTGAGAGGATTTTCGGATGAGATATGAGTCTTGCTTGTTCTATCTGTGAACACGATGAGCTTGGTGGTCGCATCTAGAATGTGACCAGTTGATCTAAAGTGTTCTCATTTAGAACGCGACATATGGGGTGTCACGTTCTTATCACAACCGCTCACCCCGTTGTGTTTTGGCTTCCGAGGCTATTGGGTTTTCTGATTAGTGTATGGATCCTTTGAACATGGTTTCATGGTACATGTTCATTAGTTAAATGCATATAGATATTTTTGAAGGCTTTTAATCATGTTTTATGGTTAGTGATCAGTAAGGGGAATCAATTTAGGTGTGGTCGGGCTTAGTGGTTCGATACTTACCATAGTTACCTCTCTAGTTGGGTACCCCAGGTTCTCTATGAGCCAGGCACGTGAGTGGTCGAGATTTTATCTCAGTAATATGTGTACCGTAGAGGTCTGTGTTGTCTTCTTAGACACCCTCACTCGTTTATATAGTACGTCCGACTGAGGGATAGACGACAGTGGGACAACAACTTGTGGTGTGGTTGACTTTCTATTCGGTCGCTTGTAGCGCGCTCATGGTTGGGGGACGGACACCAATAGATGTACTGGTCTCCAACTAGTCCCGTGTTCCATAGCCTCACTCTAGGGACTCTGGAACCCCTAGGGGTGTGTCAGGCGTGGGTCTGCAGCTTGGTTGCATGCAGGTGATGTTTATTAGACTCCACAGTTCTTATACTTGTAGAGGTGGAACCATAGTTGGACCTTTCATCCGTAGCTGTGAAACTGAGAGGTAGTCTTGTGTTTATTGTCTGGATCGGTTGGTGGTGTCGCGAACCAAGCTTCATGACCCGAGTGTAGCGTTGTTCCCTGTTAGCTCTTACAATTGTACGTGACTTGTTGCTTGTCGTTTATTTATTTATTACAATACTTTTAGTTTATTTATTTACAACATTTAACTTCTTGTACATTTACTTCTATTGGTAGTTACCTGTTAGCTGTGCACTCCTACTACTCGCGTTACTTTTGTGACTTCAGTTTTGGGGAAGTTTCCCTGCTGAGCCAGTGACTTGTAAAGCTCACACCCCTACTTCCCATTTTCAGGTGAAGGACAGTAGGAGAGTTCCCATCCCTCTTCTACTTCTGATCCGCGTCGTAGTGGAGGCGGGCCCACTCCACCATCAGTGTAATTTCTCTTTTATTCTTCACCTTAGGGTAAGCCCTAGGATATTGTACCTTTACTTTCTGTTGACTTGATTAAGATATGACTATGTAAACTTCATGTAAATATGTGTGAGACTATGTAATTATATGCAATCTTATGTATGTTTAAGTTGTTCCTATTATGTTCTCACGGACAAATGTAATGGTATCCCTTGTGAGGCTTCAGCCTGTTCACGGTGGGCGGAGTCAAATCGGACTCGTTATTAGGTTAACGAGTACGAACGATTATAACTGATATAGTTGGTATTAGAGCAAAGTCTATATGAATATAAAAAGGATAGGAAGATCTACATAGCCTTAATCTCCACTTAAGCCCACTATTGGTAGTTGGCCCTTGGTTTCTTATTGATTGTTGTTGTGTTGTGTGGTATGGAATTATGGTTGTTGCAGGATTTGAAATGGCTGAGAGGAGAGACTATGGGGGTGGATGTAGCACCCTATAAAATTTAGTAAATTAAATTTTTTGAATAAATAGAAATAAATAATTTTCATAATATCTAAATATTTAAATCATACGTACCTCTATCGTACGTGAGAGAACACATCGAAAATTCCGTAAAATTTAAATCAACCCCAAACATTATCCTTAAATGTTCCACGAAGAAATTCATACAATGAAAAATCCGATTGGCCAAGCGTACGTCACAACGTGACTAATTATCCAAATAGGAAACTAAGTCGGAAAACTATTAACCCGAAATATAACACGATCATAAATTAAATAAACATGTTGGAGAGACTTCCAACATCATATATTGATGACCCATTATCGGAATTGGTCCAATGGATCACATTTGGCCAAGAATAAAGTGAAGCAAGAAAAAATATAAATTCATAACCCTAATTGATGCTGAAAATAGAAGGAGGTAATTAGGACAAATCCCAAGGCAATTATGCTTTCATGGCAACCGCAATCATGGCTAACCATGGTGGTAGGTTTCCTAAAGCCTCACACACTCTATTAGGGTGAGAAATCATCAAATTATGGAAGGTGGAAGACCAAAACCGCACCTTTCCTTTCCTACACCCAATGGGACTTCTAAAAACACCCAAGATGCATATATACATGACATGAAACCCTAGGGGATGAATTTACACATTGTTGGGGTCGTGGGAGGCTGTTCTTGAGCACCCAATGGAGGAGAAATCACCCCAACCGGAGCTTTCTTCTCTGCTGCGTCTGCATCACCTGTGCAGATAGCTCTTCTTGGAGTCGACCAAAGGTAGGCCAAACCCTAACCAAATATTGCAAGACTTATACCCCTGGAAAGAGGGTCGATTCTTGTTCCTAATCCCACTGGTTTTCCAATTTTTATCCATAGGATCGGGTTTATTAAGCGTTCTCCCCCAAGCGGTCTGAACAAGGGCTTTCTGGAGAATGAGACTTCTTCAACCAAAAGGTAGGTGATCTCGGGTCAAATCTAAATAAATCTTATATCAATGTATATAGCATCGAGTCTACTTTCATGTCCAAGTGATTTCATCGATTTTCATCAAGTATCTCGCGTTTTAACAGTTTTTCCAAAGTCGCGCATGTTAGGACTTTTTTTGTTCATGGTTGATGTTCTCGCACATCCAAGGCCATTTTTAATGATTCCAAAACATAGTTCTCTTCTATTCCATGTTCCCAGCAAGTTTCATATTTACACTTTTGTCCCAAAAGCCCTATATTAGAAGTATAAGCGTTGCATGGATCGAGGTGCTATTTTTCTGCATTTTCGGCAAGAACCCAAAATGCGACGGGACCAGGCGTCGCGTTTTGTCCTGCATAAACATGATGCACTAGTCAGACGCGTTCATGTAAATCGCGACCGTGCCCTACATCATGATTTAGAGTGCACCCGTACGGCTCTGGCACCTCAAACTGTGCGCTACATGGTTTTCAGCGCCTGCATAAAACGCGACGTGGACCCCGTCGCGATTTGGCCGGTTTCCGCTCAAGGTTTCAAGTGATTTATATATTATTTTAAGCACGTTTCATGAACACGAGGGGGCCAACCGTGGTGATTCATGCATGAAGGCGACGACATAGGCCGTCGCAATTTGCATATTTACATGTTAGTCTTGTTCCGACTGTACCAACGATATTAAATGCGTCGACTGTATCTGACACGGATTTTAAGACCTACCCGAGGCCTGTTTTACATGGTATTGAGTCCATAGTTTGCATGTCTTGGTTCTGGTCATTGCATGAGGTCTGTTTAATAGCTTAAAAGCAGTCAACCCATTAAAAGCTATAACTACATGAATGTTATTCTAAGTGTTCTTTAATGATGTGACCATTCATGCAACTTGTGATTTGCTCTTCTCACTGTTCTATCTTTCTATAATGATAATCATTATATTAAAATATTACAAACCATGTATGGATAAATGCATAGTCATCTCATGCTATCATGTTAATTGTTTTCTGCAAGTTTGACACCGATGGATTGTGGATTGAGACACGTGTTCACTACACACTTGCACAATTAGGCAGCCCTTTCTTGGGGGATTGGAAACTCACGGCCAGTCATTCCGTATCGGTAGTCTAGTGACCTTTCTCTTAAGACCTCCGTAATTCTCCATACTCCGTGGATTCCCTCATGGAGACCAAGTTGGTTGTACCATTGAAGTTCCCTGGAGATAACATGCACTTCCTCTCTCATCTTGTTCTCGTGAGTGTGATTTACAATCTAGACTTAAGCCATTAATGTAAAGAGTAAACTAAAGTATAAATTGCACTGTTATGCTACCAAAATTATCTCTTGACTATTGTTATCATGCAATCATGTTCACATTACTTACTACTTGTTCTCATCATCATCATGAACATGACATACACATGCTTACATCTTGAAACTCTCATTGGTCATTAATGACTGTGGGTATCTACATTTAAAAATAGTAAGATGCTGACAGGGCACGGAGAGTGTCCAAGAGCTCCAGTCTAGCCCCAATGACGGAGAGTCATAAATATACTGTTAACCATAGGGTATAATGATTACTGGCGTTGCATCTACGCTGGGAGTCCTGCGTGTTGAATGTTAGATACAATAACCACATACACGTGTCCTAGTGTGCATTTCAAGGTGGATCTTTCCTTGGTGTACATTAGTGTCTTCGTGCTTGATTAGTGTTACATGATCGTGCTTGCTTGCGTGATATGGCCATCCTACAATTATTGCAATCTAAGTGATATCTTGCGTGCTTGTTACATGCCTACCTATTGATAATTTTCTCGTTATATCGTTCTAGATCTTGCTCTATCATGATCACTCTATCTAGCTTGTTCATGTATCATGTTTTAATGAGTTTTATTTGTACATGCATATCATGATCATCGTGCTTACCTAGTTCTAAATTGTTAATCACTTATATCATTGCTC
Organism: Colocasia esculenta; assembly: GCA_014218235.1. Lineage (NCBI taxonomy): Eukaryota > Viridiplantae > Streptophyta > Magnoliopsida > Alismatales > Araceae > Colocasia > Colocasia esculenta. The sequence continues at coordinate 64,645,449 of CM024757.1, read as the reverse complement.
GCACATTGAGATATAGGGCTAGTTTGCTCATTCCCTTCTTTTAACCATTCTAGGTGACTATGAAATTCAAGAAGAGGAGCAAGTCGAGGATGGGAATGCGTCCGAATGATGAGCGTCCCAACACTTGAGTCTATCTATAGTTAGTTTGTTTGGAGTGTTAGATGCATGTAGTAGGTAGTGAGGAATAAATGTACTTTTCCTTTTATTGAGTCTTAGTCCTTTATTAGTTCATTTGAAACATAGGAAATGAGATTTGATTACAATTTCAATTGAGTTCATTATTTGGGCCCTATTATGATGTTGTGTTGTTACACATTTAGTGCGTGCTAGCTAGAGGCTTATTTGCCGACTGTTCACATCTCGGAATATCGACTCAAATTATCTAAATTATTATCCGCTGCGTAATTCTCGGGACGTGACAATGGAGGAGATGAGCCAGGGGAGACTACACAAAGCTTATTGAATGGTTGTGGCAAAGTATTACTAAGATTTAGACAAGATTAGATCAGCAGGTGCTAGTACAACCTATAGTAGTAGAGCCCCCACCAGTAGAGGAGATCCCACCAGTGGCACCACTCCCACCACCCTCATCAGGAGTAGATGTACCGCCAGTTGCACTTGTACCCCCAGCAGCATCGGTACGTTCAGTTGTTTCAGAGGAGCCTACGACATTGGTGGAGAGATTTCTGAGACTACAGCCACCTACGTATTCAGAAGGTCTGAATCTAGATATAGTTGAGCATTGGGAACATGAGATAGAGAGGGTTTTTGTTACTATAAGGTGTCCGCTGGCTGATAGAGCGATCTTGGCTACCTACCAGTTACGCGGCTTTGCATAGGAGTGGTGGAGACTAAAGATGTAGATAGTTTTTGCAGGAAGGACTAAGGACATGATCACTTGGGCAGAGTTTCTTAGGGTTTTTAATGATACTTTTTTCCAGTACAGATTCAACAGGCAAAGAGGGAACAATTTAGAACATTGTAGCAAGGGAATTTGTCAGTGTTAGAATGTCAAATGCTATTTATGGCACTGAGCAAGTATGTGCTGTATGTGGTTACTTATAATGCAACAATGATGGGGAGTATTTTATCAGAGGATTGAGGCCAAAGTTGCAAGATGCACTTATGTGTGATACAGTGGAGGCAATAGCTCAGAGGGCATCTATTTTGGAGAGGACTGTTCAGTCTAGGCATTTAGGTGAGTCTGGTAGCTTCCAACTTCCACAGCGTTCCCTGGGCATTAGTAAAGGTACAACACCATCTGGAGCGTCATCGTCAAGTTCGGATTTTCTAAATGGGGATCAAAATTGAAGGTGTTTAGAGGTAGAGGAGGCGGAAGGCAATTACCTCAGCAAGGCAAAGGATATAGGCTAGAGCCCAAGGAGTCATAGAATGGTTCCAGCCGAGTTAAAGGAATTAAAGAAACAGTTGCAGGAACTACTAAAGAAAGGCTTTATTAGACCTAGTCACTCGCCTTGGGGATCGCCAGTGTTGTTTGTCAGAAAGAAAGATGGTTATCATCAATTTAATAAAGACACCATCAAGAATAAATACCACTTCTAAGGATAGAAGATTTGTTTGATCAATTGTAGTCAGTTAAGGTATTCTCTAAGATTGATTTAAGGTCAGGGTACCATCAGTTGAGGATTAGAGAAGACGATATTGACAAGACAACTTTTAGAATAAGATATGATCATTATGAGTTTGTACTTATGCCTTTTGGATTGACTAATGCTTCAACAACTTTTATGAATTTGATGAACAAAATATTCCATCTGTACTTAGCTAAGTTTATTGTAGTATGTATTGATGATATTCTTGTAACGACCCGACCTCCCGGACCCCAGCGAGGAACCCCGAAGTTCGCATCGCCACCCACGGATCTAAAGACCTGGAACGATTAGAAGAAATAGTCTAGTGAGAAATGTACTGAATTTAAATAACTATAACAATATAACAACTGTACAACGTGTCCCAAGTAAAAGCATAGGTACAAGAAGAAAGGTGCAGTCCTTAAGGGGCGTACCCCGAGAGCTTGCAAAGCACAACTCTCAACTCACTCAGGTACAAGAGCTCACAACACTCGTTCTCACTGCTGCTGACAACACACGGCGCCACAGCCGCCTCCGCAACCCGTCCGACACCGAGCTCCCGCGACGACGAGCCCCTAGCTAAAGGAAGTAGGGGGGTGAGCCTCGTGAACAAGGCCCAATATGGATTACCAATCCCTCACTGGCCAGAGCAACAAGAACTCTAAAAATAGGAAACTACACTAGAAAGTTGTAAAGCGAGGAACACATATAGCATGGTACTACTAAGTAGCGGAATAGAATAGGGCAACGTCACGACTGCTAACCAAGGTTGTGACACACACACACGACTCCCGCAAAAACCAACGGAGTTGGGCACCAAGCGGAAGCAACCCTGGGCACACCCACCGAGACCACGCAACAACCAATTGAGAACGACGTCTCACCACAAGCACAGCCACCACAGACCTCCACAAGGTCGAGGGCCCATAAGCAGAACCACCCCGGACCCTGGACACACCACAAGGTTGGGAAACCACAATCACTGGTGCCACCACGTACTAGCACCAAGGAAGGGGACTACGAAACTGCGAGAACATCGAGCAGAAATCGCCAGAAGCACAGGCCAACAAGGCCAAACCAACAACGCCCATGGAAGCTAGACACGGCCAGGCTACAACCACCGTGCAGGCTAGGGCAACGAGGCATAGTTGGAAACAGCGTGAGGAAACGTTGTCACAACAACAACAACCAAGCCACCGCCGCTAGCAGCCAAGAGGGGGACACGCCGTCCACGCCCTCTGCTCGCCAGCCTAGTTCCTGCCTCTGCCTCCCCGAAAGAGCGAGATAGAGCCGCCACAGAACACCACAAGAACGCACGCACCACCGCAGATTGGCCAAGCTGCGGCCTCATGCCTGACCTCCCTACGCGGCTCCGGAACCAACGTAGGGCGAGGCAGTAAGAAGAAGGACTGACTGGTCTGCGCCGGAAAGACCTCCAGCCAGCCTCGGTCTCCCAGACCAACCAAGAGAGCTCTACAAACAACTCGGCGCCGCTGTCCACTCTACAAACGACTCGGCGCCACTGTCCAAACCTTGTTTTCCCCTCAGCTCTAGAGTCTGCCAACTCGGCCGCCAACTCGAGCACGCTCGTAGCCCCGAATGCTCCCTCAAAGGCTCCCGAGGATGGGGGTCCCAGGCAACGGAGACAACCTCTGAATGGGACAAGCCCTTAAGTGCCAAGCACCGGGCGAATAGGCGGGGCAAGCACAATAAGAACCACGCCGAACCGTTGGCTTGTAACCCACGACAAGCCCAGTAAGCACGAGGCACGCATGGACCCTCAAGAGGGCCGTCGGCCAACCAAGGCATGCACGAGCAAGCCAGAACCTTGGAACACTACCAGAAGTACGGAAAACATCGCTCTGCTAATAATCAATTGGCCGTCGGACAATCGACTATTAGATAGACACGAGCCTCCTAGCACAGCCGCTAGAACCACCACAAATGTGTCACCTTCGGTCACTGAATTCAGTGAGGCAACCTGCCGCGTTCCCCACCAGAAGGTCCTAAGGTCAAACCTGCCCTGGGGCACACGCTGACACACCAACCGGGGTCACGGAAACACCGAGACAACACGGGTACTGTCGCGACCTCCAAGGTATCATGACGGAGAAAGGCACCATGATAGCAACCCTGTCGCGACGGGATGAAGCGTCGCGATAGCAAACCCTGTCGTGACGGGGCAAAGCGTCGCAACAATGATCCTTATCGCGACAGGCAAACGCGTCGCAATAAGGTCGCACCCGACCGGGCAGACGCCTCTTCTAGTGTCGCGACACCAACAGAGAGGCAAACCCACGGGATGCTCCATCCCGGGGCCGCCCACAAGCCACACACATATCATACGGGGGAGTGGAGCATGGAGAAGCTATCTAAACTAACTAGAAAGCACGACAAGCTCCCAATCCACCTGGATCGAGAAGAGTAGAAGAAATCTCTACCTTAAATAAAGAAACGAACCCAATAGAGCCCTTTACGTCGGATTGGCCACCTTCTCCTCGCTCCACGCAAGCTCCACAACACCAAGGACACGAGCACGACCCTCCTCCTCACCTAAAACGCACAAAGGGGAGAGAGGGAGGCAGAGCACCGCTGAAGGGGGAGAAGAGGGGGGAAAGAGGGAAAGGGAGAAGGGGTCGCCGGCCAAGGCTTTAAGCCTTCGGCACCCAAGATGCGACGGGGGACGCATCGCGTTAAGGACCTTAACGCGATGGGTCAACGCACCGGGACAAGAACACGTCCCCCAGAGATGCCGCGACAACGCGATAGGTCGTACTGACACACATGCCACCCTGATAGGTGCCAGATGACAAAAGGCATGGAACACTATCGCAACTCGTTGACTGGGCGCGACACGAAGATGCGGCGGGAAAGTCGGGCACGACAAGAACGTGACACACAAGCTGGTCGTGACAAGGATGACTGTCACGTCGGACACCCACGACGTGACACTAACGCGTCATCTAGCTCGGAGGCGTTAGTGGCCAGTCATCCAAGTCACCGACCAGAAAGTCGGGAAGCCGGGTCTTACATCCTACCCCCCTTAAAACAATTTCATCTTCAAAATTGGGGCAAGCCCAAAAGATCCCGAGGCACGAAATGAAGCACAGGGAGCAAATGTATGACCAGCGCGAAGAAGCCACTAAGTCTCAACATGACCTCCTCGTGGCAACAATCGCACAGCCAAACACGCACGGAGCACACGGAGTGTGGGTGCGAGGAGCCACTAAGTCTCACCACGACCTCCTTGTGGCAGCAATTGCACCGCGAAACACGCAAAGAGCAACCAACTGAAAAACCAATGGCTCACGCAAAAAGCTCCAAACACACAGGGAGCAAGCAACCGAAACCCAACGGTTCACAACACGCTCCAAACGTGGGTGGAGCACCAAGCCGAGAAGCCAACGACTCACTCCAGCCACACGTGGGGCGTCCAAACGGAACGACAACCCCACAGGTGCCGAGCAACGCCAAATCTGACCTGAATGACAGAAAAATGCCAGCTGAGAACTGCACAGCTGCAGCCACCAACAGACCTCACTGTTGGGACCAACCAATCAGCAACCCACTCTGTCGCCAGCAAAACCCGACAGAGGACGCAGTTGCCGACAGCAACACGAGAATCACCGATCAGCAACTCACTATATCGCCAGCGAAACTTGACAGAGTACACAGTTGCTGACAACAATCGGGAAAAATGCCTGAGAGTCAAGCTTAACACTCAGGGGGAACATCATCATGCTACTAGCAGCAGCTAGCATCGGTCACTAGCCCAACCGAGAAACCACGCGAGAGACAAGAACCAGAGCGAGAACACGCTCGCAGAGAATCCTCAACACATGAAACAACGTCCACCGCCACCACTAGGTCTCACCCAGACCTTCCTCACGGTCCAACAGGGACAACAAACACACGCGGAGAAACCTCAACACGCAAAAACGACATCCACTGTCACCACTAGGTCTCACCCAAACCTTCCTCGTGGTCCAAAAGGACACCAAACGCACGCAGAGAAACCTCAACACGCGAAAACGACATCCACTATCACCACTAGGTCTCACCCAGACCTTCTCTCGTGGTCCGACAAGGACACAAACGCACGTGGAGCCACAAGACTGAGAAATTGCACACCATAGATGGCACACATCACGATGAAAGCACAGAAGGAGTCTGAGGTTAAGCCGAAACTGGACACCTCCCAATGTCAAACAACCACGTGGTCGAGTACTAGCAAGATAATAGGCCTCAATTCACTAGACGAACCAACAGGAGACTCCGCCATCAGCTTCCAGACTCACCAACGCCACGCACAACTAGAGAACCAACGAGGAGTTGGCGGCACACCCACACGCACACACGGAGCTCAGTGCGGGTACCACCATGCCAACCACCAACAAAGACGCACAACCACACAGGAGCCAAACAACTGCAGAGGTCGAGGACAACACTTCGACCTCAAAGGGACCCAGACCGAAGCAGGTACCACACGAACACACTCGCTCCAAAGCGAGAGGGAAAACTCGAACACATGCTACGACCAAAGCCTAGCATACCACCGATAGGCTACCTAGGCAAAGAAAAGCAGCCACCCCACAGCGGTAACGGTAACAACCACAAGGCATAGGCCAGCACAAAGTGTCCCAGAGGCGAAAAGCTCAACGCCTCTGACACCGAGCAAACTCGTGAAACAACGCACGAAGCTCACGATCAAGGCACATGGCACCACACATGGTGCTATCACAAGCACCAGGAGCCACCCAAGGTACAATACAATGCACCAAGGCTCCAAATGGCACAAGACCGAAACACTCAAGCACGAGCACACGGTGCTACCACAAGCACCGAAACTAAGCAAAGTGCAACACAGGTGCACCAACGGCCGAAACAACACGGGCTAACGGGAAGGACTCTTTACCAGAGACCCGCCAAAAAGCCACACGCAAATAACTGCAAGCCTGAAAGGGCACAACAGGCCACGTCGGCCCCAGCCCTTGAGGCACAAAAACACGAAGTATCGAAGAAAACACTCAAGGTGTATCACACACAACAGCACCAACGGCCCGAGACAATACAGGGCCCACCAAAGGGGACTCTCCACCAGAGACCCACAACAGAAGCACATGGAAAGCCGACAACTTCAAGAGCACAAGGACTACGTCGGCTCAAAAACCACACAAAACACGGAGCACTGACTCTGCCACACGGGGAGCAAAAGAGACTCCCTGGCACGCAAGAGCAAGAAGCACCACTCTATCGTGACGGATAGAGAGGCCCAAACACCAAAACAATGCCACGAAAAGCCTCCAAGGCACAAGCCGAGAGTACAATTGAGCACACACCGGAGAACGCTTGCACGAGCAAGCCAAGCAAGGAAAATCGGTGAACAGCAGAGCAACGCTCACGCATGCAACCCAACAAGAAAACAGTACTACCTCACAAAAACCAAACAGGCACCCAATGCCCCAAATTGTCCAGGCAGGGAGCAAGAAACAATCAACGACAAACGGCATAAACAGGTCCACTGACCCACAGTGCCACAAGGAAATGACAAAACCGAGGAGAGCAACCAACTCAACCCAAAAACAACTCAAGGGAAGATGACTCCACCAGAAGGTCGCAACGATGTGCACCCTGGCAACACAACAAACCACAGGGAGCATCGCCACTCGAGAACCCACGAAAAGCAGAGGAGGAGACGTAACAAGTCTCTTCCACAACAGAGAGAGAAATCCACAATGCAAGACTAACACTTCCATAAGAAGCACAGCCAACCAGACACCGACTGCATCATCAGATCACCATCTGCAAGAGCACATCGGGAGAGAGAAACGATGCAAACCACCCGCACCATGGGGACACACAAAGTCCCACCAGCACAGTCGAGAAACTTCGAAACAAACAACGAGACAAGCTGGCCAATGCTGCAGCCAGACGCACAGCCAAGGCACACACCTTAACGAAAACTCCCAGGCAGACTGCAACACAGATAGTCCAAACCGGTAATAACGACAGCTCATCTCTACACACAGAGAGAGAGCAGCGACAACCAAAACAAACACAGGGCAGCTTGGGGAGAACCCCACTAAAAGAACCAAGAGAGTCCTGGAAGGACCTCACCAGAACATAGCCCAACCAAACGGCACACTTTAAACCCACGGGCAACACAACGGTGGCTCGAAAACGAATAAAGAGCACTCCTAGGAAGAACCTCTGCCAGAAATGACAAAGGGCGATCTTGGGAAGACCTTCACAAGAACGCACAATCCAATGACCAAACGACACAGAACTTAAAAGAGAACACCGCTGCAAGCAGAACTGCAGAAGCAACACAAGCAGGTCCTGGGAGAACCTCCACCAGAACCACCAAGGCAGGGTTGACGTACCGCGGCGTACCAGCGCGGTACGCACGAACCGCACCGTGCCTAGGCGCGGGCGGCGCCCAGGCACGATCGGGTCGCCTGGGTTGGGCGACCAGGCGAACTGCCGCGGTTCGTGAGGGGTCGGTCCGATACAAACAGGTCTGGGCCATTTGCGCGGTCCAACGGACCGTGCGGTTTGTTTTTTTTTGTTTTTTTTACTTTCATTTTCACATCCGGTGTATTTAAGAGATCTACATGGTGTCTAATTGAGATGAATTTTAAACATAGTTAATTAAAAGATGATACAAATTTTAGTAATTTTAGTTTTTTTAATTAATTTTTTAAATTAATTTTTTACCAAGTAAAATTGTCTAAAAAATCATTAGATCGACTTAATCTCAACATCTAAGAGATCTAAATGATGTCTAATAAGATGAAATTTCAAACATAAGTTAATTAATAGATGATACAAATATAGTAATTTTAGTTTAATTTTTAAATTATTTTTGTCAAGTAAAAATTATCCCAAAAATCATTAGGTCGACTTAATCTCAACATCTATGCATCAATAACTCATGATATTCATATTTTTAGAATCAGTACATTTTTCTAGTAATTATGATGACTTTAAATTGACTTTATTTTTGGAACCAAATGTCGTCCCATTGAAGTACACAGAGGGATCGTCGTATAACGACAAACCCTGTGTGCATTTAAGGGGTCTAAATGGTGTCTAATTGAGATGAAATTTTAAACATAAACTAATTAAGAGATGATACAAATTATAGTAATTATAGTTTAATTTTTGAAATTAATTTTTTATCAAGTAAAAATTATCTCAAAAAGCATTAGGTCAACTTAATCTCAACATCTATGCATCAATAATTCCTGATATTTTATATTTTTAAAATCAGTAATTTTTTCTAGTAATTATGATGACTTCAAGTTTGACTTTATTTTTGGAACCAAATGTTGTCCCGTTGAAGTCACACAATCAAAGATTGTACCAGAATATATTAATAATATAAAATATTCTAAAATTAAAGATAATTATATTTATATAGTGATCATATTATACGTATAATTACTATCTCTTTTAATTTTTTAGTGTCATATTAATATTTATTATACATTTTAAGACGTTACAGTTTTGTTTCTGTTTTCGAATTCTTGGTGTTGATATTAATGGAATATATTGGTCATATCATGAAGAGTCCAAAGATTAGATCACTCTCATTCAGTTGTAGAGAAGCCACACTCATTGCTAATTTTGGATCACGATATGAGATAGAAGGTCAAGAATAATCCACTGTATCTTTAAGCACAGATATTCATTTGATGTGATTCTAGTTGAAACTAATAAAGAAAGTCGTGGGGAACACCTTTCATGAGGAAGTCTCGAAGAGATATACCCTCATTTGAGATGTGGAATGTATGATAATCATATATATGTAAATCATGATATGAGAGAGAATGTGAAGAATAATCTACTAAACTTTGGACATAGACCACCAATTATGGTGATTCCACTTTGACGACGAATCTGAAAAAGAATAGAACAACTTTGATGAAGACCTCATACATACAAACCTTTTTTTAGGCTGTAGAAGACGTGATATCTCTGATAGTTCTCGAGAATATGAGAGAGAAAGGGGAGAGAGAAAGGATGCATGTATGAGAAGAGATGGAAAGTCTATCTTGAGTTTGGATGGAAGTCTTCTGTTGAAGTTTGCTCATTTAAATATTAACCAAGTCACAAAATAAAAAAAAAACAAATCAAACAAGTCATTTTTCCACCGTACCTCAGCGGTACGGTACGGTAGTACCTTCCCACGGAGAATGCGGCACGATCGATCCGGGCGGTATGGCGAACCTTGCACCAAGGCACAGTTCTGGGAAAACCACTAGAACGCACCAGCCAAAAAACAGCATACCTCAGACCCTGAGGCAGCACAACATAGCAAAAACGAGCACAGAATAGTCCTGGGAAAACCCTCACCAAGACAACACAAACGGTTCTGGGAAACCTCACCAGAACATAGAGAAACCAAGAGATGCACCTCAACCTAGAGGGCAACGCAACAGTAATAAAAATGAGCACAACACAGCTCTGAGGAAAACTCACTTCCACCAGAACCAACAGAGAAGAACTCCGGGAGCCCTCACCTGAGGTCACAACCAACTAGCACAAGGCCGACAAGCAACCACAGACAAGTGTCGCAGCACTCAACCAGCGATGCAACATGGCACACAGAACATCTGCTTAGCCCAAGCAACAACACTGACCAAGCAGAGCACAGTGCACAACAGCACACAGACAAAGACCACACACACAACCAACGCAACACACCCCAACAACAGGGGAACAACAACAAGGCAAGACCACTTCGACCGGTTCCATAGACAACAACTCTGCACCAGTGAAGGCCACGCCACACGCAGGCTCTCTCAGCCATTGCGACACACACACACCAAATGCGTAGAAGATGACCAGGAGCACCGCACCTAGACTTGCCTGCAACCGTCCTCCACACGGGGAAGACCACTGCCAGCGAGTCCACAGCCAACTGCGCCACCACGGCATGAACACACCGAGCGACCACACTCGCCACACACGCGACGCAGCAATAGGTGAAACCCTCCTGTAACATGCACACGAACCATGCAGGGAAGCCACTCACCTGCAAAACATTTGAAAGCACAAACCTAACACTAGACAGACGGTGTCAATAGCGTACTAGTACCTTTCTTTGGGACAGCTATTGTAACGTCCCGAAATTTTATTTACTAGAAAAAGTGAATAATTTGATTGTTAAATATAACTTCTATCATGAATGTAATTAACTTTAATTTAGGATTAATTGGTAATAATAAATGTTATTCCAGTGTCGTACTCAGATGTGTGTACTCTGATAGGGCGACACCAGAATACTGTAATGGAAATGAAATATGAGAACACCATAATTTCCAAAAAAAATGTGCTGATATCAGAAATGTAAATATCTGGAATTATTGACGTGCGGATTTTGAGATTAAGTTGACGCAACTATTTTTCGGGTAATATTTGTTGGGTGAAAAATAAGTTCTAAAAATTAAACTAAAATTACCATAATTTGTAAAACCTTCTTATTAGTTTATGATTGAAATTTCAACTTGAATGGACATCATTTGGATATAAAATTTTAGGGACAAATGGGTCAGCTGAATTTCCAACCAATTACGGTAACTATTTTTCTGGGTTAATTATTGCTTACGTGTTAGAGGCTATGTAGGCCCATTTCACATGGGATAGGAGACTTACACATTATACCCCACGTGTAAGCTGTGAGGCTTGCATGGTAAACGTGTAAGCTTAAAAACTAAATGGTTTTCACCGTAACACATGGATGGCCGACGTGCCATGCATGCAAGGGGGGTGAGAGCTTGTATAAACCTCCCCTTACACTTCATGGGAGTTTTTCCACTTCTTGCTCCAGCTTCTCTCTGCTCCTTGCTGTTGGAAATGCTGCTGTTGGAGCTGCTGCTGCTACTGCTCTTGCCGTAGGTGCTGCTTGTTGTAGCTGCTGTCGTGGCTATTGCTGCTGCTTCTACTCCTGACGTTGCTACATCTGCAACCTTGTGTTCCCTTCTTTCTACTGTGGTGGGCTCCTTCGTTAAGGAGAAGTGAAGGCTTCCATCTTCTTAAGTCAGGTAGGATTCCTTCCTTCTTTTCTCATTCTTGTCTCCTAACCGTGTAAAGAGTTTTTCGTGGTCTGTAGGTGTTTGTCACTTCCACACGTCTTGACTCCATAAACCACCTTTTGAATTGTGTGTCCATACCTTATAATCATGTTTTAGCATGTGTACTTGTGGAAATTCCTATTGGATGCAAGCAATATTGTTTAGATGAATGGTACTTCCAGTACTTCATTTTTCTAAATTTCTGGCCACCCATGTGTAGGTTGTGTTTCTCATGCTTTATTTTTTGTTCTCCATGTAAAGTAGTATTTCGACCTATAAAAAAATCTTTCTAGTTGTTGTTAACCATGTTCGGATTCATATGAACCATTAAAAAGGTCTTTAGAGTGGCTGTAGATCCACTTCTAGAAGCTGAACCTGCGGCTGTCGACAGTTGGAAATCACCTGTCGACAGGTCTCAAGCTTCCAGAACCCAAAACTTAAGAAAAACCAGCATCTGTCGATAGATAACTCTTGTCTGTCGACAGATGGACCTAACCTGTCGACAGCCACCCTAGCCTGTCGACAGGCACTGTCCAGACTCCAGAAAGTTGGTTTTGGAAGCCTGCACTTGTCGACAGCCACCTTCTGGCTGTCAACATACACTGTCCAGTCTTGCTTTCCAGCACCTTTTCTTGTCCAACCTTTTGATAACTCACCTTGGTATTGACCCAACTAGTTGATACCCTTATTTCCTTAGATTCCAACCATTGTATCCTCGAGAAAGATCATTCAAATGTCATCCATATTTCACTATGGAATGTCTTTGAACATCTCTAGTACATATGGCTCTGCGTGTCTCCAATTTTCTGTAAGTGTTTACATTGTAACTTGAATCTCTGTTCTGTGAGAAACTTGAGTACTTATATACCCCCTACTTGAAACCGTGCAAGAATGAATTATGATGACAATTTGTGGGTCTTGGACTCATTTGAGATATATGCATGTGCAAATAGGGCTGGTCCAGTCCTGGGAGAAGCACTTGAATTCGTTTAGTGGCCGTACGGAATGATAAAGATTTATGGATGCTTGGCATTGCATTAATACAAGTTTGATTAGTCATCATGTTATCTTTTCATGCGTGAGTATGTATTTGAATCAGAACATGAATGTTATCATGAATTCATGACCATGTATTCGTAAATCAGTACTTCTGTTCTACATTTATTGTTTAGTTGACATACTTGTTCAATCATCTTTGATATTCAATGCTGACAACAGTCAGGTTTCTTATCCTTATCTTTGGACATCTAATCATTTTTTATTAGAAGAGTTGAATCCTACTGGGCTAGTTAGCTCATCAAATCCTACCATTTCAGGTGATCAAGATGAGGGTAATGCTTAAAGGGGGGAGTGTGCTGAGCGGGACACCAGTCCTCAGAAGTTCAACAACTTTTTTTCTTTAGTAATGTAGTAATGAGTTGTAATAAGTTTTCTTTTTCCCTAGCTCCTCTTATAGATTGTAACGAGGAGTATTATGTAATGATGCTTCCGCTATAACAATGTTAGATGAGTAAAACATATGTTCTATTTCTTTTATCTATTTTTGTCATTTTCGATAAATAGACTTTTATTAGTACATGACAGCTATAGTTATTAACTCATTACAAATCTCAGTAGACCTACACTCTGATACCAACTGTAACGACTCGACCTCCCGGACCCCCGCCAGGGACCCCGAAGCTCACGTCACCACCCACAGATCCAAAGACCTAGAAGGGTTAGAAGAAATAGTCTAGTGAGATATGTACTGAATTTAGATAACTATAACAATATAACAACTGTACAACGTGTCCCAAGTAAAGGCACAGGTACAAGAAGAAAGGTGCAGTCCTTAAGGGGCATACCCGAGAACTTGCAAAGCACAACTCACAACTCACTCAGGTACAAGAGCTCACAACACTTATTCTCACTGCTGCTGACAACACACGGCGCCACAGCCACCTCCGCAACCCATCTGACAATGAGCTCCCGCGACGATAAGCCCCTAGCTAAAGGAAGTAGGGGGGTGAGCCTCGCGAACAAGGCCTAGTAGGGATTACTAGTCCCTCACCGGCTAGAGCAGCAAGAACTCCGAAAATAGGAAACTACACTAGAAAGCTATAAAGCGAGGAACACCTACAACATAGTACTACTAAGCAATGGAATAGAACAGGGCAACGTCACAACCGCTAACCAAGGTCGTGAAAAAAACATACAACTTCCGCAAAAACCAACAGAGTGAGCACCAAGCGGAAGCAACCCTCGGCACACCCGTCGAGACCACGCAACAACCAAGTGAGAACGAAGTATCACCACAAGCACGGTCACCTCAGACCTTCACAAGGTCGAGGGCCCACAAGCAGAACCACCCCGGACCCTGGGACACCACAAGGTCGGGAAACCACACACATGGTGCCACCATGAACTGGCACCAAGGAAGGGGACTACGAAACTGTGAGAACACTGAGCAAAAGCAACCAGAAGTGCGGACCAACAAGGCCAAACCAACAACGCCCACGGAAGCTAGACACGGCCAGGCTACAACCACCGTGCAGGCTAGGGCAACGAGGCATACTTGGAAACATCGTGTGGAAACATCGTCACAACAACAGCAACCAAGCCACTGCCGCTAGCAGCCAAGAGGGGGACACACCATCCACGCCCTCTGCTCGCCAGCCTGGCTCCTGGCTCCGCCTCCCCGGAAGAGCGAGACAGAGCCGCCACAGAACACCACAAGAACTCACACACCACCGCAACTTGGCCAAGCTGCGGCCTCATGCCTGACCTCCCTACACGGCTCTAGAACCAATGTAGGGCGAGGCAGTGAGAAGAAGGACTGACTGGTCTGCACTGGGAAGAACTCGAGCCAGCCTCAGCGTCCCAGATAAACCAAGAGAGCTCTACAAACGACTCGGTGCCACTGTCCAAACCTCATTTTCCCCTCAGCTCTAGAGTCCGCCAACTCAGCTGCCAACTCTAGCACGCTTGTAGCCCCGAACGCTCCCTCAAAGGCTCCCGAGGATGGGGGTCATAGGCAACAGAGACAACCTTTGAATGGGACAAGCCCTCAAGTGCCAGGCACCGGGCGAACAGGCGAGGCAAGCACAACAAGAACCACGCCGAACCGCTGGCTTGTAACCTACGACAAGCCAGCAAGCACGAGGCACGCACGGACCCTCAAGAGGGTCGTCGGCCAACCAAGGCACACACGAGCAAGCCAGAACCTCGGAACACCACCAGAAGTATGGAAAACATTGCTCTGCTAATAATCGATTGGCTGTCGGACAATCGATTATTAGTCAGACACAAGCCTCCTAGCATCGCTGTTAGGACACGGCCACGAAGGTGTCACCTTCAGTCACTGAACACAGCGAGGCAACCTACCGCGTTCCCCACCAGAAGGTCCTAAGGGTAAACCTACTCTGGGGCACACGCCGACACACCAACCGGGGCCACGGAAACACCCTAGACAACACAGGTACTGTCACGACCTCCAAGGCCGTCGTGATACCATCGCGACGGGGAAGGCACTGCGACAGCAACTCTGTCGTGACGGGGTGAAGCGTCGCGACAGCAAACCTTGTCGCGATGGGGCAAAGCATCACAATAGCAATCCTTATCGCGATAGGCAAATGCATCGCGATAAGGTCGCACCCGACTGGGCAGATGCCTCTTCTGGTGTCGCGACGTGCACTACGGTCGTGACACTAGCAGAGAGGCAGACCCACGGGATGCTCCATCCCGGGGCTGCCCACAAGCCACACACATACCACACGGGGTAGGGGAGCATGAGAAGCTATCTAAACTAACTAGAAAGCACGAGAAGCTCCCAATCCATCTGGATCGAGAAGAGTACAAGCAATCCCTACCTAAAAAGAAACGAACCCAATAGGGCCCTTCATGTCAGATTGGCCACTCCTCCTTGCTCCACACAAGCTCCACAGCACCAAGGACGAGCACGGCCCTCCTCCTCACCTGAAACGCACAAAGGGGAGAGAGGGAGGCGGAGCACCACCGGAGGGGGAGAAGAGAGGGGAAATAGGGAAAAGGAGAAGGGGTCGCCAGCCAAGGCCTTAAGCCTTCGGCACCCAAGATGCGACGGGGTGACGCGCATCGCGTTAAGGACCTTAACACTATGGGTCAACGCACCGCGACAAGAATGCGTCCCCTAGGGACACCGCGACAACGCGACAGGTCGTACTGACATGTTTGCCACCCTGGCAGCTGCCAGACGACAAAAGGCACGGAACACTGTCGCGACCCATTGACCGGGCACGACACGAAGACGCGACGGGAAAGTCGGGCGCGACAAGAATGCAATGCACAAGCTGATCGCGACAAGGATGGATGTCGCGTCGGACACCCACGATGTGACACTAACACGTCACCCAGCCCAGACGTGTTAGTGGGCAGTCATCCAAGATATCAAATAGAAAGCTGGGAAGCCGGGTCTTACGATTCTGATGTATTCAACGTCAGAGGAGGAGCATGCAACTCATTTAAGAATTACTTTGAAAACTTTGATAGAACATCAGTTGTATGATAAGTTCAGTAAATGTGAATTCTGGTTAAAAGCAGTTCAATTTTTAGGTCATGTGATTTATGGGGAAGGAGTAGCAGTGGATCCAGCTAAAGCCGAGGCAGTGTTGAAATGGGAAGAACTAGAGTCATAATAGAGATCATAAGCTTTTTGGGTTTAGCAGGATATTACAAACGATTTATTCAAGATTTCTCCAAGATTGCAGCTCCAATGACAGATTGACCCGAAAAGGTGTACCCTTTGTGTGGACAATAGATTGTCGTCAGAGCTTTACAGAATTGAAAAGGAGATTAACTATAGCACCCATACTAGAATTACCATCAGACAATGGAAGATTTGTGTTATATATGTTGAACTACTCTTATATTTTATCCCTTTATTTTGGTGATAACAAAAACTCATTTTTATCATAAATCTTATAAATATATTTAATAATATTTTCTCTCATAATTATCATGAAAAATATTATTGTAATAAAGATTTACTCTTCAACTGGTCACAAGTTGAAGTTAGACTTTGACTAATGAAGGTTTCTAGTCACAAGTCAAATTTAGACTTCGACTGGTGAAGGTTTGAAAATATGCATGAGGATAACTGTATGTGTTTTCTGTTCCATTGATGTATTCCAATTACTGAAGAAAGTGCCTAACAATTGGTCACTAAATTTCATACTGATTACTGTTTTGTTCCGATTGGTGACCAAGTATTGTTCTGATTGATGTTTAGATATTCCAATTAGTAAACAAAAGATCAATTTCCTTCTAATTGGTGAACAAATGTATCTATTGGTGTTATTTTCCTTCTGATTACTAAACACTTGCGTTATTTGCATTCTGATTAATGTTAAAAATACATCGATTGATGTTATAAGTGTTCAATACTTATATTTTGCATTGATTAATGAACACTTAAGTTATATTATATCGATTGGTGTTATAATGCTCTGATTAGTGAACAATTTAAGTCAAATACATTGATTGGTATATCTTGAGTTTGATATTACCCCATTGACTGTCTTGGCACCCAATAAAATTTCAAATGTACTTACTTCATATCTCCTTCTCTGACTAAAGCTACAATTTTGAAGGTCTCAAGGTCTCCTTCTTTCCTGCTAAGATAAAAGGCATCTACCTAGTATAGCAGGCTGTTAGCAGAAAATGTGGACTTTTGCACAGGAGGTATGGGTGTTGACTGACACATGACCTATCTTACCTAACTATCCTCTGTGCTTGTAGAAATCCAATATTGTCATGAAGTAAAACTTTAGACAAGCTAAGAGGGCCTAAGGCCTTGGAATCATGCACCAGCTAGAAGACTCTTCTCTATTCCAAGGAGCCAGTAGATAAAAGAAGACATCTGTTAGACTCAAGAGAAGGAGAGCAGAAGAAGAAGAGGAAGAGCTCCAACGGTTATCTCCTCACAGACCTCTTCAGCTTCTCCATAAAAGGATGAAGGCTTTGAAGATGTAAAGATAGAATACAAACACACAATCAAGCAAGTGAAAGCGCCCAAGAGAAATCTTCTAAAAGCATTCAAGCGATTAAGCTTTTCCTCTTTTGTCTCTCTCTCTCTCTCTATATTTGCAAATCTATGAGAGAAGCCTAAGAGTCTTGTGTTCATTTTGTAAACCTCTTAGATCATAGGTTGCTGTTTAGAGATCAAGTATCAAGTTCCTATTTCCATAACTTGATCCCCATAGCTTGCTCTTTCTTATCTAAAGAAGAGCTAGGTTGTTCCTCTTCATTTGAAGAGAATGCTTGATGTGCAAGTGTCCCCTTGGGTAGAAGGGAAGACCAGCTACTACTAGGTGTTGTGACCAACTGAGATCTATACCAGTGTTCTCCTTGTGTTATGGGAAGAGCCACGCTAGGGTTTGTTCCAGTAGGTTTGCTTCTGAACTTGTAAAAAAAGTGGGTTGCCTTCTTGCCCGAGGAAGAGAAGAAGACCAGCAGGGCTGGGTGTTGTATATGTTGCACACCTTCCTTATGTTTTGATGATTAACAAAATTAATGAAGTTAACAAAGTAATGTTCATTCAGTGTAATAGCCCATTCCAACTTCGAACCCTTAGTTTCCCTTAACACTTTTTCAGTTAGATTTAACCCTTTTGTCCCGGATTAACCATTATCCTATGATTTTAATTGGAATAAGGGAGCTTTTATCCTCAAGGACTTTGTTATTTACCCTATCTGGACCTTAGTTGAGTTTATTCATTGAGAATTTATGTTCCAGTCGAAGTGAACTTCATATATGACGAAGTGAAGCTACGACTGGTCAATTTATAACGTTGTCGGTCGAAGTGGAGCTTCGTATATGACGAAGTTTAGCTTCGACCGATTCTGTTTATAACGTTGTCGGTCGAAGTGGAGCTTGGTAAATGATGAAGTGGGACTTCGTATATGACGAAGCTAGCTTCGAATGATCCTCACCAAAATTAGTAAGACGAAGTCACAGAGTAATGATAAATATTATATCATGAAATAATGGTGACATTAAGTATATAGTACATCTTATGCGAGGCCTGTATTTGTCATCACCTATATTAAAAAGATTAATATTTAGAATGGTTCAACTAGAGTTCCATGTTGCCCTCCAATCAATATGACATTGTTCAGCAATCAATGACCTCCAGTCAAACTTCTTTGTTGTCCAGTTGTTATTGTCTCTGACCTCTTATTAGGTCAAAGGTGAGTCTAGTCTCTGTTATACTTGTGGTTGTCAAAAGTTAGAATGGTCTATTGGGTTGAGTGTGTTTTGGAATTCCTAAAGTTGTATTTTAATGATGACCAATGAACCCACTCATACTTTGATTTGATGATGACATATTGTGATTTTGATGATGACATGTTGAACTGTGTATACATTTTATACATATCACAATAATCTAAACAACATGTTTTTGATGTTTAATATATCATATTTTATATTATAATTAATTGTAATGATAATCTTGTACTAATGTTATGTGTTAAATTTTCAGGAATATCTAGATTTTGTCATGGTAGTGTCGACACACCCATTGATGATGTCGACACTGGGTCAGAGTTCCTGAAGCTTTTTCATGAAAATAGGGTCAGTGTGTCGACATAGTCCATGGTCGTGTCGACACTAGACCCAGATTCCAGAAGACCCAGCCTGACTGGGACAGTGTGTCGACACAGCCAGTGGCAGTGTCGACACTAGTCTCAGCATCCAAAAGACCTGTTTTGCGCAAATGGGACAGTGTGTCGACACACTCCCTGTGGTGTCGACACACTCCGGCTGAAACTCAAAAACGTGAATTTATCTGGACATGTGGCGCTTGGGGTTCAAGGGAATGCCTAGGTTTTGTGCCCACGTACCCTAAGGCTCTTATGGACATATGGGGCTATAAATACCCATGTGTTTGGTACTCCAAAGGCATCCCACGCAAGACAAGAGCCAAGAGCTTTCTAGAAGAAGGGAGAAGAGCGGGAAAAGGCATCTGCATCCAGAGGAGCAGAGCAGCGCCGCCAAGGGAAGAAGAGGAGAAGAAGAAGAGAAGAGAAGAAGAGAAGGAGCTCGTGATTGCAGCAGTGCTGGTCAAGAAGGAGATCCAGCCGAGTCTGTACTTGGTTAGAGTGTCAATTTCTCTAGGGAATTGGGTGTATGTGTTCTACATAGATCTCCCAATTCTATTTGTCTCTACCATTTCTATTGTACTGAGATAGATCGTGCTAGAGGATCTATTCTCTAAGTGTGCTTGTTCTAGCAGAACTTGGATCTATTGTGATCCAGAGGTTTGAGTACTTTGTACTCTGTTTTGGAGCCTTAGTGCTCTGGGTTGGAGCCGTTGTGCTCTGGTGCTTGAGCCGTAGTGCTCAAGGGCTTGTGAATTTGCTGAATTCACAAGTGGTCTTTGGAGTAGGTCATGTGATCTCCTGGGTTCTTTGAGTTGTTGCACTCAAAGAGGTTGGAGTCGTTGTATTAGTTTGTACTGCACTTGTGCTAGTGGTTCCTCCGTTGTGAGGAGGTGGACGTAGGAGACACAAGTTGTGTTCTCCGAACCACCTTAAAATCTTCAGTGCTTGTGGTTTGATGTGTGGTTTGTTGTTCTATTCACTATATTCACACACCACACTTGGATCTGATCGAATTGTGTGTTTTACTTATTTTAATTCCGCTGCCATACACACAATTTCTTAGTTCATTTATCAAAGTCACCTATCCGATCCCCAACAACTGGTATCAGAGCGGGTCAGAGTCAAATCTATACTCTGAGGTGCTTTGGTGTGAATTTTCTGTATTTCAGATTTTGATCTCTTGCTCAAATTGCTGTGTGTTTTGGTTGATTGTTATCATGGACTCTAGAGGTTTTGTTGCTGAAGGTCATTCAATCAATAGGCCTCCATTTTTTATGGTACTGACTATCCTTACTGGAAGAATAGGATGATGGTTTTTCTTAGAGCACAGAACTATGAAGATGGAGAATTGTTGAAAAAGGACCAATTGAAGTCACTGGAGATGAAGATCAATGGACCAGGGAGCAGATCAGAAGGGTCACCTGAACTACAGCGCCATGAACATGCTGCAATGTGCCATCCATCCAAAGGAGTATTCCAGAATCTCTATGTGTAAGTCTGCCAGGAGATGTGGGATAAATTAGAATTGCTTTATGAGGGCACATCTCAGGTCAGGGAGACTAAGGCTAACATGTTAGTTTCTGATTATGAATTGTTTATCATGAAATCTAATGAAAAATATCTGAGATGTTTGCTAGGTTCATGGTTATCATCAATGGTCTTCGATCTTGGGTAAGGAATACTCAAATGAAGAATTGGTAAGAAAAATCTTGCACTCATTATCTCCTGTATGGCACACTAAAGCAACTGTCATTGAAGATTCAAAGGATTATCCAAAATCACATTGGATGAAATCATTGGATCATTAATGACATATGAGTTAAACCTTAAGAGATCAGAAGAACACATGCTAAAAACAAAAACCATTGCTCTTAAAGCTTCATCAAGTAATAAAGGAAAATCTAAAGAAAATTCTGAATCTGAGAAATCTGAATCTGATAATGATAATCTTGCTTTCATCACTAGACAATTTAAGGCATTTCTGAAATCAAACAAGAAGAATTTTGGTAATAAGCAAAATGCCATGTCTAGTAAAAAGAAACATTTCTCTCATGTGATCATAAGAAAACTGATGAAATTCCTGTGTGTTATAGGTGTAACAAATCTGGCATATGAAGCTGATTGTCCAGAAGGTAAGAAGAAAAGCACAAAAACCACAAGAAGGAGTTTCACAAAAAGAAGAACAAGGCCATGGTGGCTACATGGTCAGAGATGATGAAAGCTCAGACTGCAATGAAGAATCCTCAACTTCAGATAATGAAGTTTGCTTCATGGCTGGAAGCAGCGAAGAACAGGTAGATATATCCTTTGAACTATTAACATTGAAGATTGGAAGAAGCATATGGTAATTTAGTTGAAAATCTTTCTGATGTTAGAAAAGAAAATAAATATTTGAAAAGCAAAATTGAAAGCATTCTTCATGATACTTCATCATCTGTAAAGATTTCTGAATTGGAAGCTCAAATTTAGACCAAATCAAAGAAAATGATGAACTGTTGATTTTTGTTGATGATCTAAAATTGAAAATTCAAAATTTGAACAAAGAACTCATCAATTCTAAGAAATTTGAAGAAAAAGAAAAGGAAATCATGAAAATTTGAATCAAATGAAAAACTCAATCTTGCATTAAAGAAAAAGAAGATATCATCAAGAACTTCACTCAAGGGAAAGACAATCTAATGCTCTACTTGGAGTTAAGATGAATTCAAAAAGTTTGGTTTAGGTTTTGAACCACAAAATTTAAAGAAAACTGAATCATCTCAAAGCAAACAAAATTATCAAAAACTCCTTTAATAAAATTGTCAAGGCAAGCTCATCTGAAAACAAAGGAAAAATACAAAAAAAAAGAACCTGAGAGGTCAAAACATACCCTACCTAGGTCGACACACACTATGCACAGGTCGACCATCCCAGTCAGAGGTCGACCTACCCTTCTTATAAAAATCACAAAAACTTCAAACCAATCAATAATCATCTTTCTCATGGCAATTGGAATGTTTCTCCTCTTACAATTCAAGATGGAATAAGTTTTGGAACCAAAGGTACAGTGGTAACCAATGGTCAATCCTTATTCTATCATTCATCTTTTCCTGCATATCAACAGCAAACATGCCAAGTTTTTCACAGTGGAACAAATCAACTAAGAGGTATAATGTTCAGAAAATTGAAAAATAAAAAAGTTGAATCTTTTGTTTCAAAAAACATTGTGAGAAGAAAAATACGCAAATTTGGGTTAGAAAGGATTTGTTATCTCTTCTCACTCAGGACGTTGGTACCAATCTCATGTGGGTACCAAAACTTTATCTTGTCTAATTTGTTATGTGCAAGAAAGCCGTACATCCAATTCCAACAACATCTGGATCTTGACAGTGGATGCTCACGACACATGATAGGAGACAAAATAAATTTTCATGCTTGATTGAAAAGGAAGGTGGATCAGTCACCTTTTGTAACGACCCCTCAATATGGTACGGTTCCACCAACCCAGTCGATTATAAAAGGTATCATTACAGTGGGACATTTACCCAACATAGTACAATAGGCTGAAACATACACAAATATAATATATCTCAAGACAGCGGAATTTAAAGATTGAAAAAGAATCTTATTCCATCATCCACATTCTTTCACAGTCCGTATAGAGAAAAGAGAGCTAACTATTCATAACTGAAATAAAAGAAATACATTGTCCACATGAGACTACGCAGAGTCTTTATTACATACTATGGAGTAATGAAAAATTTCAATGCTAAATCCACATAATGTCTCCTACTCTCGCTCCGAGTCGCTCCTAACGATCTCCTCGGAAGAAGTAGAAACGTCGCACTGTACGCCGAAGCAAGAATGAGTTCAAAAGAACTCAACAAGTAACACCAACACACTAAACATACATGCATCAAGTAATATCCATACCTTATGCTACATCACTTACACATAATGCATGGAAATGACAAATTTTTTAAATAAAGCCTATTCATGATTCTATGCATTTTACACATGGGATTAGTTTTATACATAATAAAATAATCCTATCGCATGCTTTCTAACTTTTCACTATGCTAAATTGGTTCCATTCAATCATTCATAAGCCACATGTTGATCATATTACACAATATTACTCAATTCATAACAAATAATTTAACATGATTCTAAGACAATTTTACACATAGTTAACACATTCATATTAGTGAAATCTTGCTGTTTACTACTATGTTACATTCACAGATACTTATCATTTTGCATGCTTTCATAAGAATTCTATGAACACATATCACTTACACAAGTTCACAATTTACGCATTTCTTTCACTTAAACACATTTTCACTTTCACTTTAGCCGTGACACATAGCCCAAACCACTTTAGAAGGACACACACTGATCACATCACAATCAATCACCTAGGCATTCCAGTGATTAATTTAGTTACTGCGCAGAACCGGGAGAAGCACTCTCCACCCTAACCAGCGATACTTGTTCGCCTCCAGGATTTAATCCCAATGCCCATGGGACATCACACACTTTGAACTTTCCCGTGGGGGACTTTACCACAGTATAGTTCCACAGCCCTCTAAGGTAGCAGTGTCACACATTGGCACATTAATACATTTCTCAATTTCAACGCATTCTAAACACAATTTAATCATGCATTCATCTCATTTTACACATTTACATTCTTCAGTATTACCTAGCATGGTACTACTGTTTTTCAGTATAATCAGATTTTTTTTTACATCAATCCTAATCATGCTGAAATTTTGCATAATTAAACAATTATCATATTAGCATGTATTAATGATTAATACCTAACATAAAACAAGTTTATAAGCTACTGTCATCTGTTCAGTACAAAAATTTAACCAAAAATCCATCACAGTTTAACCATCATGCATACCAAAATTTGCATTTTTTGAGTTACACATATTTTCTGAAAAACTCTAACAGTGACGATATCAACTGTAAAAATAGTCAAACTGATACAATTTTCATTATTTGGATTCAAAATTATTCATACATATATACTAACAGTAAAATTTTTATCACAATTTCAGGAATTTAACTAGTTTCACATGAATTCTTAATTTTTTCTACATGAATAGACATATAAATTATTTCGGTTCAGAAAATTTAAATAAACTATACAGATAATATAAATTGCTCAAATTTTTATATCATGCATCAGATCTTATGTACAAAGTACAGAAAATTTATGACATTTATTTCTACACATATTTCATAAACAACATTTCCAAGATTAACATTCTAGGGGGGAAAGACGACTAGGGGCAGCGACTTGTGTTTGTGGGTGTGCAATCGCTTGTAGCGCGCTCGTGGTTGGGGGTACGGACACCAGTAGACGTACTGGTCCCCAGCTAGTCCTGTGTTTCCAATGCCTCACTTTAGGGAGCTCGGGCCGGAGTCCCTAAGGGTGCCAGGCATGGGCTTGCAGTTGTGTGGTCTGCAGGTTGTGGTGTTAGTTGGTCTCCACTGTTCTTGGCTTTACTATGGTTGTGGAGCGACAGTTGGACCTTTCTGAAGGGTTATGCGGAAATACACAATACGGTAATCTAGAAGGGGGGGTTGAATAGATTACGGCAATTTTAAACTATTGATGGCTTCTTTTCGATGCTACAGCGATCTTAATGAAATTTGATTAGAATTTGATTAAGTATGAGACCGCTTGAGTTGATCTAAATGAGAACAGGGAATCAAACGTGCGTATGAACACCGTGCCTACCAATCATCTATCGAAAAACGCGAACAAACCACAGAACACGATGATTTAAGGTGGTTCGGAGTACACAACTCGTGTATCCTACATCCACCGTCCACACACACACGCAGAAATGACTGCTTATGAGCGAGTTCAACACAACAACTCAACCACACACACGTTGTCTGATGAAACACGATCAGAACAACCACAAATACGTGAATCAAGCACAAAGGATGCTCGAAACACAACCACACACACCACGATGGAATGGAAATTATGAAATGGAGAAGAATTAGGAATTAGGGAACAAATCCAGTTGGAATTCTTCTCGTGGATCGTCCAAACGCTCTTCAAACTTCGATTGGATGTAGATTGATCGATGTAGAAGGTTGAATTGACGAAGATCCGGCTTCAGCTCCGCATAGATGGTGATTCCACGACGATCTGGGCGAAAAGTTGCAGCAGAGTAGCAATTTGGGGCTTTTCCTCTTGATCCCTTGGAGGCTCTTGGATGGGAGGCTGCTCTCTGCGAATTTGGCTCCAAAAGGATGCTTATATAGTGTTAGGTAAAGGTGGGGGTCGTGGAGGAAGGAAACACCCAAGTGGGGCCGGATTTGGAAACTCAAAATCTCATGTTTCCGTCGTCTGTCGACAGGTGCACTTGCATCCGTCGACAGGCGCACTCAGGCTGAGAACTGGGTTTCAGGAAATTGAGTTTCTGAGTGTATCTGTCGACAGGCAGTTTGCATCTGTCGACAGATGCACTCAGGAATAGAAAACCTGAGCTCTGTCCTGGGTTGACTGTGTGAATCTGTCGACAGGTACATTGCATCTGTCGACAGATACACCTCTTTGACAGATATTTGTGCTTTTTGCTCATCTCTTCAATGCCTCTTCAATGCTCTATCTTTCATGCTTGTGCACCTACATGCAAATACATGTTAGTGATGTACATTATATGATTTAGCAATGTTTAAACTCAATCACTTTCATGGTGTTTTTCATGTTAGTTAGCACATCAATTTTGCATTAAATCAATGTTCAAGGATGTTAATGTGATCATCAAAAACATGATTTATGGAAAACCCAACAATCTCCCCCTGTGAAGATATCCACCTTTGGTCTTGGAATCTTCTTCAGATTTGTCTTTTGCTTTGACTTGTAGATCCTTGAGCGATGTCCCTTCATCCTCTTTTCCAGTCCTGTTAACATTCAAGCTGTTAGATTTGGCATAAGTCTCATCAAAAATAACATGTGGAGTTTCTTCCACAGTGCGTGTTTTATTGTTAAACACCCTATATGCCCTAGAGTGTTCTGAGTAGCCTAGAAAAACACCTTGATCACTTTTGGCTTCAAATTTATCTAAATCAGATTTATCATTGTTATGAATAAATACCTTTGAGCCAAAAACTCGGAAGTACCCAAGGTTGGGTTTCTTACCTTTCAACAACTGGTAGGGGGTTTTCTTTATCACAGGTCTTACCATGGCTCTGTTTAGAATGTAGCACGAAGTGTTCACCGCTTCTGCCCAAAAGCTTTTGGAGAGTTGGCCTTCAACTAGAAGAGTGCGAGCCATTTCCACCAATGTTCTGTTTTTCCTCTCCACTACTCCATTTTGTTCTGGAGTCCTTAGGGAAGAGAACAGATGTTCAATCCCTTGGTGCTTGCAAAAATCAGAAAATGCATTGTTATCAAATTCTCCCCCGTGATCGGTGCGGATTGAGCATATTTTATTCACATTGCCATGCTCAATCTTGTTAAAGAATTCTTGGAAGATTGTAAGTGTTTCACTTTTTTGTGCCAAGAATTTGACCCATGTGAACCTAGAAAAATCATCTACAATGACAAAACCAAAACGTTTGCCATTGAGACTTAGAGTTCTAGTTGGTCCAAAAAGGTCCATGTGCAACAGTTCATATGGTTTAGATGTGCTTACCGGTGCTTTAGATTTGAAAGACTTCGGGTCTGTTTTCCCTGTGCACATGCATCACAAAAACTTTCATTGTTGTTAAAAGATATGTCAGGAAGTCCACTTACCAATTGAGCTTCATGATCTTGTGCAACACGTTGTAGCTCGCATGGCCAAGCCTACGATGCCACAGGGTCAATTCATCCTGTCTATTTGCAACAAGACACAAGTTGTCATTTTCTGGATCATCTAAGTCAACTAAGTAAATGTTATTCACTCTTTTTCCAGAAAATTTTACACTTCATGTTTCTTTATCAACAATTTGACATGAATTTGATTCAAACATGACGTTGTGACCTCTATCACACAATTGACTTATGCTAAGCAAGTTGTGATTAAGGCCATCAACCAACAGTACATTTTCAATTGAATTGGAGGTACACTTACCAACATTACCTGTGCCAATGATTTGGCCTTTATTGTTACCTCCAAAAATGACTTGTCCTCCGTCTTTCTCCACTAGGAAACAGAATTTACCTTTGTCGCCCGTCATGTGCCTCGAACAGCCGCTATCCAAGTACCATTTGTTTTGATGTTGGGCTGCTAGGCATTCCTGCAAATGTGGATCAGACAAGAGGTTTTGGTACCCAAATTACTTTGGGTCCCAAAATTTCATTCATGCAACAAAGTAGATGTTTAGGAATCCAAACTTGTTTGAATTTTGTTTCTTTGGATTATTCTAGCATTGTTTTTCATCATGACCAATCTTTTGCATACATTGCATGAAGGAATTTTCTTTTCAATTTTTTGTTGCTTGTTAGACTGTTTATTAGTTGAAACTGTTCTTGTCTGTCGACAGGCACCATTGCATCTGTCGACAGGTGGCTTTTTCTTTTGTTTGTTGGGAACATTTTGTTTAAGTTGCATTGCCTTGGTCTGAGACTGTCTTGAGTTATGCTTTGTGGGAACATGCTTGCTTATGCTTGGGCTAGGATCAACAAATGAAGTGATCAATGACTCTCTTATTTTCTTTTGTTTGACAGGTTGATATCCTAACCCATGCTTGGTTACATGTATTTTGGCGCCCAAAACCGCATCTAGATTTTGCTTCCCTTTTACAAATTTCATTAAGTCCTCAGATTTTTCTTTCAATTCCTTTTCAGTTTGTTCCAACTTTTTCTTTGTTTCTAATTGTTCTTCTTGAAGGAATTCAATAGAATGGCTTAAACAGTCTTTTTCTTTTTGTGTTTCTTGCAATTTCATTTTCAAGCAATCCATTTCTTCATTATGAGTCTTTTCATCAACTTTCATCATTTCTAATTCTTTTGTCAGGAATGCAATTCGTTCATCATTGTTCTTATCATGCACAAGAGAGTTGCATTTCTTTTTTAATGCTCTATTTTCATATCTATATTCACAAAATTTTTCAAATAAAGTAGTGTATGCTTCCTCCCATTCACTTGCAGTGAAATCATCAAATGAGAAATTTACCTCGCTGGAGTCATCACTCCTAGCCATCAAGCATTTCACTTCTTCATCATCGGATGTTTCTTGTGCATCTTCATCTTCATCTTCATCTTCATCACTCCAGGTGGCCAACATTGCTTTGGCCTTTTTGGAGGTGAGTTTTTTCCTTCTTCAGCTTCTTCTTGAGTTCCGGGCATTCTCCTCTCATGTGCCCTTGTTTCTTGCATTCATAACAAACAATGTCAGATTTTTTGTTGGACTCATATTTCTGTGAAAAATTTCTCTTTTGAAAGGGTTTAGAGTTACCTGTGTCTCTCCTTTTGAACTTCAGAAATTTCTTGAATTGTCTAGTGAGCATTGCCATTTCACCATCATCACTCTCACTAGATGTTTCTTGCTCATCACTATCTTGTTGAATGGATTTCTTGGAACTTGTTGATGTTTTATTGGATGCTTTTAGAGCAATTGACTTCCTAAGATTTTCTTCTAATTCTTTTCTTTTGATGTTGATTTCATATGTCATTAAGGAGCCAATTAGTTCATCCAATTTCATTTTAGAAAGGTCTTTGGAATCCTCAATGATAGTGGCCTTAGTATTCCAAGATGAAGTAAGAGATCGAAGTATCTTTCTTACTAAGTCACTTTAAGAGTATTCCTTCTTAAGACCTTTTAGCCCGTTAACTATTAGCATGAATCTTGCAAACATGTCTGATATGGTTTCATCAGTTTTCATCTTGAACATTTCATATTCAGACACTAACATGCTAACTTTAGTTTCCCTTACCTCGGACGTACCTTCGTAAATGAGTTCAAGTTTGTCCCACATCTCTTTTGCTGTTGAGCATGTGGAGACTCTTGAAAATTCCTTTGGATGCACCGCACATTGCATCATGTTTAGTGCGCTCCAGTTGAGAGTTCCTTTAGCTATTTAGTCTTTCGTCCAGGTGTCTTCGTCCTCGGGCAACACATATGGTCCCTTGCTGACTATCTTCCACAGCTCGTAATTTTGAGCTCTCAAAAATACCTGCATACGGTTTTTCCAATAAGGATAGTCAGTGCCATCAAAATAGGGTGGCCTGGTCACTGAATGTCCCTCGGCCATATACCCTTTGCTAGAATCCATAAGATCGAAAATCTCCTGATCGCTAGATCAAATGACGAAAAACAGTAAATCAGAGAAACCTGGCTCTGATACCAATTGAAGGGTTATGCGGAAATACACAATACGGTAATCTAGAAGGGGGGGGGGGGTTGAATAGATTACGGCAATTTTAAACTATTGATGGCTTCTTTTCGATGCTACAGCGATCTTAATGAAATTTAATTAGAATTCGATTAAGTATGAGACCGCTTGAGTTGATCTAAATGAGAACAGGGAATCAAACGTGCGTATGAACACCGTGCCTACCAATCATCTATCGCAAAACGCGAACAAACCACAGAACACGATGATTTAAGGTGGTTCGGAGTACACAACTCGTGTATCCTACATCCACCGTCCACACACACACACGCAGAAACGACTGCTTATGAGCGAGTTCAACACAACAACTCAACCACACACACGTTGTCTGATGAAACACGATCAGAACAACCACAAATACATGAATCAAGCACAAAGGATGCTCGAAACACAACACACACACACACGATGGAATGGAAATTATGAAATGGAGAAGAATTAGGAATTAGGGAACAAATCCGGTTGGAATTCTTCTCGTGGATCATCCAAACGCTCTTCAAACTTCGATTGGATGTAGATTGATCGATGTAGAAGGTTGAATTGACGACGATCCGGCTTCAGCTCCACATAGATGGTGATTCCACGACGATCTGGGCGGAAAGTTGAAGCAGAGCAGCAATTTGGGGCTTTTCCTCTTGATCCCTTGGAGGCTCTTGGATGGGAGGCTGCTCTCTGCGAATTTGGCTCCAAAAGGATGCTTATATAGTGTTAGATAAAGGTGGGGGTCGTGGAGGAAGGAAACACCCAAGTGGGGCCGGATTTGGAAACTCAAAATCTCATGTTTCCGTCGTCTGTCGACAGATGCACTTGCATCTGTCGACAGGCGCACTCAGGCTGAGAACTGGGTTTCAGGAAATTGAGTTTCTGAGTGTATCTGTCGACAGGCAGTTTGCATCTGTCGACAGATGCACTCAGGAATAGAAAACCTGAGCTCTGTCCTGGGTTGACTGTGTGAATCTGTCGACAGGTACATTGCATCTGTCGACAGATACACCTCTTTGACAGATATTTGTGCTTTTTGCTCATCTCTTCAATGCCTCTTCAATGCTCCATCTTTCATGCTTGTGCACCTACATGCAAATACATTGTTAGTGATGTACATTGTATGATTTAGCAATGTTTAACTCAATCACTTTCATGGTGTTTTTCATGTTAGTTAGCACATCAATTTTGCATTAAATCAATGTTCAAGGATGTTAATGTGATCATCAAAAACATGATATATGGAAAACCCAACACTTTCATCCTTGACTGTGAGACTGAGAGGTAGTTCTTGTGTTGTGTTGTCCGGGTTGGATACTGGTGTTATGAACCAGTAGTCCGTTCCCGTGTGGTGGCGTCGTTCCTTCTGACTCGTGCTTTGCCTGTGGTGTAGGTTTGTGAGTGTTGACTCACCGTTGTGGTTTGACTGGTTGTGGTGTGCCCTGGTGGTGGCACAGTTGTGTTTGTGGTTCTATAGTGGTACCTAGTGGAGGTAGGTACTTGTACCCTTTGTGGGTATCCGTTTCTCGTGGTACGCTGAGTACTAACCGTTTCAGGTGTTGAAGTGGAGCTGTGCTCCATGGAGGTTGTGTTGTAGGACCTTCCACTTGCTGTAATGTACCCTTGTAAGGGTAGCTTTCCGTTGTATTGTGATTTGGGGTATGGCGAACTAGCTTCTAGTTAGTAGTCCTGTTACCCTTGTGTTTAAGGTTTCAGTGTTGGTACCTAGTGATAATAGGTACCTGTACCCCTTGGGGGTTGGCTTTGTGTTGTGGTACGTTGTGTACCAACCTTTCAAGTGTTGCGATGAACCGATGTTTTTGTGGAGGTCGTGAGGTGTGACCTTCCACACGTGCTGTGTAGCCTGTTTAAGGTATGTTTCCGATTGTGGTTCCAATGTGTGCTGGACTTGGCACATTGATGCCAGTTAGGTTACCCTACGTGGGTAGCCTGCCAGTGAAGCTTGTAGCCAAGGTAATGGTTTGCCTGTGAGACTTGAAGCCTGGGTAGTGGTCTGCCAGTGAGGCTTGAGGTTGAGGTATTCCCAGTGGTTGGGCGGACTAGTAATGTTGTGCTAGTCCTGTTGTTCCCTTTTACCTTTTGATGTTTACATTAGTTGATATGTTTATGTTAATTATTGATTAACCATGGTTTAAGTAAGTAGGATGTGGTTGGTTATTTGTGTGGCCAGTGAGACCCTTCGAGGTTGAGGTCTCTTCTGTTTATTTGTTGTGGTTTCTGGGTGGTCCCTACTGAGCCTGTGACTTGTTGAGGCTCACTCCCCTACAGTTCCTTTCAGGGCTTTTCGTGGGTTTGGCTTGCAGCGGCATTGTGGCAGACTTGTACCACCAACAGTAGTGTAGTAGTTAGTGTTGTGTGAGCTTGTGCTCCCTCGGGGTATGCCTCAGGTAGTTGTACTTTTTAATTGGACATGTAATAATGTAGTAGGACAGTTGTACAAATATGTGAACAGATATGAGCACATGTACTTTCTTATGTCTTATACTATTGTGGTTTGTCTTTTATATTCTTATTGGACACGTGTGTGAGATATCCCTTGCGAGACTTCGGTCCGTTCGCGGGAGACGAATCTTGATATGGAGCCTTAATGGGCATAAATATCGTGGTTTGTTACAGTTGGTATCAGAGCAATGATCCAATTAGAATATGAAAAGACATTGAGAGTACAATGTCCCAATACATGGATTAATATCCACTGCCGATAGTAAGTCTGTGATTTTGTGTTGGTTAAAGTGGTATTTATCTGAATTCTTGTTCTGTAAAATATATTTATGTGTTGAGAATTTGGCAGCCATTAGCAGTTGTTAAAAGATGATGTGAATAGAGGTGGTATAATCTGTGTGATTATACCAGTGTGTTAGTTTGTGATAAAAAGGTATGGTTGTTAAAGATTCATAGTTAAAGAAATTGAGGAGATTAATAAGTTTAGATATGGAATTCAGTAAGTGAGTTTTAGTGAGATACAGAGTTAGCAGAGACAGGTATATGGTAATCAGGTGATGAGGAACAGATCAGTGTGTGTCAGAAATGATTAAATGTGCAGATTATAGTTGAGAACCTCAGTAGAGGTATTGTGGCGTTAGAGATCTGAGTCAGATGATATCAAGTGTAAGGCCCGGCCCCCTTGTTCCCTTTGGCCCCGTCCTCAGGGTCGCGCCAGGCACCCTGGCCGCGACGTGGTCGCGCCAGAGCAGTCTGCCACGATAGCGTTGGGTCGCACCGCACCCGGTGGCTGCGTTCTTGTCGCGACGCGGGTTGCCGTCCCATCCTTGTTGTGGCATCTAACAGGGTCGCGACTGCTTTTCTGACAGACGTGACCGGTGTCCTTTCTGTCAGAATGGTTTTGTCAGGTGTCAGACGCGTGCAGCATTGACGCGACCTATTTGGGCGTCGCGACTGCTTTTCCGATCTCCGAGGTTTGACCGCTTTTTGGGGTCATGCCGGGGGCGACCGTCGCGACATGGTCGCGACGCCGAGGAGCGTCGCGACACGCTAGTTGTCGTGCTGGGTCGGCCCGTCGCATTCTGGGGGCCGTCGGCTTAAAAACCGAAGGCACGCCCATTCTCCCCCTCTTGCCCTCTCAGTTCTCTTTCTCCCCTCTCCCTTCCCTCTCTTGTTCCCCTTGCAGATTCTTGGCCGATCTCGGTGTTTGAGGCGCTCATGCTGAGGTGGTGTCGTCCCGCTCGTGCAGGGGACGTGTTCGTGCCGTTTGGAGCGAGGAGGAGGCGTCCTTTCCTATGAGAAGGCCCCAACGGGTTCGTTCTTCGCATGGAGGTAGGGACCCTTGATCCTCTCTCCCTAAGCATGCTCCCTTCCCCCCTCTACATCGTGTTTTCTCTGTGGTTTGGGGCTTGGGAGTGTGAGAACTCCATGCTCGAGGTTGAGTGAGGTTTTCCTTGAGTGTAGATTCGTATAAATCCATGTCTGTGGGGCTTTAAGGGTGGTTTGGGCACTTTAATGGCTTTCTTGCATGTTGAGCATGCTCCCCTCCCCCTGTGGTTTGCCCATTTCGTGTTTTGGGACGATTTCCGAAAGAAGGGTTCCAGAGCTCCCCCCTGCTGAGAACGCGACCCCTTTAGAGGCCGCGATCTTGTCGCAGTGGCCTGGCCGACCGTGACAGGATCGCGGTGCTCTTGGGTGCCGCGACCTGGTCGTGACGGCTCGGGCCGTTGCGACGGGATCGCGATAGGGTAGGGCGTCGCGACCATGTCGCGACGGCCCGATGCGTCGCAACCTCAACCGTGAGATAGATTTCTGATTCTAGCCGTTTCCGCTTCTTTTTACTGTACCCGTGGCACCTGTGCTAGTTCCCTAGTGCGGTCTACACTAGTCTTTTGCCCGGTGCTCGGCACTTGAGGGCTTGTCCCGCATGAGAGGTTGTTACCGTTGCCTGGGACCCCCATCCTCGGGAGCCTATTGAGGGAGTACTCCGGGCTACGAGTGTGCTCGAGTTGGCAGCCACCAGGCGGACTCTGGAGCTTAGGGGAAAACGGTGGTTAGGACAGTGGCGTTGAGTCGCTTGCAGAGCTCTCGTGGTTGGACTGGGACGCCGAGGTCAGTTTTTGGAGTTCTTCGCGGCGCAGTCCAGCTAGTCCTTTTCTCACTGCCTCGCTCTTTGCACCCCCGGAACCGCTTAGACAGGCCAGGCATGGGACCGTAGTCCGGCCAGACTACGGCGGTTACTGTTGCGTTACGTGTGTCCTACCTCGCTCTGACGAGACGTGAGGGTCAGGACCCGGGTCGAGGATAAGACGTCGGTGGACGCACCTGACCTTGACTAGTAGTAGTGCTTTCCATAGCTAGTGTTCCTTGTCCAGGCGCAGTTCCCTCCGTCTGTGTTTACTAGCCGTTTGGTGGTCACGACGAGCAGTCGTACGGAGTTTTCGACCGTGTGTACTTTCCGTACCGTGCTAGTTGTAGTTTCGCTTCCGCACTTCCATTTGTAGGTAGAAGATATAAGCTGTTGTCATTCATTTGATATTTATATTCTCCTGCCTATTTAGAGCCAATAGGAGATTGGTAGTCCCTACTGAGCTTCTGTTGTGAAGCTCATCCCTCCTTTTCCCAGGTGAGACTTCTCAGCAGCGGTAAGGCGCGCGCCGGGCGGAGGAGACGGGGCGGTAGGCGTGGTCCCCGTAGCTAGCAGTGGCTCCCCTGTTTCAGTGTACGTCACCCTCGGGGTATGCCCCTAAGGGACTTGTTCTTCCCCTGCCTTTTACTTGTACTAGCGTGCGTGCGTTGGGACTATACATAGAGCGGTACACAGTGGTCTCACTCTCTTTTCTGTTTCCGCATGTACGCTTCTAGTTTAGCAATTGACGTTTACTTCCGTTACATATCCTATTAGATGCATATTATAGCCTTTTTGGGTCTTCGGATCCATGGGTGGCGACCGCGAAAATCGGGTCCTCAGCGTGGGCCGAGGGTCAGGTTCTCGGGTCGTTACATCAAGAAACAGTATGAATGATAATATGATTAGTCTTATGAAGAGCTTGGCATGATTAAGTAAGGCAGATCAGTTTTAAAGAAGTACTGGTACATAGAAGAGCAGTGATTTATGGTAGATAGATTAAGTGTGCCTAAGATTAGAAATTTGAGAAAGGTATTTGAGAAAGGTGTTGTTATGAATAATGATGGTAATAGGAAGTTTGATATGAGGATTCGTAAAAATAAGTACATAAAAGTTTAGTTGAATAAAGAGAGAGAGAAAAGAAGAATCAGTGTGCAGTTAGATTTTCTGAGAATTGCACAAGAGAAATATTTAGTTGATGAGTGGCAGATTATGAGAAATTCTTTAGAAAGAGTTATTAAAGATTGTTGTGCTAAAGACAAGATCAGTGAAAGTTAGTAACTATGAGCAGTTTGAAGAAGATTAAAATTAAAGTTAAGTATATTGGAATTGGTTTAAGTTAAGTGAAATAGAATGGAAAGAGGTGTGTTAATGGAAAACAGTTAAGAAATATTGAGTTGAGAGAAATAGTAAGGCAAATTGTGTTATTTATGATATTTGAGAAAAGAGCATTTAATGGAATAAGGGAAGTAGACAGAGCAAGTTGTTATATTTAAAGAGATTGGTGTCCAAATTTGAGTTTTTGCAGTTTTTTAAAGAAAAATGACTAGATACCAGAAAGATTTATAGTATGAATGCTATAGTAAGATTAGTCAGACGGCAGAATGAATAAGAGAAATATTTTGCATAAAAGATGTTATGATTAAAATGATTGGCAGTTTAGATAAAGAAGAGATATGGATTAGAGAAAGGAAGAATTTAGCAAATGATGAAGTGAATAAGATCAGATGAGTCAGGAAATGTTCAGCCAGAGTTTGCATATCGGTGCAAAGAAAATGATTCAATTGAGCAGAAATGGACTGTTATTAAGATATTCCAGAGTTTGGTGCAGGAGCAGATTAATTAAAGAATATTTGGAAAGGTTATGCAACAAAATTATGAGATTAGCCAGAGAATGACAGTAAAGCAAGAAATGTATATAAAGAGCACAACATGTCAATAGCGGTTTAGCAGATCAGAAATTGCAGTAAATTCTTCAGCATAAATTAATTGAATAGGATGATTTGAGAAGCAGTTAAAGTTAGAAATGAATTTAGTTGAAGTCAGAAGAAAGTAATTGAAAGCAATAATGCGAACAGAAATTGTGAAATATTTTGCAAAATGTTTAGTATGATCAGAGTAGTGCAGCAGAAGCAAGGAAGATTTAATATTCACATATTGTTCAAGGTTTGCTTGGATAAGGAAAAAATGTAAAATTTTGCACAGTGGAATAAAGGAACAGAGGTTATTGTGGTTTTTAATCAGAGCTGATTTAAAGCGGTATGAGCAGAATAATATGAAAAGGCAGGAAATTTAAAGATGGTGATTGGTTTTCTTTGAAAAGTTGGCAGTTGCGAATGAAAATGCAGATGAGGTAGGATAACAGCAAGCAGTGATAAATAGAAAAAGAAAATGGCACCGAAAAATCTGAGAATTTAGAAAGATTATGGCATGGTAAGGTTTTACATTGTAAGATATTTGAGAAAGGTGAAGCGGACCCGAAAGAAATGTTGCAAACACAGCCAGGAAAATGTGGAAGCAGGTTGAGTCAAAAGAGATAAAACGCCAACAGCAAGGTAGAATCGCCTACAGTTGAAAGGTAAAGAAAGAGTAGAATATAGTAATTGAGCAGTGCAGCTATAAAATGGATTAAAGAAAAGGGAAAGCAAAGCAAGTATAGAAATGAATAGATTGACTTAGTTTTTTCAGTCAGTGCAAGATGGTATGAAAAGGCAAGTGCAGTAGAAGAGTATCCTACTTGTTCTGTGCATGGCTTTGTTCCTTTTTAGGTGATAATCCGACTTACTGTGGTTCGTGTTGAATGTCGAGGACGACATTCCTTTTTAGGTGAAAATAATATAACGCCGCGTATTTTTCGGATCTTCGTGGATCCTTGCTTAGCGAGTTTGGTGGCCAGTGTGTGGCCCATTTGACTGTGTTTCAGGGGTACGCGCAGTTGTGAGGCTTGGTGGGCCAGCAGGTTGGGCCCAAAGTGCTCACAGGTTTTCTGCCTGTGAACGCGACAGGGGGTTGTGTCGCGTTCTAAACGTGACGGCTCTGGTGGTCACATTCCTATTGCAGTTGTTTTGGGTTGTCGTCTGCATGCGCGCCGCGTGTCGCACGCTGGGCGGCCATGCTGACGTCGATAGTGGGAAGGCGACGGCCTCCTACGTCGCGTTCGCGACGTCGGGCTATGTCGCGTTCCCAACCGCTGGGTGTTTTTAAGTTGGTTTCAGCCGGACAGAGCTGTGGCAAGCTTCGCTCGGCTAGGGGAGGTCACTGCGGTAGTTTTCCGAGCGATTCGAGGTTCTAGAGGAGTTTTTGGCATGCTCTCGCCGCGAGGACGTCGCGTGGAGTGGGGGAGACGCCGTACCGTGGATGGTTTTTGCGTTCTTCGCAAAGGTAGGGAATTTCCACCTTACTTTGTTGCGTGGATTGCCCGTGGAGCATGTTTGAGTTGTTTAATGCTTAAAAAATAGTAGATACCATGTTAGGGCAATGAAATGAGCATGAAAAACTGGGTTGAAACATCGTTTAGGGTGGTTTGTATGGATAATCCAGAGAGGGGTTCCCGGATTAGGGTTTCGCCTGTGAAGGCGATGACCCAGGGTGTCACGTTCTGAACACGACAGCCTGACCCGTTGCGTTAAGCTTTTGAATGCAACATGTCGAAGGGACGCGTTCCAATGGTGACTAAAGACCCTGTCACGTTAACAGGTCCAAGAGGCTATATGTGTGTGCATGGCTTTATCGTTATCGGATTATCGTTGTGTGATGCATATGGCTTGGGTTTATGGTAAATTCGCACATGTAGCGCTCCTCGAACATATTGCTCACGAGGTTGGCGTGTCGTTCACGTGGTGTCTACGTGGTTTATGTTTAATAAAGCATATGTAGGTGTAAAGTGTTGATGGTTAGGGAATCATGTGATTCCTATTAAGTATGTTAATATGGTATGTTAAAGTGATCATCGTGGTGCTATGGTTTAGTGTGGCTATGGAGGTCATGATATGACCTATGATAGGCCGATTAAGCAGTTTACATGGACTTTGATGTCGTGTGGCTTGGGGGTCACATGGTGACCCGTGGCAATCCAGTTATATTAAGTATATCGTGGTATAGGTTTTACTAGCATGTTAAATGATCGACGTGGTTTGTGTGTTGCCGAGTGTGGTGGTCCGGCGCCTATTCTGGAATGCCTCTTCAGTTGGGTGCCCCAGGTTTTGTGTGAGCTAGGCACGTGAGTGCTCGGGGCTTGTCCCGATACTGTGTGTGTACCGTCGAGGTCTGTGTCATCTATCCTGGACACCCTCACTCCTGTGTTTGAGTTGTACGTCCGATTGAGGGAAAGACAACTAGGGGCAGTGACTTGTGTTTGTGGGTGTGCAGTTGCTTGTAGCGCGCTCGTGGTTAGGGGTATGGAAACAAGTAGACGTCCTAGTCCCCAGCTAGTCCTGTGTTTCCAGTGCCTCACTTTAGGGAGCTCGGGCCGGAGTCCCTAAGGGTGACATGCATGGGCCTGCAGTTGTGTGGTCTGCAGGTTGTGGTGTTAGTTGGTCTCCACTGTTCTTGGCTTTACTGTGGTTGTGGAGCGGCAGTTGGACCTTTCATCCTTGGCTGTGAGACTGAGAGGTAGTTCTTGTGTTGTGTTGTCCGGGTTGGATACTGGCGTCATGAACTAGTAGTCTGTTCCCGTGTGGTGGCGTCATTCCTTCCGACTCGTGCTTTGCCTGTGGTGTAGGTTTGTGAGTGTTGAATCACCGTAGTGGTTTGACTGGTTGTGGTGTGCCCTGGTGGTGGCACAGTTGTGTTTGTGGTTCTGTGGTGGTACCTCGTGGAGGTAGGTACTTGTACCCTTTGTGGGTATCCGTTTCTCATGGTACGCTGAGTACTAGCCTTTTCAGGTGTTGAAGTGGAGCTGTGCTCTGTGGAGGTTGTGTTGTAGGACCTTCCACTTGCTGTAATGTACCCTTGTAAGGGTAGCTTTTCGTTGTATTGTGATTTTGGGGTATGGCGGACTAGCTTCTAGTTAGCAGTCCTATTACACTTGCGCTTGAGGTTTTAGTGTTGGTACCTAGTGATAGTAGGTATCTATACCAATTGGTGGTTGGCTTTGTGTTGTGGTACGTTGTGTACCAACCTTTCAAGTGTTGCGATGAACCGATGTTTTTGTGGAGATCGTGAGGTGTGACCTTCCACACGTGTTGTGTACCTTGTTTAAAGTACGTTTTCGATTGTGGTTCCAATGTGTGCTAGACTTGGCACATTGATGCCAGTTCGGTTACCCTATGTGGGTAGCCTGCCTGTGAAGCTTGTGGCCGAGGTAATGGTTTGCCTGTGAGACTTGAAGCCTGGGCAGTGGTCTGCCAGTGAGGCTTGAGGTTGAGGTATTCCCAGTGGTTGGGTGGACTAGTAATGTTGTGCTAGTCCTGTTGTTCCCTTTTACCTTTCGAGGTTTACATTAGTTGATATGTTTATGTTAATTATTGATTAACCATGGTTTAAGTAAGTAGGATGTGGTTGGCTATTTGTGTGGTCAGTGAGACCCTTCGAGGTTGAGGTCTCTTCTGTTTAGTTGTTGTGGTTTTTGGGTGATCCCTACTGAGCCTGTGACTTGTTGAGGCTCACTCCCCTACAGTTCCTTTCAGGGCTTGCCGTGTGTTTGGCTTGCAGCGATGTTGTGGCAGACTTATACCACCAGCAATAGTGTAGTAGTTAGTGTTGTGTGAGCTTGTGCTCCCTCGAGGTATGCCCCAGGTAGTTGTACTTTTTAATTAGACATGTAATAATGTAGTGGGACAGTTGTACAAATATGTGAGCAGATATGAGCACATGTACTTTCTTATGTCTTATACTGTTATGGTTTATCTTTTATATTCTTACTGGACACGTGTGTGAGATATCCCTTGCGAGACTTCAGTCCATTCGCGGGAGACGGATCTGGATATGGAGCCTTAATGGGCATAAATATCGTGGTCCATTACATGAAGTGTTTAGGGTGTATTGTGGATCGACTGAAGGTCTGTATCCAGTGGTGTAGTCTTGGTCGAGGTTTAGCA
Source organism: Colocasia esculenta (assembly GCA_014218235.1). Classification (NCBI taxonomy): domain Eukaryota; kingdom Viridiplantae; phylum Streptophyta; class Magnoliopsida; order Alismatales; family Araceae; genus Colocasia; species Colocasia esculenta. The sequence goes on along the minus strand of CM024757.1, from coordinate 64,605,216 downwards.
AAATAATGGAAATCTCAAGGTTGTTTCCCTCGAGGACATGACGTAGGTGTTGTGTTGATCAACACCAAACTAGGATAAATAGTTGTGCAGTGTGTGTGCTTGTGTGGTTGGTTTATTTCTCTAATTATCACTTCTAAACTCTACACATCAACCAAGCTTGACTGTGTTGTTTTTTATCTCTATTTAGATAAGACTTATATCCTGTTAAATCAACAAATATACTCTAATATCACGATAAGGACCTATTCACCCCCCTCTAGGTCTCTATACCTTGGGCAACAGTATATCATTAGGGGGATTGTACCCCAGTTAGTGAAATCTCAAGATTTACTTGGAGATTGGACGCAGGTCTTCCATTGGGAAGTACCAAACGAGGATAAATTTCTTGTGTTCATAGTGTGTGAATGCTTCTGCTCATTTAACTTTCATTGCACACGATTTTAACCAAAGTTTCAAATGGTGATTTGTGTTTTCAATTTTCTGTATCTACCTATCCCCCCCCCCCTCTAGGTGACTATAGATTACTGCCATGGGCCAACAAGTGGTATCAGAGCCAAGCTATATGAAGAAGATCTCACGATCCAAATAGCAAATATCAATGGCAGCTCAAGGCTACTCTGAAGGCCAATCTGTCACCAGACCACCTTTCTTTGATAGGGAAGATTACCCATACTGGAAGATGCACATGGAGTGCTTCATTAGGGGCACAGATTTTGATTTGTGACAAGTAATTGAAAAAGGTGATAAAATCCCTCTTGCTTCAACCTCATTTGAACTATCTCTAGCAGATAAAAAAATCATCTCATTAAGTTTTAAGGATAAAAACTATTTATGTTATGTTTTATCAAAAAATGAATTCAATAGAATTTCTGCATGTAAATCTGCTAAAAAAATATGGGATACATTAAGAATAACTTATGAAGGAACTGATAATATTAAAGAAACTAGAATAGATATTCTTGTAGCTAAATATGAACAATTAGGGGTGTTCACTATATGGTCCAAACTGAAACGAAAAACCTCCGATTCAGTTCGATTTCACGGGCCTCACTGTTTAGTTCGGTTTGAGACTGGCAAACCGAAATGAACCAATATATATATATATATATATATAATTAATTAATTAATTAAATAACACATTTATGCAGAAAAATGCCTATAGCGCAGTGGAAGGAGGGCTTTGGCGTGCACGGCGCACCCCCATGCCCGGTGGTCGCGAAGGAGGGCTTTGGCGTGCGCGGCGCGCCCTCCGCGCCCGGTGGTCGCGAGATCAAATCTCGCGACCGCCTGTAAAACACCATTTTTTCCCACTTTTTGCCAGATTTTGCAGGTGACACCCGGAGCGGCCCGTGAAGTGTGTATGGACTCCTCCCCGCGAGGTGGACATTGGCCTGATTTCGGTTTGAACCGACCGACCGGTTCACCGAAGGGGTTTGGTTCGGTTCGGTTCGGTTCGGTTCCCCCAAAAATAGGGGTGAACCGGATCGAACCGAACCGTTGTTCACCCCTATGAACAATTGAGAATGCTAAGTGATGAAAGTATAACACAAATGTACATAAGATTATAGATATAACTAATGGCTTAGCATCATTAGGAAAAACTTTTTCACAAGGAGATTTAGTCAGAAAAATATTAAGATCTTTTTCAAATCAATGGACTCCTAAAGTGACTGCCATTGAAGAAGCAAATGATTTAACAACCATGGCAGTTGAAAAACTTATAGGTTCATTAATAGCACATGAGATTAATATGGAAAGATTATCTGGAAGCTCCTCTAAGAAAAGAATTACTAATACTTTCAAAGTTATAGCTGCTCCTTCCACTTCCTCTTTGTCTAGTTCAGAAAATGCAAGTTCTGAGGACAATAATGTAGATGAAGTCCTATCAAAGCTTCAGAAGATTCTTAAGTAGAAGAAGAATGGATCAAGAAGGATTCAAAGAAAGATAAAAAGAAGAAGAAACCAATATGTTATGAATGTAGGAAGCCTAGACATCTGAGACCAGGCTGCCCGAAGCTCAAGAACACTGGTAACAAGAAAAATCAAAGAAGAATTTGAGAATAGATGAGAAGCACAAGAAATTCAAGAGGAAAGCTATGATAGATGCATGGGACAATGAAGAAGTTTCCTCTATAAATGCATCAAGTTCAGATTCTGAAGAAGAGCAAGTGAATCTAGCCCTCATGGTAGGACTAGATGAGGCACAATCTGCGTAGCAGTCCTCGTCGTTTAGACTCGTTATCCTAATAACGAGCCCTATTCGACTCCGCCTCCCGCGAACAGGCCGAAGCCTCGAGAGATACCATTACTCGAGTCCGTAAGAACATAAAAGAAGCCAACTAAACATACATAAGATCGCATTTATTATAGAATCTCACACATATTTAGATGAAGTTTACATAGCCAGTTCCCAACTAAAGTCAAAGAACATGGTACATCAGCCTGGGGCATACCCCGAGGCATAACAGAAAGTAAATTAGACTACTGATGGAGCAGACCCGCCTTTGCTACGGTGCGGCTCTAAAACATGATATAAAATATATTAATGATATTTTTTAGGGTAAACATGGATTTTATTATCACCAAAATAAAAGGATAAAATATAGGAGTGGTTCAACAAATGGTACCGGGCAACTCTATTTATACATTTTCTCTTGATCCATTTCCTCCTAAAATGTTATATGTACACCTTTGCTTTTCTGCTACATTTGTTGCAAATCAAATGGATAAGTAGTATACTTGCGAATTCATTTTGACTTACCGCTACTGGTTCTTCTTTCTTGTAAGAGGGAAGTGAATCCTACTGGGTATGGTTGTTCACCTAAATCCTACTTTCTTCCAGGTGATCAAGAAGGGGAAAGCTCGTGAAAGGTTGTCTGTTGAGCGTATAGATCTATACCTAGGGCCGTCAAAAATATCCAATCATCTGATTATCTAATTTCGATTCTGATAAAAATTATAGGATTTGGAAACACATTTCACCACCGATAGCTTATCAGATTCGGATATTTCCAATAAGCTATCAGAATCAGATACGGAAACTGGTGTTTTCATATCTAATTATCTGATTTCCGAATCCGATAGTATATATAATATATATTAGATATTATTTAAATATCTAATTATCTAATTTCTAAATCCAATTTACCGAACATGTTCATATTCAACAGTATCTGATTTTTCAAATCCGATGATTCGATAATTTGATGAAACAAATTTGGATACGGAAATTGTATCTGATTCCGAATCTAATTATTTTCGATAATTATTACTGGAGTCGGATTCAAAAACTACTATTTTTAATTTTGACTCCTACCCGTTTACACCCCTATATGTACCCTTCTTTATAACAGGGTTATGGGTAATCATGTACCCCCCCCCCCCCACTTCCTATGGCTTATGTGCCCAGTTATGTAAACCTTTTGGTACAATTATGAATGAATGTAAATAAACAATGCCTTACTTTCTAGTTTAATTTTTCTATCATTTCATGATAAATTGATATTTATTGGGACATGATAGGTTTAGATACATCGGTTTCAATGCAAATTCAAGCCCCTTCAAAATAGATTATCGATCTAGTAGCCGGACCAATCTTCAATAGACGGCTAATAGTCAAAGCAATAGAAGACAAAGCACCATAGCTATAAAAGCATGGAGAGAGCAAAGGTAAGTGAAACCATATTGGTACCATAGGGAACTCAAGGCCCAATGGAAACCATGGGGACCATCGAAAAATTGTCACCGTCTACCCAAGTAGTAACCAACTCTCTCTCGTCGAACCTTGATGAAGTCTTCAGAAGAGAAAACCCTGATAAGAATGTGGCATCTATCATAGTGAGAAGCAGAGATACCAGTGGAGGCATTCCACTTTTCATGCAAGGCTTTCTTGATCTCCTCTATAGGTGGGTGATCTTTATAGAACTTGAACACCAAGCATAACTTGAAAGGCACAACGATATTAGAGAATTCCTCTTCTGAAAACATGACAGATAGCATCTCTGCATGGGACCTGAGACACATGCACGGTCGTCACTTTGAATGGCGCAACGATATTAGAGAGTTCCTCTTCTGAGAACATGACAGATAACATCTCTGCATGGGACCTGAGGCACACATGCATAGGGATGTCTATTTGAAGATCTTCCATGCTATTCATTTTGAAGGAAACCACAACATCAACGTAGGACTTCTCTTGCAGTGCAGAGGAGAACATTTTGGTGATTTCAACTAGAGGAGGGGAGCCATCACAGCCTAACTGTTGGGGTAAAAGTGGGTAAGGGGGTTAGGAGCAATACTACGAATGGGAACTCAAGGATTGATAAAGTAAAAAGATGTGCAAGTGTTGTCCTTTGTGTAGGGTCTTTAGTCCCACATGAGAAATCTCTAAGGAAAAGGAGGACTTTATAACCCCATGGGTCCATAAGACTATGACTTATAGATAATGATGTGGTAATGATACACCCTATCACGTGTGACGCATCGGGTCAGGCCGGGCTGGGCTGAGCTGCAGCACGCATATGATGTCGCGGGTTGCCCTCCTTCCACAGGGCGCCTTTTTTACTTCTTGTTTTTATGTTTTTGCCCTTTCCTTGGAGAGAATGGGCCTATTTTGGGCCATTTCTTTGAACTGGCCCATTGTTGCTACTGTTATGGGTGTGGGTGTGTCTAAAAGGGTGATTAGGGCTTCCTAATTACGGTTGGCAAATTAGAACATGCCTTTTGACTTCTAGAAGGAACTGCTCACAACTCTTGCCTTCTCTCTTGTTCTCCCATCTCTTGAACATGGTTGCGGACTGCAGATCACACCTCGAATGTCATGCTCTCCTCACTCACATTGCCGATCATCGTGTTCTCCTACCCGTGCATCGCTTTTCGGCCCCACGGTCATTGTCTTCCATGTGTGCACCAGTGAGTGACTTCTCCTACGGTGTCCGGTGCATGATCTTCTACCCTTTTCACTATTGTGTTGAAGAGGCTTAGGTTTGTACATAGCATGCTTCACGGGATTGACAGGAGTGCGCTTGTCATGCAGTGGTAGTCGTATCCTAGGGGAAGACCGCTATACCCATCGCACCGTTCATGTGGGGGCGATATCTTCTCTAAGGAGAGTCTCTCTAAGGCGCTTCTGTTGCATTTATATATTTTTTATTTATGCGCATCTATAATATGATTGACTCTATAATGAAACTCATATTTCCTATATTTTGGTTGTTATTACTTGAATCAAACCTATATGCATGTTTACTCTAGTTTGTCGTGCATTCTTTTTATATCCGATTATTGCCATGATATTGCCCTACTACTCGTCATAAAATCAATAGTCTTAGAGAATATATCTATCATGGCATCGTCTTCAATGAGTTTTGGGATCCAAGTGGCTATGTCTAGGATGCCTGCGAAGTTCTCTGGGCAACAATTTAAGCATTGGCAATAACGCATGAAGATATGGTTCACTATGGTCGGTCTAATGTCATTGGTTGAATCAGATCCCCCCACTCTGGATGAGAAAGACCCTGAGAGTGCTAATTAATAAGGTTGAAGAGTGGAAAGGTAAAGATAGATTGGGACATGAGTGCATTCTTACTGCACTATCTGATGTCTTATTTGATGTCTACAGCTCTTCCACTTTCAACACTACGAAAGCACTTTGAGATGAGCTTGACCGGAAATACAATACCGAGGACCAAGGTCTATAAAAGTACTATGTTGGTAAGTTTCTCAAGTTTCAAATGGTTGAGAACAGACCTATGGGAGATTAGGCTCGTGAGCTTCTACTTATGCTCCAAGATTTGGCTGAGGTAGACATGAAAATACCTGAAAAGCTCCAACTCATGTGCATCATAGAGAATTTGCCTAGATTCTGGGAGGATTTTGTCATGGGCCTAAAACACCAAAAAGGGGACATCTCTCTCGATGACTTGATGAGGGCTATAGCCATTGAGGAGGAGAATAGAAAGGAGAAGCCCAATATGCCTGTGGATGTAAGTGCAAACCTAGTAATGAGGCATAAGGGTAAGGATTTAAAAGGCAAGAACAAAGTTGATTTCACTTCACAGATGAAACCCAAAGGAAAGATAAAGAAGAAGAAGGTGTTAGGAGAATGCTGGACTTGTGATCAAAACGGTCATATGTGCAATGACTGTCTCAAAAGGAAAGAGAAGTTGCTAAAAAAGACCCAACAAACCAATGAAATTCTAGCCCATGTCAATGTGGTGACCGGTGGATCTTCTTCTAGTGATGAGTATGTTACTCTTAACCCTCAATTATTAGTTATTTATGAACCAAGTGAATGGTTGGCGAACACTGGGGCCAATGTGCATTTGTGTGCTAACATGACTAATTTTGTGTCTTATCAGGCCACTCATAATCGTTCCATGATGATGGGAAATGGGAGCACTGCTAAGGTGCTTGGAGTTGGACAAGTGAACCTGAAGTTTCCTTTAGGGCGTGCTCTTTCTCTTTCCCTAGTGCACCATGTTCCTAGAGTTAGGAAGAATATTTGATCCGATTTTGTTTTAGTAAGAGAGGGTTATGAACTAAATTTTAAATGTAATAAAGTTGTGAAACTCTACTTGAAAAATTTTATTAGTAAACGTTATCTTTCTGATGGGTTGTTTAAGATTTATGTCGATCATGTGGTGAACAAAAGTTAGATGTGGATGATTCTAGTTCTATTTCAGTTCCTGTTGCTTATAATGCTTTAGATTTATGATTTATGACATAGATTTTTATGTCATATTAATTTCAACTCTTTGAAACACATGATGAACCTAAAATTGATTCTTAAGCATGCTACTGATAAAACAAAGAAATGTGATATATGTGTACATGCAAAACAACCTAGAAAACCTTTTCATTCTGTGGTTAAAAATGATGATCAGTTTATCCCCATGTAATTTAAATAAATTACATATCTATTTTGGTGATTAACAAAACTATATAAAGTTTAATCTAACATATTTTCTACAAGTTTTGAGCACAGGAAATGAATCAAGAAAAGTCAAGCAAATTCTGTAAGTATCTCACCCTCAAGTATTTAGAGATCAGTACACATAAAATTTCTCTAAGTACACATCGATTTCCATTATAGGTCATAACGATTTCTATAGAGCTATAACGATTTCATATTCATAATGATTCGCTATGTGCTTTTATCGATTTGGGCAGTACAACGATTTGCCCTCACAACGATTTGTTAAGTGATCGCAACGATTTGCCCTCACAACGATTCGTTAAGTGATCGCAACGATTTGCCCTCACAACAATTAGTTAAGTGATCGCAATGATTTGTTTCTCGCAACAATTCGTTAAGTAATCATAACGATTTGCTTTCCGCAATGATTCGTTAAGTAGTCATAACGATTTGCTTTCCGCAACGATTCGTTAAGTGAGAACAACGATTTGTTTATAACGTCACAACGATTTGTACATCGATTTGTTTATAACTTCATAACGATTTGTACATCGACTTGTTTATAACGACATAACGATTTGTACATCGATTTGTTTATAACTTCATAACGATTTGATTATTAATACATATAACGATTTGTGTATGCATCTCTTTACTTATGAATGCACAACGATTCACTCATTTGCACAATGATTTCATAAGTCATGTATATAACGATTTCATGGAAGACAACGATTCAATTTTCGAGCTAATTTTTGATACGTTGAAAAGTCAAAGTCTTCACGCATATTTATGTCAGCTGTGCATTTATGAAGACTGAACGTATCACTGCATGAATGCAGACGATATCTTCCATTATCGTATCTTCTCTGTTGACATCTTTAGAACAACAAAATGGCATTACTATTTTGATGAACATTCGTTCTAACGTTGACTGACAACAAGAGACAGCTTAGCTGTCAATTGTTCAAGCTTTAAATATGCGCAGGTCTCTGACAACATTCATACAACGTTGGACAAAATAGAAGCCAAAGAAGATTACAGAAGATCCTCTCTCTCTTTGCGTGCATGAAAAGATAAAGGACTGCTGACTAGAAACTTCCAAGTGTCAAGCAGTCTAACGTACACTTATGCATAGAGACAACGAGCACTTCAACGTTCGAATTTCAAAAGATGATATATATATACGAAGGAAGAGCGATTAGACAACAAGTAGTTACAACGCCTTCTATCTTCTGCAAGCTTTTCTTAGAGCCAAGCAAAAACTCCCATTAGTCTTAGCTCTTGCTCTCTGTGCTAAGTTCAGATCTGTGAGAGAGCCTTTTGTTCTGAGAAGAGTCCTTGATTGTAGATCTTTTTCTTCTCAGTCCTTGCTTCAGATCAAGCGGTGTTCTATAAGCTTGATCTAGGGACATCATCTCTTTGAACACATTCTCTTGTGTTTGTTCCCTTCGATTGTGAAGGAAGACCTGGTGTGGTATCTAGGGTGTTGTTCCCTTCGATTGTGAAGGAAGACCGGTGGGGTATCCAAGGTGGTGTATTTCCCTTCAGATTGAAGGAAGACCAGCTGCGGTTGGGTGTGTAAGGGTCCATAAGGGGGACAGTACCCTTGGGTTAGTGAAATCCTGAGATATTGCTCAGGGACTGGACGTAGGACTCCTAAGGAAAGGAGATCTGAACCAGGATAATTTTCTGTGCTGTGCGATTGCTTTTGCGTGTTTATCTTTGTCTTCACTAACACTAACAATCTGCGAAGTGTTGTTTTTGTGACTATTGTGTGAACAGGATTTGAGTATCAAATAACTTTAATATCCCATTCACCCCCCCCCCCCTCTGGGCTAGCTAGCTAGGCAACAAGTGGTATCAGAGCTAGTCTCTTCGACAAAGAAAAAGATCCAACGATCTGAAGAGTTAAGATCAATGGCAGCCCAAGGTCACTGTGAAGGTCAGTCTGTCAACATGCCACCGCTGTTCGATGGAGAAGATTACACCTACTGGAAGACCAGGATGGAATACTTCTTGCAAGGATTTGATTTTCAGATCTGGTCAATTATAGAAGAAGGAGATCTTCTAGTCACCAACGAAAATGACAAATGGACTGATGATGATAGAAAGAAAATATCTCTCAACTGCAAAGCCAAAAGCATTTTATGTTGTGCCCTCAGTAAAAAGGAATTCAACCATGTATCTGCCTTCAAATCCGCCATGGAAATGTGGGAAAAGCTCAGGATCACTTATGAAGGCACTGAAAAAGTCAAGGAAACTAGGATAGACATTCTGGTGACTCAATATGAAAGGTTCCAGATGCAGCCAGGAGAATCTATAACCCAAATGTTCAGCAGATTCACAGATATTACAAACGGATTGGCCGGACTAGGAAAAAGCTATGAGATGGGAGATATGGTAAGGAAAATTCTTAGATCCCTACCATCTTCTTGGACTCCCAAGGTAACAGCTATAGAAGAAGCCAATGACTTGAAAAGGATGTCATTGGAAAAGCTCATTGGGTCCCTCATGGCCCATGAGATAAACATGAAAAGATTAGGAGAATCATCTAGTAAGAAGAAGCACTCAAATGCCATCAAAGCAGCAGAAGGCAGCTCTGAGGAACAATCAGAAGATGAAGCCAGTAGCAAAGACAGTGAAGACAAAGAAGCTATGCTATCTAGGAGGCTTCAACGGATTTTAGCCAAAAAGAAAAGATATCAGTCCGGCAGAAGACACTTCACGAAAAATAAGGACTTTAAGAAGATAGAAGGAAAGGACTCAAAGAAAGGTGAGCCCATCTGCTATGAGTGTAAGAAGCCCAGACATATCAAAGCAGAATGTCCGAAGCTCAAAAAATCTGAATTCAAAAAGAAAGACAGCTCCAAGAAATCCAGGAGATATAAGAAGAAAGCAATGGCAGCAGCTTGGAGCAACAGCAGCGACTCAGACAGCGAGTCAAACTCAAGCAGTGAGGAAGAAGAAGAAGCCAACCTAGCCTTCATGGCAAATACTGAAGAAAAGGTAACTTCTGACTCATCTTTCGATTCCTGTCATGATTCTGATTCAAATAATTTAGAAGAAGCTTCCAACGAGCTTTATGATAAATATAGAGAAGTATCTAAATTACTAAAAGCTAGTAAGAAAAATGTTGCATGTCTAGAGAATACCAATTCAGATTTAAAATCAGAAAATGAACAACTAGAGAAGGACGTTAATGAACTTAAAAGAAGAAATGAGTTACTATGCGAAGATTTAAAAGATAAAAAAAATAAATAATCAAACTAGAAAAACAAGAGACAGTAGATGGATTAGAAAATAAAATTAAAATGCTAACAGAAGAAAATGAAAATTTATCAAGTACGTTAGAAAAATTTACTAATGGTAAAAATTCCTTAATATTAAAAGGTGCTAGATGGTCAGATAAAAAGAAGAATGGACTAGGTTACATTCCACCAGATAATGAAGACACAACAGTATACCCTAAAATATATCCAACTCTAAAATTCATACCTGAACAAGATGTAGCATATAAATTAGACTTTAAATATGCTCCATATGAAAAATAACTAGAACAACATGTTGCAGTCACTGCAACAAGCTAGGACATACCAAAACAACTTGTCCAACTAAATATAAAAGATGGATAATCAAAAGAAAAATTGATGACACTAACCATCCAGGACCCAAAAGAACTTGGGTACCTAAAGCTTGATGTTTTCATTTCAGGAAAATCTCCGGTCATCCAAGTGGTACTTGGACAGTAGATGCTCAAAGCATATGTCAGGAAACAGAAGACTGTTTACCTATTTAGAAGCTGAAGAAGGCACAGTCACCTATGGAGATAATGGAAAAGGGACTGTGATAGGCAGTGGATCAGTGAGCAGTAAGGGCAAGATAGTAATTGAAGAGGTTCTATGTGTAAAAGGCTTGAAGCACAACCTTATCAGCATTAGTCAGTTATGTGACAAGGGGCATCAGATCAGATTTCAAGAATCCAAATGCAGTATTATGAAGGATGGAGAAGTGATTTTTGAAGCCAACAGAGAGAAGAATTTGTACGTGATTTACCTTGAACAGCTGAAAGATGACATTTGCTTAGCAGCCAACAAAGAGCAGTCAACTGAGTTGTGGCACAGAAGATTGGGCCACTGCAGTTTGGATGGCATAAGGAAGCTGATTAAGAAAAGCCTAGTGGAAGGTCTACCTAAAATTAGCACAAGATTGGATGGCATTTGCAGGCCTTGTGAAAAAGGGAAGCATGTAAAATCCTCATTCATGTCAAAGACTATGGTGACAACCTCTAAACCCTTAGAACTCTTACACATGGACTTATTTGGGCCAATGAGGACCACCAGTCTAGGAGGAAAGCAATATGGATTTGTTATTGTAGATGACTATTCGAGATTCACATGGGTATCCTTCCTGGAACACAAGGATGATACGTTTGACAGTTTTGTGAGCTTCAGCAAAAAGGTCCAGAAAGATAAGAAGTATTGCATTGTTGGAATCCGATCAGACCAAGGAGGAGAATTCCAGAATGAGAAATTTTCCAAGTTCTGTGATGACCAAGGAATGGAACACAATTTCTCAGCACCAAGGACACTACAGCAGAATGGAGTTGCTGAGAGAAAGAACATGACTTTATTGGACATAGCAAGAATAATGTTGTCAGAATATGATCTACCAAGATATTTTTGGGCTGAAACAGTCAACACAGCAAGCTACATCATCAATAGAGTAATGATCAGGCTGATTTTGAAAAAGACTGCGTATGAGTTGTTCAAGGGAAAGAAGCCTAAGATTAGTCACTTCAGGACATTCGGATGTCCATGCTTCATCCACAACAACGGCAAAAGAGACATTGGTAAGTTAGATGCCAAATCAGATGAAGGCATCTTCATGTGGTATGCTTCTAAACCTAAAGGATATAGAGTGTTTAATAAGCGTACTTTATTGATTGAGCAGTCAGTACACGTTATTTTTGATTAAACTAACCCTTCCTTGAGAAAGGAAGACGATAGTGATAATGATGATGCAGATGAATTGTCCAAGAAGCTAAAAAACTCATCAATTGAGGACAAGGAAGATCCACCTCTGGAAGACTTGCAACAAAAGGACATAGAATATGAAAATCTTCCAAAGGAATGGAGATATAAGAGAGATCACCCTCCTAAAAACATCATTGGTGATCCATCTATAGGGGTAAGAACAAGAGGTAACATAATTCCATGTGATTATTTAGCTTTTGTTTCTCAAATAGAGCCTAGGACAGTCAATGAAGCTCTTACTGATGAATCTTGGATTTTAGCCATGCAAGATGAACTGAATCAGTTCAAGAGAAACCATGTGTGGTCACTTGTTCCTAGACCATCAAATCATCCAGTAATTGGCACCCAATGGGTGTTCAGAAATAAATTGGATGAAAGTGGTGTGATCTTAGGAAACAAGGCCAGATTGGTAGCTCAAGGCTATTCCCAAGAGGAAGGCATAGATTTCGATGAAACCTATGCGCCTGTGGCTAGACTTGAGGCTATTAGAATCTTACTTACATATGCATCTGCACTAGATGTGAAATTATTTCAAATGGATGTAAAGTCGGCATTTCTTAATGGTTTTATTAAGGAGGAAGTTTATGTAGAACAGCCTCCAGGCTTTGATGACACTGAATTTCCAAATCATATTTTAAATTACACAAAGCATTATATGGTTTAAAACAAGCATCTAGGGCCTGGTATAAAAGGCTTAGCTCTTTTCTATTAAACCATGGTTTTATTAGAGGTCAAGTAGATAGTACACTGTTCATCAAATCTAAAGTCAAACATATATTGCTTGTTCAAATTTATGTTGATGATATAATATTTGGTTCTACTGATGAATCTATTTGCAAGTACTTTGAGAAGCTTATGCAAGGAGAGTTCGAGATGAGCATGATGGGAGAGCTCAACTACTTCCTTGGATTGCAAATCAAACAAGGAAAGGAAGGGACTCACATCTGTCAAGCTAAGTACACCAAGGAACTCTTAAAGAAGTTCGGATTTGATAATGCCAAGCCACTGTCAACACCTATGAGCACATCAACAAGGATGGACAGTGACAAGGAGAGTAAGAAGGTAGATCAAAAGATCTACTGAGGTATGATAGGTTCATTACTTTACCTAACAGCCAGTAGACCTGATATACTGTTTAGTGTATGCATGTGTGCTAGGTATCAGGCAGATCCTAGAGAATCCCATCTAATTTCAATAAAAGAATTTTTAGATATTTAACTAGAACTCATGACTTAGGTCTTTGGTATCCAAAATCTTGTGAAATTAATTTAATAGGATACTCTGATGTTGACTACGCTGGATGCAAAATAGATAGAAAAAGTACCAGTTGTTGTTGTCAATTACTTGCAGGGTGTCTGATATCATGGTCCTCCAAGAAACAAAATTTAGTAGCTCTGTCAACAGCTGAAGCTGAGTACGTAGCTGCTGGAAGTTGCTGCACACAACTCCTATGGATCAAGCAACAACTTGAGGATTATGGGCTACATATCAAGACAATTCCACTGTTATGTGACAACACCAGTGCTATAAATTTAACCAAGAATCTAGTACAACACTCAAGAACTAAACACATTAAGGTTAGATATCATTTCATTCGTGATCATGTAGCTAATGGTACCATAGATATTTCATTTATTGATACAAACAATCAGTTAGCAGATATCTTCACAAAAGCCTTACCTGAAGAGAGGTTTACATCTCTTAGAAGGGAATTAGGCATGTGTAAAGTGTGAAAGATTCATCTGTATAAAACTGAAATATAAATTATCAGAATGCTAATTATTTTTTCCTCCCCGGATTTAAGCAAATTTCCACAGAAACTTTTGTGTTAAGCCACTCCTATCGATTCGCTATTTCATATAAGTCCTTTATTCCTATTAAACTAGTCACTTTGTCGTTTTCCGTCATAATGGTGGCTCTGGTTTCGGAAAAAGGTCTATTTCTTTCATATATCCCGAAATCTGTGTGAGAACGATTCACCTCCTACCTTTATCCCTCTCTCTCTCTCTCTCTCGTTCACCTGCCTGAGGCGATACCCTAACAACTCCGGCATCGACTCTCTGGGATTTCAAGCTTCCAACCACTTCCTGCCAGAAATTTCTTGAGGGCTTCTATTCCATCCCTCTTTCCAGTCCTCCAGAAACTTTCTCCGTTCAAATCCATGGCCTCTTCTGGTATTTCCGGCAACGTTGGGGGCTACAGAGCCGAATTTCTTACCGCCGAGCAGCAAGTAAGGTTTGCATATGTGAAAATCAAGCTATGCAGTCACAAACAGTGGATGTGGCAGATTTGCAGAAGAACAGAATGGGGAGCATCATCGAAGCTTTGGACATATTGAAGTGGACGAAGATGGCTACTATCTCTGAAGTAAATTTTCCGGACCTGGTAAAAGCTTTTTATGTGTGTCTGAAGTCAGAGGCAGACGAGACCTTGACTTCCATGGTCAAGGGAACCCAGATTAGGGTCACACGAGACTTATTAGCATCTCTCTTTGGTGTGACTATCTCTGGACACAGTGGAGCTCACACTGTGAATATCCAAGAAAAGGGCTTAGGGATAGTTGGTCTCGAGTTCAAGCTGAAAGATGGCAAGATTGATGTAAACCAGAGTTGAATGCATTCAATCGCATATTGCACTTTGTAGTTTGTCAGATTATGGTTCCCAGAAGTGCTACTTTTTCAACTTGCACTAGGGCTGATTCAGATTTAATGTTCTGGGCCATCAAGAACCAAGAAATCAACATGGCAGAGCTCATGATTGAAAGGATGAAGTTTGCAAGCGCTCAGGTATGGGACACAAAGAGCAAGATGAATGTTTCTCTACCCTATGCCCATCTCTTGACGAAGATTTTTCAGCACTATGGCATAAGTGTAGTAGGAGATGTGTCTGAGAAGATGGGCCAAGCTATCCGGTCCAGAAATTTAAGGAAAAGTGATTTTTCAGTTGTCAATGGGGTTTGGACGAAGACTTCTGTAACTGAAGGTGAAGCAAATATTGGCGAAGCCCAAGAGGTCCTAGAAGCAGAATCAGGAGCAGTAGCAGAACCAGAAGTAGCAGCAGCACCATCTGTAGAAGCAGAACCATCAGCAGCAGTAGCAGTATCAAGCAGCAGGATTGAGGATATTTCTCCTAAGGACATTGAGCCTGTTGGGTGTAGTTCAGAGGATCCTCTTCCCTCTTCTCGAGTAGGCTCAGTACTCAGAGATGTACTGGAATCCATCCATAGCTCCTTGAGGGATCCAGTAACTAGTGAAGTTCTCATTGCAGAAGCTGAGACATCAACCCACACTGAAGATGCTGTTTTGGATGAAGCTCCCATTCAGGGGGAGCAAGAAATTTATGTTGAAATTGATCAAGTAGAAGATGCTCCTACTCAGGGGGAGCAAGATCAAGCAAATCAGGATGTGGCATTCGGCCACAATGTTGTTCCGATGGAAGATCCTCCTATCCAGGAGGAACAATCAGTAGTTGTGCATATGGATGCACCCATGGAAGATGCCCCTGCTGATGGGGAGATTTTGGGTGAAAAAGAAAGTGAGCCTCAGGGGGAGAGAACTGAAAATTCCCTAGAAAATCAGTTTAGAGAAGGAGAAACTGCCAGTTCTTCCAAATCAGATGAGCAGGATCTTGTGGACAAAGCAAGGGAGAAAGGAAAGGAAGTTGCTTCAGATATTCCTCTCCTTGAGGATGCTCCACATCAGAGGGCTCAGAAATAGAAAATCATTATAAATTTGAAGCCTGTGATAGAAAGACTGGATGCCCAAGGTGAAATCCTTTGTTCAGTGCAAGCAGACGTCAACTCAATCTTTATGAGCCAGGCCTCAGCTGCAAAAGAGTTGTCACAAGTGAAGAATGCTATCAGGTGGTTTAATAAAGAAATGGGAAGCATGAAGGCTATACTTTCAGATATTTTAAAGGAGGTAAGATCATCAGCACCTCTTGCTTCTCCACCTCCTGCAGCTCAACCATCTGAGGGAACCGAAGAAGAGGTCCCTAGACCATCAGGGTCAATGCCTACAGTAGAATTAGGGCCATCCGGGCCATCTCCTGTTGAAGAAGCTCCTCGGCCTACAGGGCCATCAGCTGAAGGGCCAACAGGGCCAGTTGAGGATTTGTCAGGGCCAATTGAGGATTTGTCAGGGCCAACCGGGCCAGTGGAGACTGAGTCTGAGAAGGTCCAAGCAGAAGAAGAAGCTGTTTCTTCAGAGCCCCCAGCTCCTTCACCTATTCCGACACCAGCCCCTCCTTCTCCACCCTCATCCTCCACAGCACCTCCAGCTCCTCAACCTTTCAAACACCCTCTACCCAGAGTCATCTCCTCTCCAGCCCCATTTCCTTCACCATCCACTACATCTCCTATCTCTTCCACACACATTCCTTCACCTCCTCCTCTTTTTGAGGACCCTCCAGCCTCCTCATCAGCTGGAGCCTCCTCCTCCTCTGGTCCTTCCTCTTCTAGACCAACTGCCATACCTTCTTCCACCTCTCATTCCCTTCTTCATCCTTCTACTCCTCCCTCTTTCATTACTATCATTCCGGAGGGTGCTCAGATTGATGGTCCCTATCTTAGGGCCATCAAAGATGAGTTTGAGGTAGCCATTCTCCGATCTGTTCTGAAGGTTGGAGAACATATTCATAGGATAGACTCCTCTAGTCCTATTCCTAAGAAACGCAAAATAACCTCCACTTTCTCTAAATCCTCATATCCCTATTATCCTCCTTTATGGTTTTCTCTAATAGAGGTCACCAAAAATAAACCTCTCTACAGGGAATTCCTCCAGAAAGTTGTTTTTGCCTCTATTTTTAATCTTCCTCATCTATATCTCACCGACCATCTAAACACTATTTTGTCTTACACCTTTCTTTCCAAATCCCTCATATCAAAGATCTTCTCTGCAACCGAATCCCAAACTGAAGAGCAGTGGGCTCGGACTAATAAAGCTCTCTACAATAAATTTCTTCTTGCCAGATCTGCCAGGTTCCCTCCAAGGGACCATTCCCTGACTTTATCCGAATGGTTCCTGATCCACCATAAGGACATCTGGGCCCCTTTCATTCAAAAGGAGATCAAGATGATCAGGCACTTCAAAATGTTCAATGATTACCAATATCTTCATCGTTTGCCTGAGATTCAGTTGGGTCAGTTCATGCAGGCCATTAGAGCCCTTGGACCAGGTGGAGCTCACACTGAAGCCGTCCAAGTAGATTTTGCAACCCTCCAGCTGCCTGACTCTACCTTTCTTCCCCCTCTTCACTCTCTGATTATGGATTCCTCTGTAGGCTCAATTATTTTTAGCGTTTTGCCAGAGTTATGGGCAGAATCACAGTGCAGAAAGGCTATCTGGTTGCTTTCCTTAGGTTTCTGTTTAGAGAGTATTGTTGGGTTTTCAATATATCATGTTTTTGATGATCACATTAATATCCTTGAACATTGATTTAATAATTGATGTGTTAATTAACATGAAAAACACCATGAAAGTGATTATGTTAAATATTGCTAAATCATACAATGTATATCACTAACAATGTATTTACATGTAGGTGCACAAGCATGAAAGATGGAGCATCAAAGAGATGAGCAAACAGACCAAGGTAATGTCAAAGAAGTGTATCTGTCGATAGGCCCAGGGTATGTGTCGATAGATACACACAGACAACCCAAGACAGACTTCAATTTTTGTATCCCTGAGTGCACCTGTCGACAGATGCAAATTACCTATCGACAGATACACACAGAAGTTCAGATTTCTGAAACCCAGTTCTCAGACTGATCATGGACTGAGTGCATCTGTCGACAGATGCAAGTGCACCTGTCGACAGACGACGGAAATATGAAATTCAAAAATTCTAATTCCAGCCTCATTTGGGTGTCTCCTTCCTCCACGACCCCCACCTTTACCTAACACTATATAAGCATCCTTTTGGAGCCAAATTCGCATAGCAGCAGCCCTCAAGCAAGAGCCTCCAAGGGACCAAGAGGAAAAGCCCCAATTTGCTGCCCTGCTTCAATCCTCCGCCCAGATCGTCGTGGAATCACCATCCAAGCATAGTTGAAGCCGGATCGTCGTCAATTCAACCTTCTACATCGATCAGTCTACATCCAATCGAAGTTTGAAGAGCGTCTGGATGATCCACGAGAAGAATTCCAACTGGATTTGTTCCCCAACTCTAAATTCTTCTCCATTTCACAATTTCCATTCTATTGTGTGTGTGTGATTGTGTTCCAAGCATCCCTTGTGCTTGATCCACGAAATTGTGGTTGTTCTGATCGTGGTTCATCAGACAACGTGTGTGTGTGTGAGTTGTTGTATTGAACTCGCTCATAAGCAGTCGTTTCTGCGTGTGTGTGGACGGTGGATGTAGGATACACGAGTTGTGTACTCCGAACCACCTTAAATCATCGTGTCATGTGGTTTGTTCGCGTTTTGCGATAGATGATTGGTAGGCACGTTGTTCATACGCACGTTTGATACCCTGTTCTCATTTATATCAACTCAAGCTTTCTTATATTCAATCGAATTATAATCAAGTTTCATTAAGATCGTTGTAGCACCGAAAAGAAGCCATCAGTAATTAGAAATTGTCGTAATCTATTCAACCCCCCCTTCTAGATTACCATATTGTGTTATTCCGCATAACCCTTCAATTGGTATCAGACCAAGCTTTCTCCGATTTACAGTTTTCGTAATTTGATCTAGCGATCAGGAGATTCTCGATCTTATGGATTCTAGCAAAGGGTATATGGCCGAGGGACATTCAGTAACCAGGCCACCCTATTTTGATGGCACTGACTATCCTTATTGGAAAAATCGTATGCAGGTATTTTTGAGAGCTCAAAATTACGAGCTGTGGAAAATAGTCAGCAAGGGATCATATGAGTTGCCCGAGGACGAAGACACCTGGACGAAAGACCAAATAGCTAAAGGAACTCTCAACTGGAGCTCACTAAACATGATGCAATGTGTGGTGCATCCAAAGGAGTTCTCAAGAGTCTCCACATGCTCAACAGCACAAGAGATGTGGGACAAACTTCAACTCATCTACGAAGGTACGTCCGAGGTAAGGGAAACCAAAGTTAGCATGTTAGTGTCTGAATATGAAATGTTCAAGATGAAAACTAATGAAAACATATCAGACATGTTTGCAAGATTCATGCTAATAATTAACGGGCTAAAAGGTCTTAAAAGGAATACTCTGAAAGTGACTTAGTAAGAAAGATACTTTGATCTCTTACTTCATCTTGGAATATTAAGGCCACTGTCATTGAGGATTCCAAAGACCTTTCTAAAATGAAATTGGATGAACTAATTGGCTCCTTAATGACATATGAAATCAACATCAAAAGAAAAGAATTAGAAGAAAATCCTAGGAAGTCAATTGCTTTAAAAGCATCCAACAAAACATCAACAAGCTCCAAGAAATCCATTCAACAAGATAGTGATGAGCAAGAAACATCTAGTGAGAGTGATAATGATGAAATGGCAATGCTCACTAGACAATTCAAGAAATTTCTGAAGTTCAAAAGGAGAGACACAGGTAACTCCAAACCTTTCCAAAAGAAAAATTTTTCACAGAAATATGAGTCCAACAAAAAATATGATATTGTTTGTTATGAATGCAAGAAACAGGGGCACATGAGAGGAGAATGCCCGGAACTCAAGAAGAAGCTGAAGAAAGAAAAATTCATCTTCAAGAAAGCCAAAGCAATGTTCACTACAAGAAAAATCGGAAATAGAGACCGAAATATTCGGTCTCTATTCGGTCCCTAAACAGCTCAGAGACCGAATAGGGACCGAATAGTGACCGAATTTGTCGGTCAAAAATTTCTGGTCACAAATCTGTGACCGACTAACTTCGGTCCCTATTCGGTCACTAAATAGGGACCGAATAGGGACCGAATCAGATCGGTCCCTATTTAGGGACCGAAAGTATTCGGTCCCAGTTCGGTCCCTAAAATAGAGACCGAATAGGGACCGAACATTCGGTCCCTACTTAGGGACTGAACTGAGCCAGTCACTATTCGGTCCCTATTTTAGGGACCGAATAGGCACCGAATATTCGGTCCCTAAATAGGGACCGAACATAGTTGGTCCCAATTCGGTCCCTAAAAATAGGGACCGAATCAAGTCGGTCCCTATTTAGGGACCGAAATAATTCGGCTCCTATTCGGTCCCTATTTTAGGGACCGAACTAGGACCGAATAAATTCGGTCCCTAAATAGGGACCGACCTGATTCGGTCCCTATTCGGTCCCTATTTTTAGGGACTGAATTGGGACCAACTCAGTTCGGTCCCTATTTAGGGACCGAATATTCGGTCCCTATTCGGTCCCTAACATAGGGACCGAATAGTGACTGATTATAATCGATCGCTATTTTTTAAATATTCTTTTTAAAATATATACATTGTTAGGAAAATAACCTGTGTAAAATAAATAATATCCACAACAATAATAATTGTCCACAATAAAAATGTCTACAACACAAAATTAATAAAAATATCCACAACAAAAAAATAATAAAATGTCGACAACATCAACAATAATAAAAATATCCACAACATCACAATAATATAATGCCAACAACAATAATAAAAATGTCTACAACAATAAGAATAATGAAATGAAAATCATGATGCCTCGTCTTCGTCTTCATCCTCGTGCTCCTGTCCTCCCACTCCACCCGATGAAGGAACCTACAATACATATATAACAATAATAAGTTAAAATTAAATACTATTATAAGCAATAACTTATTTTAGAAGCATAAATTAAATAAAACTATAAGCAATGGAGGTCAATTAGATGAGTATTTCTAATTTTGGTCCCTCAAATCGAAGTTATTCATTTTTTAACTAAACTAACTTGGTTAAGACGACTTGAAGCATCGAGGTCAAATCGGGAGTCCGAATTGAACTCCGTCAGTTTCCACAAGTCACACTCATCGACCCGACCGTGCTGGAACAAACCGGAGGCCAATTGGAAGAGTATTTCTAATTTTGGTCCCTCAAATCGAAGTTTTTCATTTTTTAACTAAACTAACTTGGTTAAGACGACTTGGAGCGTCGCAGTCAAACCGGGAGTCCGAATTGAACTCCGTCAGTTTCCACAAGTCAGACTCATCGGCCCGACCGTGCTGGAACAAACCGGAGGCCAATTGGAAGAGTATTTCTAATTTTGGTCCATCAAATCGAAGTTTTTCATTTTTTAACTAAACTAACTTGGTTAAGACGACTTGGAGCGTCGCAGTCAAACCGGGAGTCTGAATTGAACTCCGTCAGTTTCCACAAGTCACACTCATCGGCCAGACCGTGCTGGAACAAACCGAAAGCCAATCGGAAAAGTATTTCTAATATTGGACCCATAAACCGAAGTTTTTTATTTTTTAACAAAACTAACTTGGTTAAGACGACTTGGAGCGTCAAGGTCAAACCAGGAGTCCGAATTGAACTCCGTCAGTTTCCACAAGTCACACTCATCGGCCCGACCGTGCTGGAACAAACCGGAGGCCAATTGGAAGAGTATTTCTAATTTTGGTCCCTCAAATCGAAGTTTTTCATTTTTTAACTAAACTAACTTGGTTAAGACGACTTGGAGCGTCGCAGTCAAACCGGGAGTCCGAATTGAACTCCGTCAGTTTCCACAAGTCACACTCATCGGCCCGACCGTGCTGGAACAAACCGAAGGCCAATCAGAAGAGTATTTCTAATATTGGACCCATAAACTGAAGTTTTTCATTTTTTAACTAAACTAACTTGGTTAAGACGACTTGGAGCGTCGAGGTCAAACCAGGAGTCCGAATTGAACTCCGTCAGTTTCCACAAGTCACACTCATCGGCCCGACCGTGTTGGAACAAACCGGAGGCCAATCCGATTAGTATTTCTAATTTTGGTCCCTCAAACCGAAGTTTTTCATTTTTTAACTAAACTAACTTGGTTAAGACGACTTGGAGCGTGGAGGTCAAACCGGGAGTCCGAATTTAACTCCGTCAGTTTTCACAAGTCACACTCATCGGTCCGACCGTGCTGGAACAAATCGGAGGCCATCGGATGAGTATTTCGAATTTTGGTCCATCAAATCAAAGTTTTTCATTTTTTAACTAAACTAACTTGGTTAAGACGACTTGGAGCGTCGCAGTCAAACCGCGAGTCCGAATTGAACTCCGTCAGTTTCCACAAGTCACACTCATCGGCCCGACCGTGTTGGAACAACCGAAGGCCAATCAGAAGAGTATTTCTAATAGTAGACCCATAAACTGAAGTTTTTCATTTTTTAACTAAACTAAACTTGGTTAAGACGACTTGGAGCGTCGAGGTCAAACTAGGAGTCCGAATTGAACTCCGTCAGTTTCCACAAGTCACACTCATCGGCCCGACCGTGTTGGAACAAACCGGAAGCCAATCGGATGAGTATTTCTAATTTTGGACCCTCAAACCGAAGTTTTTCATTTTTTAACTAAACTAACTTGGTTAAGACGACTTGGAGCGTCGAGGTCAAACCGGGAGTCCGAATTTAACTCCGTCAGTTTTCACAAGTCACACTCATCAGTACGACCGTGCTGGAACAAACTGGAGGCCATCGGATGAGTATTTCTAATTTTGGTCCCTCAAACCAATGTTTTTCATTTTTTAACTAAACTAACTTGGTTAAGACGACTTGGAGCATCGAGGTCAAACCGGGAGTCCGAATTTAACTCCGTCAGTTTTCACAAGTCACACTCATCGTTCCGACCGTGCTGGAACAAATCGGAGGCCATCGGATGAGTATTTCTAATTTTGGTCCCTCAAACCGAAGTTTTTCATTTTTTAACTAAACTAACTTGGTTAAGACGACTTGGAGCGTCGAGCTCAAACCGGGAGTTCGAATTGAACTCCGTCGGTTTCCACAAGTCACACTCATCGCCCCGACCGTTCTGGAACAAACCGGAGGCCAATCGGATGAGTATTTTTAATTTTGGACCCACAAACCTAAGTTTTTCATTTCTAAACTAAACTAGTTTGTTTATTGTGACTTTGAGCGTCTACCTCAAACCGGGAGTCCGAATTGAACTCCGTCGGTTTCCACAAGTCACACTCATCGCCCCGACCGTTCTGTAACAAACCAGAGGCCAATCGGATGAGTATTTTTAATTTTGGACCCACAAACCTAAGTTTTTCATTTCTAAACTAAACTAGTTTGTTTATTGTGACTTTGAGCGTCTAGCTCAAACCGGGAGTCCGAATTGAACTCCGTCGGTTTCCACAAGTCAAACTCATCTTCCCGACCGTTCTGGAACAAACCGGAGGCCAATCGGATGAGTATTTTTAATTTTGGACCCACAAACCTAAGTTTTTCATTTCTAAACTAAACTAGTTTGTTTATTGTGACTTTGAGCGTCGAGCTCAAACCGGGAGTCCGAATTGAACTCCGTCGGTTTCCACAAGTCACACTCATCGCCCCGACCATTCTGGAACAAACCGGAGGCCAATCGGATGAGTATTTTTAATTTTGGACCCATAAACCTAAGTTTTTCATTTCTAAACTAAACTAACTTGTTTATTGTGACTTTGAGCGTCGAGCTCAAACTGGGAGTCCGAATTGAACTCCGTCGGTTTCCACAAGTCACACTCATCGCCCCGACCGTTCTGGAACAAACCGGAGGCCAATCGGATGAGTATTTTTAATTTTAGACCCACAAACCTAATTTTTTCATTTCTAAACTAAACTAGTTTGTTTATTGTGACTTTGAGCGTCGAGCTCAAACCGGGAGTCCGAATTGAACTCCGTCGGTTTCCACAAGTCAGACTCATCGCCCCGACCGTTCTGGAACTAACCGGAGGCCAATCGGATGAGTATTTTTAATTTTGGACCCATAAACCTAAGATTTTCATTTCTAAACTAAACTAACTTGTTTATTGTGACTTTGAGCGTCGAGCTCAAACTGGGAGTCCGAATTGAACTACGTCGTTTCCACAAGTCACACTCATCGCCCCGATCGTTCTGGAACAAACCAGAGGCCAATCGGATGAGTATTTTTAATTTTAGACCCACAAACCTAATTTTTTCATTTCTTAACTAAACTAGCTTGTTTATTGTGACTTTGAGCGTCGAGCTCAAACCGAGAGTCCGAATTGAACTCCGTCAGTTTCCACAAGTCACACTCATCGACCCGACCGTGCTGGAACAAACCGAAGACCAATCGGAAGAGTATTTCTAATATTGGACCCATAAACCGAAGTTTTTCATTTTTTAACTAAACTAACTTGGTTAAGACGACTTGGAGCGTCGAGGTCAAACCAAGAGTCCGAATTGAACTACGTCAGTTTCCACAAGTCACACTCATCGGCCCGACCGTGTTGGAATAAACCGGAGGCCAATCGGATGAGTATTTCTAATTTTGGTCCCTCAAACCGAAGTTTTTCATTTTTTAACTAAACTAACTTGGTTAAGACGACTTGGAGCGTCGAGGTCAAACCGGGAGTCCGAATTGAACTCCGTCAGTTTCCACAAGTCACACTCATCGGCCCAACCGTGCTGGAACAAACCGGTGGCCAATCAGATGAGTATTTTTAATTTTAGACCCACAAACCTTATTTTTTCATTTCTTAACTAAACTAACTTGTTTATTGTGACTTTGAGCGTCGAGCTCAAACCAGGAGTCCGAATTGAACTCCGTCGGTTTCCACAAGTCACACTCATCGCCCCAACCGTGCTGTAACAAACCGGAGGCCAATTGGAAGAGTATTTTTAATTTTGGTCCCTCAAATCGAAGTTTTTCATTATATAACTAAACTAACTTGGTTAAGACGACTTGGAGCGTCACAGTCAAACCGCGAGTCCGAATTGAACTCCGTCAGTTTCCACAAGTCACACTCATCGGCCCGACCGTGTTGGAACATACCGAAGGCCAATCAGAAGAGTATTTCTAATACTAGACCCATAAACTGAAGTTTTTCATTTTTTAACTAAACTAATTTGGTTAAGACGACTTGGAGCGTCGAGGTCAAACCAGGAGTCCGAATTGAACTCCGTCAGTTTCCACAAGTCACACTAATCGGCCCGACCGTGTTGGAACAAACCGGAGGCCAATCCGATTAGTATTTCTAATTTTGGTCCCTCAAACCGAAGTTTTTCATTTTTTAACTAAACTAACTTGGTTAAGACGACTTGGAGCGTGGAGGTCAAACCGGGAGTCCGAATTTAACTCCGTCAGTTTTCACAAGTCACACTCATCGGTCCGACCGTGCTGGAACAAATCGGAGGCCATTGGATGAGTATTTCTTATTTTGGTCCATCAAATCAAAGTTTTTCATTTTTTAACTAAACTAACTTGGTTAAGACGACTTGGAGCGTCGCAGTCAAACCGCGAGTCCGAATTGAACTCCGTCAGTTTCCACAAGTCACACTCATCGGCCCGACCGTGTTGGAACATACCGAAGGCCAATCAGAAGTGTATTTCTAATACTAGACCCATAAACTAAAGTTTTTCCTTTTTTAACTAAACTAACTTGGTTAAGACGACTTGGAGCGTGAGGTCAAACCAGGAGTCCGAATTGAACTCCGTCAGTTTCCACAAGTCACACTCATCGGCCCGACCGTGTTGGAACAAACCAAGCCAATCGGATGAGTATTTCTAATTTTGGACCCTCAAACCGAAGTTTTTCATTTTTTAACTAAACTAACTTGGTTAAGATGACTGGAGCGTCGAGGTCAAACCGGGAGTCCGAATTGAACTCCGTCAGTTTTCACAAGTCACACTCATCAGTCCGACCGTGCTGGAACAAACTGGAGGCCATCGGATGAGTATTTCTAATTTTGGTCCCTCAAACCGAAGTTTTTCATTTTTTAACTAAACTAACTTGGTTAAGACGACTTGGAGCGTCGAGGTCAAACCGGGAGTCCGAATTTAACTCCGTCAGTTTTCACAAGTCACACTCATCGTTCCGACCGTGCTGGAACAAATCGGAGGCCATCGTATGAGTATTTCTAATTTTGGTCCCTCAAACCGAAGTTTTTCATTTTTTAACTAAACTAACTTGGTTAAGACGACTTGGAGCGTCGAGCTCAAACCGGGAGTTCGAATTGAACTCCGTCGGTTTCCACAAGTCACATCATCGCCCCGACCGTTCTGGAACAAACCGGAGGCCAATCGGATGAGTATTTTTAATTTTGGACCCACAAACCTAAGTTTTTCATTTCTAAACTAAACTAGTTTGTTTATTGTGACTTTGACCGTCTACCTCAAACCGGGAGTCCGAATTGAACTCCGTCGGTTTCCACAAGTCACACTCATAGCCCCGACCGTTCTGGAACAAACCAGAGGCCAATCGGATGAGTATTTTTAATTTTGGACCCACAAACCTAAGTTTTTCATTTCTAAACTAAACTAGTTTGTTTATTGTGACTTTGAGCGTCTAGGTCAAACCGGGAGTCCGAATTGAACTCCGTCGGTTTCCACAAGTCACACTCATCTTCCCGACCGTTCTGGAACAAACCGGAGGCCAATCGGATGAGTATTTTTAATTTTGGACCCACAAACCTAAGTTTTTCATTTCTAAACTAAACTAGTTTGTTTATTGTGACTTTGAGCGTCGAGCTCAAACCGGGAGTCCGAATTGAACTCCGTCGGTTTCCACAATCACACTCATCGCCCCGACCGTTCTGGAACAAACTGGAGGCCAATCGGATGAGTATTTTTAATTTTGGACCCATAAACGTAAGTTTTTCATTTCTAAACTAAACTAACTAGTTTATTGTGACTTTGAGCGTCGAGCTCAAACTGGGAGTCCGAATTGAACTCCGTCGGTTTCCACAAGTCACACTCATCGCCCCGATCGTTCTGGAACAAACCGGAGGCCAATCGGATGAGTATTTTTAATTTTAGACCCACAAACCTAATTTTTCATTTCTAACTAAACTAGTTTGTTTATTGTGACTTTGAGCGTCGAGCTCAAACCGGGAGTCCGAATTGAACTCCGTAGTTTCCACAAGTCACACTCATCGCCCCGACCGTTCTGGAACAAACCGGAGGCCAATCGGATGAGTATTTTTAATTTTGGACCCATAAACCTAAGTTTTTCATTTCTAAACTAAACTAACTTGTTTATTGTGACTTTGAGCGTCGAGCTCAAACTGGGAGTCCGAATTGAACTCCGTCGGTTTCCACAAGTCACACTCATCGCCCCGATCGTTCTGGAACAAACCGGAGGCCAATCGGATGAGTATTTTTAATTTTGGACCCACAAACCTAATTTTTTCATTTCTTAACTAAACTAGCTTGTTTATTGTGACTTTGAGCGTCGAGCTCAAACCGAGAGTCCGAATTGAACTCCGTCAGTTTCCACAAGTCACACTCATCGGCCCGACCGTGCTGGAACAAACCGAAACCAATCGGAAGAGTATTTCTAATATTGGACCCATAAACCGAAGTTTTTCATTTTTTAACTAAACTAACTTGGTTAAGACGACTTGGAGCGTCGAGGTCAAACCAAGAGTCCGAATTGAACTACGTCAGTTTCCACAAGTCACACTCATCGGCCCGACCGTGTTGGAATAAACCGGAGGCCAATCGGATGAGTATTTCTAATTTTGGTCCCTCAAACCGAAGTTTTTCATTTTTTAACTAAACTAACTTGGTTAAGACGACTTGGAGCGTCGAGGTCAAACCGGGAGTCCGAATTGAACTCCGTCAGTTTCCACAAGTCACACTCATCGGCCCAACCGTGCTGGAACAAACCGGCGGCCAATCGGATGAGTATTTTTAATTTTAGACCCACAAACCTTATTTTTTCATTTCCTAACTAAACTAACTTGTTTATTGTGACTTTGAGCGTCGAGCTCAAACCAGGAGTCCGAATTGAACTCCGTCGGTTTCCACAAGTCACACTCATCGCCACGACCGTGCTGGAACAAACCGGAGGCCAATTGGAAGAGTATTTTTAATTTTGGTCCCTCAAATCAAAGTTTTTCATTTTTTAACTAAACTAACTTGGTTAAGACGACTTGGAGCGTCGCAGTCAAACCGCGAGTCCGAATTGAACTCCGTCAGTTTCCACAAGTCACACTCATCGGCCCAACCGTGTTGGAACATACCGAAGGCCAATCAGAAGAGTATTTCTAATACTAGACCCATAAACTGAAGTTTTTCATTTTTTAACTAAACTAACTTGGTTAAGACGACTTGGAGCGTCGAGGTCAAACCAGGAGTCCGAATTGAACTCCGTCAGTTTCCACAAGTCACACTCATCGGCCCGACCGTGCTCGAACAAACCGGAGGCCAATCCGATTAGTATTTCTAATTTTGGTCCCTCAAACCGAAGTTTTTCATTTTTTAACTAAACTAACTTGGTTAAGACGACTTGGAGCGTGGAGGTCAAACCGAGAGTCCGAATTTAACTCCGTCAGTTTTCACAAGTCACACTCATCGGTCCGACCGTGCTGGAACAAATCGGAGGCCATCGGATGAGTATTTCTAATTTTGGTCCATCAAATCAAAGTTTTTCATTTTTTAACTAAACTAACTTGGTTAAGACGACTTGGAGCGTCGCAGTCAAACCGCGAGTCCAATTGAACTCCGTCAGTTTCCACAAGTCACACTCATCGGCCCGACCGTGTTGGAACATACCGAAGGCCAATCAGAAGAGTATTTCTAACATTGGACCCATAAACCGAAGTTTTTCATTTTTTAACAAAACTAACTTGGTTAAGACGACTTGGTGCGTCGAGGTCAAACCAGGAGTCCGAATTGAACTCCGTCAGTTTCCACAAGTCACACTCATCGGTCCGACCGTGCTGGAACAAACTGGAGGCCATCGGATGAGTATTTCTAATTTTGGTCCCTCAAACCGAAGTTTTTCATTTTTTAACTAAACTAACTTGGTTAAGACGACTTGGAGCGTCGAGGTCAAACCGGGAGTCTGAATTAACTCCGTCAGTTTTCACAAGTCACACTCATCACTCCAACCGTGCTGCAACAAATCGGAGGCCATCGGATGAGTATTTCTAATTTTGGTCCCTCAAACCGAAGTTTTTCATTTTTTAACTAAACTAACTTGGTTAAGGCGACTTGGAGCGTCGAGCTCAAACCGGGAGTTCGAATTCAACTCCGTCGTTTCCACAAGTCACACTCATCGCCCCGACCGTTCTGGAACAAACCGGAGGCCAATCGGATGAGTATTTTTAATTTTGGACCCACAAACCTAAGTTTTTCATTTCTAAACTAAACTAGTTTGTTTATTGTGACTTTGAGCGTCTAGCTCAAACCGGGAGTCCGAATTGAACTCCGTCGGTTTCCACAAGTCACACTCATCGCCCCGACCGTTCTGGAACAAACCAGAGGCCAATCGGATGAGTATTTTTAATTTTGGACCCACAAACCTAAGTTTTTCATTTCTAAACTAAACTAGTTTGTTTATTGTGATTTTGAGCGTCGAGCTCAAACCGGGAGTCCGAATTGAACTCCGTCGGTTTCCACAAGTCACACTCATCGCCCCGACCGTTCTGGAACAAACCGGAGGCCAATCGGATGAGTATTTTTAATTTTGGACCCATAAACCTAAGTTTTTCATTTCTAAACTAAACTAACTTGTTTATTGTGACTTTGAGCATCGAGCTCAAACTGGGAGTCCGAATTGAACTCCGTCGGTTTCCACAAGTCACACTCATCGCCCCGATCGTTCTGGAACAAACCGGAGGCCAATCGGATGAGTATTTTTAATTTTGGACCCACAAACCTAATTTTTTCATTTCTTAACTAAACTAGCTGGTTTATTGTGACTTTGAGCGTCGAGCTCAAACCTGGAGTCCGAATTGAACTCCGTCAGTTTCCACAAGTCACACTCATCGGCCCGACCGTGCTGGAACAAACCGAAGACCAATCGGAAGAGTATTTCTAATATTGGACCCATAAACCGAAGTTTTTCATTTTTTAACTAAACTAACTTTGTTAAGACGACTTGGAGCGTCGAGGTCAAACCAAGAGTCCGAATTGAACTACGTCAGTTTCCACAAGTCACACTCATCGGCCCGACCGTGTTGGAATAAACCGGAGGCCAATCGGATGAGTATTTCTAATTTTGGTCCCTCAAACCGAAGTTTTTCATTTTTTAACTAAACTAACTTGGTTAAGACGACTTGGAGCGTCGAGGTCAAACCGGGAGTCCGAATTGAACTCCGTCAGTTTCCACAAGTCACACTCATCGGCCCAACCGTACTGGAACAAACCGGCGGCCAATCGGATGAGTATTTTTAATTTTAGACCCACAACCCTTATTTTTTCATTTCCTAACTAAACTAACTTGTTTATTGTGACTTTGAGCGTCGAGCTCAAACCAGGAGTCCGAATTGAACTCCGTCGGTTTCCACAAGTCACACTCATCGCCCCGACCGTGCTGGAACAAACGGGAGGCCAATTGGAAGAGTATTTTTAATTTTGGTCCCTCAAATCAAAGTTTTTCATTTTTTAACTAAACTAACTTGGTTAAGACGACTTGGAGCGTCGCAGTCAAACCGCGAGTCCCAATTGAACTCCGTCAGTTTCCACAAGTCACACTCATCGGCCCGACCGTGTTGGAACATACCGAAGGCCAATCAGAAGAGTATTTCTAATACTAGACCCATAAACAGAAGTTTTTCATTTTTTAACTAAACTAACTTGGTTAAGACGACTTGGAGCGTCGAGGTCAAACCAGGAGTCCGAATTGAACTCCGTCAGTTTCCACAAGTCACACTCATCGGCCCGACCGTGTTGGAACAAACCGGAGGCCAATCCGATTAGTATTTCTAATTTTGGTCCCTCAAACCGAAGTTTTTCATTTTTTAACTAAACTAACTTGGTTAAGACGACTTGGAGCGTGGAGGTCAAACCTAGAGTCCGAATTTAACTCCGTCAGTTTTCACAAGTCACACTCATCGGTCCGACCGTGCTGGAACAAATCGGAGGCCATCGGATGAGTATTTCTAATTTTGGTCCATCAAATCAAAGTTTTTCATTTTTTAACTAAACTAACTTGGTTAAGACGACTTGGAGCGTCGCAGTCAAACCGCGAGTCCCAATTGAACTCCGTCAGTTTCCACAAGTCACACTCATCGGCCCGACCGTGTTGGAACATACCGAAGGCCAATCAGAAGAGTATTTCTAATATTGGACCCATAAACCGAAGGTTTTCATTTTTTAACAAAACTAACTTGGTTAAGACGACTTGGAGCGTCGAGGTCAAACCAGGAGTCCGAATTGAACTCCGTCAGTTTCCACAAGTCACACTCATCGGTCCGACCGTGCTGGAACAAACTGGAGGCCATCGGATGAATATTTCTAATTTTGGTCCCTCAAACCGAAGTTTTTCATTTTTTAACTAAACTAACTTGGTTAAGGCGACTTGGAGCGTCGAGCTCAAACTGGGAGTTCGAATTCAACTCCGTCAGTTTCCACAAGTCACACTCATCGCCCCGACCGTTCTGGAACAAACCGGAGGCCAATCGGATGAGTATTTTTAATTTTGGACCCACAAACCTAAGTTTTTCATTTCTAAACTAAACTAGTTTGTTTATTGTGACTTTGAGCGTCTAGCTCAAACCGGGAGTCCGAATTGAACTCCGTCGGTTTCCACAAGTCACACTCATAGCCCCGACCGTTCTGGAACAAACCAGAGGCCAATCGGATGAGTATTTTTAATTTTGGACCCACAAACCTAAGTTTTTCATTTCTAAACTAAACTAGTTTGTTTATTGTGACTTTGAGCGTCTAGCTCAAACCGGGAGTCCGAATTGAACTCCGTCGGTTTCCACAAGTCACACTCAACTTCCCGACCGTTCTGGAACAAACCGGAGGCCAATCGGATGAGTATTTTTAATTTTGGACCCACAAACCTAAGTTTTTCATTTCTAAACTAAACTAGTTTGTTTATTGTGACTTTGAGCGTCGAGCTCAAACCGGGAGTCCGAATTGAACTCCGTCGGTTTCCACAAGTCACACTCATCGCCCCGACCGTTCTGGAACAAACCGGAGGCCAATCGGATGAGTATTTTTAATTTTGGACCCATAAACCTAAGTTTTTCATTTCTAAACTAAACTAACTTGTTTATTGTGACTTTGAGCGTCGAGCTCAAACTGGGAGTCCGAATTGAACTCCGTCGGTTTCCACAAGTCACACTCATCGGCCCGACCGTGCTGGAACAAACCGAAGACCAATCGGAAGAGTATTTCTAATATTGTACCCATAAACCGAGGTTTTTCCTTTTGTAACTAAACTAACTTGGTTAAGACGACTTGGAGCGTCGAGGTCAAACCAGGAGTCCGAATTGAACTCCGTCAGTTTCCACAAGTCACACTCATCGGCCCGACCGTGTTGGAATAAACCGGAGGCCAATCGGATGAGTATTTCTAATTTTGGTCCCTCAAACCGAAGTTTTTCATTTTTTAACTAAACTAACTTGGTTAAGACGACTTGGAGCGTCGAGGTCAAACCGGGAGTCCGAATTGAACTCCGTCAGTTTCCACAAGTCACACTCATCGGCCCAACCGTGCTGGAACAAACCGGCGGCCAATCGGATGAGTATTTTTAATTTTAGACCCACAAACCTAATTTTTTCATTTCTTAACTAAACTAACTTGTTTATTGTGACTTTGAGCGTCGAACTCAAACCAGGAGTCCGAATTGAACTCCGTCGGTTTCCACAAGTCACACTCATCGCCCCGACCGTGCTGGAACAAACCGGAGGCCAATTGGAAGAGTATTTCGAATTTTGGTCCCTCAAATCGAAGTTTTTCATTTTTTAACGAAACTAACTTTGTTAAGACGACTTGGAGCGTCGCAGTCAAACCGCGAGTCCGAATTGAACTCCGTCAGTTTCCACAAGTCACACTCATCGGCCCGACCGTGTTGGAACAAACCGAAGGCCAATCAGAAGAGTATTTCTAATACTGGACCCATAAACTGAAGTTTTTCATTTTTTAACTAAACTAACTTGGTTAAGACGACTTGGAGCGTCGAGGTCAAACCAGGAGTCCGAATTGAACTCCGTCAGTTTCCATAAGTCACACTCATCGGCCCGACCGTGTTGGAACAAACCGGAAGCCAATCGGATGAGTATTTCTAATTTTGGTCCCTCAAACCGAAGTTTTTCATTTTTTAACTAAACTAACTTGGTTAAGACGACTTGGAGCGTCGAGGTCAAACCGGGAGTCCGAATTTAACTCCGTTAGTTTTCACAAGTCACACTCATCGGTCCGACCGTGCTGGAACAAACTGGAGGCCATCGGATGAGTATTTCTAATTTTGGTCCCTCAAACCGAAGTTTTTCATTTTTTAACTAAACTAACTTGGTTAAGACGACTTGGAGCGTCGAGCTCAAACCGGGAGTTCGAATTGAACTCCGTCGGTTTCCACAAGTCACACTCATCGCCCCGACCGTTCTGGAACAAACTGGAGGCCAATCGGATGAGTATTTATAATTTTGGACCCACAAACCTAAGTTTTTCATTTCTAAACTAAACTAGTTTGTTTATTGTGACTTTGAGCATCTAGCTCAAACCGGGAGTCCGAATTGAACTTCGTCGGTTTCCACAAGTCACACTCATAGCCCCGACCGTTCTGGAACAAACCAGAGGCCAATCCGATGAGTATTTTTAATTTTGGACCCACAAACCTAAGTTTTTCATTTCTAAACTAAACTAGTTTGTTTATTGTGACTTTGAGCGTCTAGCTCAAACCGGGAGAACGAATTGAACTCCGTCGGTTTCCACAAGTCACACTCATCTTCCCGACCATTCTGGAATAAATAGGAGGCCAATCGGATGAGTATTTTTAATTTTGGACCCACAAACCTAAGTTTTTCATTTCTAAACTAAACTAGTTTGTTTATTGTGACTTTGAGCGTCGAGCTCAAACCGGGAGTCCGAATTGAACTCCGTCGGTTTCCACAAGTCACACTCATCGCCCCGACCGTTCTGGAACAAACCGGAGGCCAATCGGATGAGTATTTTTAATTTTGGACCCATAAACCTATGTTTTTCATTTCTAAACTAAACTAACTTGTTTATTGTGACTTTGAGCGTCGAGCTCAAACTGGGAGTCCGAATTGAACTCCGTCGGTTTCCACAAGTCACAATCATCGCCCCGATCGTTCTGGAACAAACCAGAGGCCAATCGGATGAGTATTTTTAATTTTAGACCAACAAACCTAATTTTTTTCATTTCTTAACTAAACTAGCTTGTTTATTGTGACTTTGAGCGTCGAGCTCAAACCGGGAGTCCGAATTGAACTCCGTCAGTTTCCACAAGTCACACTCATCGGCCCGACCGTGCTGGAACAAACCGAAGACCAATCGGAAGAGTATTTCTAATATTGGACCCATACACCGAAGTTTTTTATTTTTAACTAAACTAACTTGGATAAGACGACTTGGAGCGTCGAGGTCAAACCAGGAGTCCGAATTGAACTCCGTCAGTTTCCAGAAGTCACACTCATCTGCCCGACCGTGTTGGAATAAACCGGAGGCCAATCGGATGAGTATTTCTAATTTTGGTCCCTCAAACCGAAGTTTTTCATTTTTTAACTAAACTAACTTGGTTAAGACGACTTGGAGCATCGAGGTCAAACCGGGAGTCCGAATTGAACTCTGTCAGTTTCCACAAGTCACACTCATCGGCCCAACCGTGCTGGAACAAACCGGAGGCCAATCGGATGAGTATTTTTAATTTTAGACCCACAAACATAATTTTTTCATTTCTTAACTAAACTAACTTGTTTATTGTGACTTTGAGCATCGAGCTCAAACCAGGAGTCCGAATTGAACTCCGTCGGTTTCCACAAGTCACACTCATCGCCCCGACCGTGCTGGAACAAACCGGAGGCCAATTGGAAGAGTATTTCTAATTTTGTCCCTCAAATCGAAGTTTTTCATTTTTTAACTAAACTAACTTGGTTAAGACGACTTGGAGCATCGCAGTCAAACCGCGAGTCCGAATTGAACTCCGTCAGTTTCCACAAGTCACACTCATCGGCCCGACCGTGCTGGAACAAACCGAAGGCCAATCAGAAGAGTATTTCTAATACTGGACCCATAAACTGAAGTTTTTCATTTTTTAACTAAACTAACTTGGTTAAGACGACTTGGAGCGTCGCAGTCAAACCGGGAGTCCGAATTGAACTCCGTCAGTTTCCATCAGTCAGACTCATCGGCCCGACCGTGCTGGAACTAACCGGAGGCCAATTGGAAGAGTATTTCTAATTTTGGTCCATCAAATCAAAGTTTTTCATTTTTTAACTAAACTAACTTGGTTAAGACAACTTGGACCGTCGCAGTCAAACCAGGAGTCCGAATTGAACTCCGCCAGTTTCCACAAGTCAGACTCATCGGCCCGACCGTGCTGGAACAAACCGGAGGCCAATTGGAAGAGTATTTCTAATTTTGGTCCATCAAATCAAAGTTTTTCATTTTTTAACTAAACTAACTTGGTTAAGACGACTTGGAGCGTCGCAGTCAAACCGGGAGTCCGAATTGAACTCCGTCAGTTTCCACAAGTCACACTCATCGGCCAGACCGTGCTGGAACAAACCGAAGGCCAATCGGAAGAGTATTTCTAATATTGGACCCATAAACCGAAGTTTTTCATTTTTTAACAAAACTAACTTGGTTAAGACGACTTGGAGCGTCGAGGTCAAACCAGGAGTCCGAATTGAACTCCGTCAGTTTCCACAAGTCACACTCATCGGCTCGACCGTGCTGGAACAAACCGGAGGCCAATTGGAAGAGTATTTCTAATTTTGGTCCCTCAAATCGAAGTTTTTCATTTTTTAACTAAACTAACTTGGTTAAGACGACTTGGAGCGTCGCAGTCAAACTGGGAGTCCGAATTGAACTCCGTCAGTTTCCACAAGTCACACTCATCGGCCCGACCGTGCTGGAACAAACCGAAGGCCAATCAGAAGAGTATTTCTAATATTGGACCCATAAACTGAAGTTTTTCATTTTTTAACTAAACTAACTTGGTTAAGACGACTTGGAGCGTCGAGGTCAAACCAGGAGTCCGAATTGAACTCCGTCAGTTTCCACAAGTCACACTCATCGGCCCGACCGTGTTGGAACAAACCGGAGGCCAATCCGATTAGTATTTCTAATTTTGGTCCCTCAAACCGATGTTTTTCATTTTTTAACAAAACTAACTTGGTTAAGACGACTTGAAGCGTCGCGGTCAATCCGGGAGTCCGAATTTAACTCCGTCAAATTTCACAAGTCACAGTCATCGTTCCGACCGTGCTGGAACAAATCGGAGGCCATCGGATGAGTATTTCTAATTTTGGTCCCTCAAACCGAAGTTTTTCATTTTTTAACTAAACTAACTTGGTTAAGATGACTTGGAGCGTCGAGCTCAAACCGGGAGTTCGAATTGAACTCCGTCGGTTTCCACAAGTCACACTCATCGCCCCGACCGTTCTGGAACAAACCGGAGGCCAATCGGATGAGTATTTTTAATTTTGGACCCACAAACCTAAGTTTTTCATTTCTAAACTAAACTAGTTTGTTTATTGTGACTTTGAGCGTCTAGCTCAAACCGGGAGTCCGAATTGAACTCCGTCGGTTTCCACAAGTCACACTCATAGCCCCGACCGTTCTGGAACAAACCAGAGGCCAATCGGATGAGTATTTTTAATTTTGGACCCACAAACCTAAGTTTTTCATTTCTAAACTAAACTAGTTTGTTTAATGTGACTTTGAGCGTCTAGCTCAAACCGGGAGTCCGAATTGAACTCCGTCGGTTTCCACAAGTCACACTCATCTTCCCGACCGTTCTGGAACAAACCGGAGGCCAATCGGATGAGTATTTTTAATTTTGGACCCACAAACCTATGTTTTTCATTTCTAAACTAAACTAGTTTGTTTATTGTGACTTTGAGCGTCGAGCTCAAACCGGGAGTCCGAATTGAACTCCGTCGGTTTCCACAAGTCACACTCATCGCCCCGACCGTTCTGGAACAAACCGGAGGCTAATCGGATGAGTATTTTTAATTTTGGACCCATAAACCTAAGTTTTTCATTTCTAAACTAAACTAACTTGTTTATTGTGACTTTGAGCGTCGAGCTCAAACTGGGAGTCCGAATTGAACTCCGTCGGTTTCCACAAGTCACACTCATCGCCCCGATCGTTCTGGAACAAACCGGAGGCCAATCGGATGAGTATTTTAATTTTAGACCCACAAACCAAATCTTTTCATTTCTTAACTAAACTAGCTTGTTTATTGTGACTTTGAGCGTCGAGCTCAAACCGGGAGTCCGAATTGAACTCCGTCAGTTTCCACAAGTCACACTCATCGGCCCGACCGTGCTGGAACAAACCGAAGACCAATCGGAAGAGTATTTCTAATATTGGACCCATAAACCGAAGTTTTTCATTTTTTAACTAAACTAACTTGGTTAAGACGACTTGGAGCGTCGAGGTCAAACCAGGAGTCCGAATTGAACTCCGTCAGTTTCCACAAGTCACACTCATCGGCCCGACCGTGTTGGAATAAACCGGAGGCCAATCGGATGAGTATTTCTAATTTTGGTCCCTCAAACCGAAGTTTTTCATTTTTTAACTAAACTAACTTGGTTAAGACGACTTGGAGCGTCGAGGTCAAACCGGGAGTCCGAATTGAACTCCGTCAGTTTCCACAAGTCACACTCATCGACCCAACCGTGCTGGAACAAACCGGAGGCCAATCGGATGAGTATTTTTAATTTTAGACCCACAAACCTAATTTTTTCATTTCTTAACTAAACTAACTTGTTTATTGTGACTTTGAGCGTCGAGCTCAAACCAGGAGTCCGAATTGAACTCCGTCGGTTTCCACAAGTCACACTCATCGCCCCGACCGTGCTGGAACAAACCGGAGGCCAATTGGAAGAGTATTTCTAATTTTGGTCCCTCAAATCGAAGTTTTTCATTTTTTAACTAAACTAACTTGGTTAAGACGACTTGGAGCGTCGCAGTCAAACCGCGAGTCCGAATTGAACTCCGTCAGTTTCCACAAGTCACACTCATCAGCCCGACCGTGTTGGAACAAACCGAAGGCCAATCAGAAGAGTATTTCTAATACTGGACCCATAAACTGAAGTTTTTTATTTTTTAACTAAACTAACTTGGTTAAGACGACTTGGAGCGTCGAGGTCAAACCAGGAGTCCGTATTGAACTCCGTCAGTTTCCACAAGTCACACTCATCGGCCCAACCGTCTTGCAACAAACCGGAAGCCAATCGGATGAGCATTTCTAATTTTGGTCCCTCAAACCGATGTTTTTCATTTTTTAACTAAACTAACTTGGTTAAGACGACTTGGAACGTCGAGATCAAACCGGGAGTCCGAATTGAACTCCGTCGGTTTCCACAAGTCACACTCATAGCCCCGACCGTTTTGGAACAAACCGATGGCCAATTGGATGAGTATTTTTAATTTTGGACCCACAAACCTAAGTTTTTCATTTCTAAACTAAACTAGTTTGTTTATTGTGACTTTGAGCGTCTAGCACAAACCGGGAGTCAGAATTGAACTCCGTCGGTTTCCACATGTCACACTCATCGCCCCGACCGTTCTGGAACAAACCGGAGGCCAATCGGATGAGTATTTTTAATTTTGGACCCACAAACCTAAGTTTTTCATTTCTAAACTAAACTAGTTTGTTTATTGTGACTTTGAGCGTCAAGCTCAAACCGGGAGTCCGAATTGAACTCCGTCGGTTTCCACAAGTCACACTCATCGCCCCGACCGTTCTGGAACTAACCGGAGGCCAATCGGATGAGTATTTTTAATTTTGGACCCATAAACCTAAGTTTTTCATTTCTAAACTAAACTAACTTGTTTATTGTGACTTTGAGCGTCGAGCTCAAACTGGGAGTCCGAATTGAACTCCGTCGGTTTCCACAAGTCACACTCATCGCCCCGACCGTTCTGGAACAAACCGGAGGCCAATCGGATGAGTATTTTTAATTTTAGACCCACAAACCTAATTTTTTCATTTCTTAACTAAACTTGCTTGTTTATTGTGACTTTGAGCGTCGAGCTCAAACCGGGAGTCCGTATTGAACTCCGTCAGTTTCCACAAGTCACACTCATCGGCCCGACCGTGCTGGAACAAACCGAAGGCCAATCGGAAGAGTATTTCTAATATTGGACCCATAAACCGAAGTTTTTGATTTTTTAACTAAACTAACTTGGTTAAGACGACTTGGAGCGTCGAGGTCAAACCAGGAGTCCGAATTGAACTCCGTCAGTTTCCACAAGTCACACTCATCGGCCCGACCGTGTTGGAACAAACCGGAGGCCAATCGGATGAGTATTTCTAATTTTGGTCCCTCAAACTGAAGTTTTTCTTTTTTAATTAAACTAACTTGGTTAAGACGACTTGGAGCGTCGAGGTCAAACCGGGAGTCCGAATTGAACTCTGTCAGTTTCCACAAGTCACACTCATCGGCTCGACCGTGCTGGAACAAACCGGAGGCCAATCGGATGAGTATTTTTAATTTTAGAGCCACAAACCTAATTTTTTCATTTCTTAACTAAACTAACTTGTTTCTTGTGACTTTGAGCGTCGAGCTCAAACCGGGAGTCCGAATTGAACTCCGTCGGTTTCCACAAGTCACACTCATCGCCCCGACCGTTCTGGAACAAACCAGAGGCCAATCGGATGAGTATTTTTAATTTTGGACCCACAAACCTAAGTTTTTCATTTCTAAACTAAACTAGTTTGTTTATTGTGACTTTGAGGCGTCGACCTCAAACCGGGAGTCCGAATTGATCGACGGCGGTTTCCACAAGTCACACTCATCGCCCCGACCGTTCTGGAAAAAATCGAAGGCCAATCGGATGAGTATTTCTAATTTTGAACCCCAAAACCTACCTAAGTTCTCCCTTTTTAACTAACCTAACTCGCTTAACAAGAAATTGTGCGTCGATCAACCCAAATTAAAGTTAAACTAAGTTAACTAAGTTAACTGTTAAAATTAAACCTCTGAAATAAAATAAATTTACTCACGTGAGGGGCGTGTGCTGATGTCGATGGTGCTGCCTGTGGAGGAGGTGATGCCTGTGGAGGAGGAATGTTGACCTGGGAGAAGGCCTGGGAGATAACCTGGGAGAGGGACTGGGAGAGCTAGGCCTGTAGTGCGTCGGTCACCTGCATCTGCATCTGGGCCAGATGAGTCTCCATCGAATCCGCTAGACGAGACTCTAAGCCCGATATCCTACTGTCAATGAAGCCCATCAGCTGTCCTGGAGAAGTACTTGGAGTACCAACTCCTGCGTGGAATGCACTGGTCTGTGACCCTGAGCTGGATCCTCCAGATAACACCCGGCTCGTGTCGATGCTGTGCCCAAAACCATACACATGGCCTTTCTTTGGGGCCCCAGATGCCGCAACCCATACCTCAGGATCTAACGGCGGCTGCTCGTCCTCCCCGACGTACTTCTCTGTCATTTGTTGGCTGTATGACTCCTGCAAGAAACCAGAAAAACGATAGTAGTTAATATTCATATTAATGTGAAAAATTAAATAGTGAATATCTTCTAAATACTTACTGCAACCACTCAGGCTCTATCGCTAATGTATGCATCCGTTCCTTTTTTCTTGTGTGTTCTATCGAACACCTCGGAAAATGTCGGCTGCCTTTTTAGCTCCTTCTCCTATTTCACAGAAAAAACATGACATAAATGAGTACCTTTATAAATAAAAGAGACCAGAAATGGACAAATTACTTACCAATCTGGACTGATGGGTCGCAAAAGAGACAGACCCACCAGTATGCATGTTTGCTTCTGGATTCGCAGCCCGATTAACTTTCATTATTGAGGATGTTTGTTGCCATCTCTCTGCAGCCCAGATGTTGCAAAGAGTTTCCCAATATTCTCCCCTCATCCAACTGGGTGCCTGTTCCCTCCAAAGAGTCGGGTCTGCACTCTGAGAATGTTTCTCTGCATTTTTTCTCGCGTTATACATCAAATGCTTGAAATTTGATCTTGCGGTCATCGTCCATACAAATCGAGACCGCGCCTCGTCCGTACGACTCGTGAATCGATGCTGGCTCTATATACATAAGAGTTAGTGAACTGCATGTATGAATACGATAAGAATTAAATTACAATACGAAATTACATACCATGAACATCTAATACAAGTGCTCCTGGACCTCCATCGGAAAATCATTGAATCTATGAATTGGCCCAGGAAAATGTGCTTGTAACGTTCTTGTGATGAATTGAGATGCTTGAGTAGGCTCTATTTAATCACTGCAATGATGTAACTGCATAATGTCAATTTCTGAACTAAATTCACTTCATTGCCCATAAGAAATACATACATGTTGATTACGTACCCATTAATCCAGACCTCCCGCACAGTGCTCTCATAAAAACTACCTCTGCCGTCCTGCAGACTACCAGCATCCTCTGGCACCGAACCTGGAAAATAATGATGAACAACATGAGTAATGTACAAAAATACTAAATAATGACTACAAAAATACCCTAACAGTTAAATATACAAATCTACTGGTGCATCTGGAGAATGTGTAGAGTGACCTGAGCATGTGACATTTTAATGGCATCAGAATTAATGCATACATTAAAGTATAACTTTACATATACATACCAGCTACTACAGGAGGAGACTCGGAGGATGCACCAACAGCTGTAACTAGAATAGAACGCATAAGTAATGAGGAAGATGAATGCACAATAAAAGTACATTTGTAAATATACATACCTGCAGGCACGGTAGGAGCAGAAGAACTAGAAACTGTAGCAATTCTAATAACATTAATAATATATATAAATAATTACTACAAAAATACTTGGAAATTGAAATATACATACCTGCAGGCACGCTAGGAGATGCAGAAGAAGGACCAGCAACTGTAACAATTCTAATAACATTAATAATATGTGTAAATAATGACTAAAAAATACTTAAAAATTGAAATATACATACCTGCAGGCACGCTAGGAGATGCAGAAGAAGAACCAGCAACTGTAACAATTCTAATAACATTAATAATATGTGTAAATAATGACTAAAAAAATACTTGAAAATTGAAATATACAAACCTAGTCCGCTAGGTAGAGGAGGTGTCCGCTCACTCGAAGGAGAACCAGAAACTGTAACAATTTTAATGGCATTAACACTACACAAGTACACATAAATAATATACAGAGAAAAATACACAGCTGATGACTATATTAGAAAAATATACATACCAGATGCGGGGAACAAAGCCCTCCCACGAATGCCCCTCCTAGAACTGCTACCAGATCTTCCTCCACGCACCATATCTTCATAGAGAACATAAAATCATAATGTTTACTAGTCAATTGCTTATATTGAAAGTGAGCTGCTTTAAATATGCTCTACAAGTGTGAAAATTTTTTACCATAGTTTAATTGATATCCATTTCCTCCTCAGATGATGACGATATGTCTAATTCAACCCCATCTTCATCATACATATAAACAAGTGCAATAATAAACTAAATTCACACACACATGTAAATGAATTGCATTAAAGTAAGAAGTAGAATACAGATAAACAAGTGCAATAAGAAACTAAATTCACACATACATATAAATGAATTAAAGAAAGGAGGCATGTTTGAGTGCCATGTTTTTTTGTTTTTTACCCTAGTATTCCTTCATCTATACGAGTGTTGTAAGGAAGAGCTGCATATATATGATCCAAAAGTCCGTCCTCAGCCCTTCAGAGAATTATTCTATCTAAATTTGGGCTGTCTGACTAGTGTTTACCTAAACTGCCCAGAGTTGTCAGATGGCAGAAGCCACATCTGGGGGAATGGAAATTAAATACTGATGGATGTTCTAGGGGTAATCCAGGAGAGTCTGCTGGTGCTGCAGTTCTAAGGGACCATCAAGGCTCCTTTATTTTAGCTGGTTCTGTCTATTTTGGTCACTATTGTAGTCTACTGGCTGAACTTAGAGCTATGGTTCATGGCCTCCAGCTTTGCATTTCCCATGGAAGAACTGATATTCTTGTGGAAATGGATTGCCAGTTTTTGGTTCACATCTGTTCTAATTCTCCTGTTCACATTCCTTGGCAATTGTTCCTTTGGTGGAATGATTTTCTTCAAGTCCATGAGTTGATGTCTTTGAAATTTGTTCATACTGTCAGAGAATGTAATCAAGTGGAGGGATGGAGAGGAGAGGGCCGGAGGGGGGGGGGGGGGCGGAGGGGGAGGATGACTGGAGGGGGGAGGGCCGGAGGGGGGGAGGGCTGTCCG
This sequence comes from Colocasia esculenta, assembly GCA_014218235.1. Lineage (NCBI taxonomy): Eukaryota > Viridiplantae > Streptophyta > Magnoliopsida > Alismatales > Araceae > Colocasia > Colocasia esculenta. The sequence goes on along the minus strand of CM024757.1, from coordinate 64,562,026 downwards.
CTGTAGGGGAGGGCCAGAGGGGAGGGCCGGAGGGGGGAGGGCCGGAGTATGCAACATGATAACCTACAAACTATGCACTTATACTCCCAATTTTTTTATCACAGTATGCAACATAAAGATTAAGATACCCAAAAAATGCCCCTAATATAAATTGTTATAGGCTTATGTTACTAATTTTACATCAAAATATGTCACAGAAAAAAAAAAATAGAATTGCCCCTAATGTCATCATCATCACTATATAAATTGTTGCATGCTATACAAATATGCTACCAATTTTTCACCAAAGTATGCCATAGAAAAAAAAAATTAAAAACCCAAAAATATCCCTAATGTCATACTACATAAACACATATATACATGATCTTCCACTTAACAGTTAAGATGACCCGCAGAATTTATTCATGAGATTTTTTTCTCTCCAAATTTAAGTAAAGAGACATCACACCTATTGACTGCAGAGCAGAAAGGCTGGATGGCCACATACATAGTTCCAGGGATTTTCTACAATTTAATTCAACTTCACCTCTTGGATTTTCTTAAAATAGATATAACTCCATAAACTCTGTGAATGACAGGTCTATGTTCTGTTGCGGAAGTAGTGCTTCACCAATTTGCTAGTCACAGAAAATAAATGCCAAATGAACATACTGATAACCACATGTGGGAACAATGCAAAAGTAATGTGACTATGACATTTATTTGTTGTGAGTAGCAAATAAGTGTGAAACCTAACATTTCACTACTTAAAAATAGTGTAACTGACATTTGACTGGAACTTGCTGCAAACAAAAGTTTATATTGTCGTCTCAAACTCTACTTATTAATCCACATGAGATCAATATAGCATGGCAGTGTGTTCCGCCCTTCCATGCTCTTTTTGTTTGTCACCTGCATTTTCTATCTCATGTAGATGAATAAGAGTACTCAGGGTGTGGCTTGATTATTGCCCTTCATATACAAAGAGGTGTTCAACTTCCATTGGGAGAAACTTTACAAAGAATTTTTAAAAATGATGTAATAGACTAGTTTTCCAACCAAAAAAAAATGCAGAAAATTTGCTATACTAAATTCGCTATACAGTACGACTGGGCTGTCAAAACAGATATGGATCTATTAGCAGACCCATTTTCAACCCAATAAAACCATGAGTTTGCATTGGATAAAGCTACACTAAAATTCCCCATTTGTCAACTATAATAGAATCAAAGGTAAATACAGTTTCTCTCATGTCCATTGTAAATTTAATGCATGCACCTAATTACCCGATAACTTCACGAAGTCCAGTGTGTCTGTATGCCTTCAGATTCCAGCAACCTTGAACCTTGTATACCCTGAATCAAAAAATGATCAAATGAAAGTAAATGAACCAGATGAAACCTCTGCAAAATGGTCGCAGCCAATTAGATTTTTTACATGCATGTTGAATAATACATATGAAAGAGACTCAAAATGCAGCTTCTATTTTTTTGGAGAGCATAGTACTGGATAATTGCTGGAAGAAATGAACTTCCCTAGAGCATCTTTATCCTTACCTTTTTCCAATTTGTACATATTGGATGATAAGAAGGAAAACAGCCTTCATCAGAAAGTTTTATTCTTTCACAGTAAAGTGTCGTCAAAGTCAAGTTTATTTCCTGAAGTTCATATGAAGGTCTCTTTTTTACTTAAGGTAAAACTAGAGAGAACTAAAAGAGACAGGGATCATGTGTCAAAAACAGTATGACAAATTTGATATTTTATTTATAGAATAAAAAATCAGACTGTTTTGAGTCCTATCCTAGAAAGAATTTTTAAAAGTGTGAAACAGATTACAGAGGATCTTTCTGTAAGGATTTGAAATGGGAAAGATACAACTTTTTTTCTAGAAGGGATTTGCAAGTTACTGGATGAGAAAGATATTTACATATTCACATTGTCCTGAGAAGAGGACTAAAGAATGAGAAAGATATCTACATATTCACACTGTAGATACTTTAAGACTGAGTGAGGATATAGATCAGTTGATGAGCAATTGCTCCATATTGAAGTATGATGAGTTTTTGCTGGTTTAACTATGTTTCAACTACCATTCAATTGAGAAGACATGGACTTAATCAGAAAATTAGACGCATGAAACACAACAGACAAAAACCTCTCCTCTCCCTGTTTGAATCTTGATTACAATATCTGTCTTTGTTTTTCACAAAAATTGTGAAGTAACTGCCATCTCATAAAATCATAAGTGTGTCTGTATTTGTTTGGTTTTTGGTTTCCTTTTTCCTTCTATTTTTTTCTTATAAGTGTGTCTGTATTTGTTCAGGCCAATATGAAGGTGCATCTCAGATTCCAAATTTAAGTGGGGATGTCAAAACTCAAAAGGACTCAGGAAGGTCTATCAGGAGATTTTTTTTACATAGTAAATAACTACACAGCTTTTCTAAGTTTAATTATGAACTTGACATTGTGTATAGAATCAACTATTAGGGCAAGATTCATGTATCTGACTCAAATAACTGGGATACAGAGAAGGTCAGGCCTCAATTTTCCAGTCTGGTCTGACAAAATTTTTGCTATATAAACGTTAGAAATGTAAAAGACTTATACATGAAATGCCAACTAGATGTGTTGTTATCCTTAAGGTTTTTGTGAGTGGCAAATTGATGTATCACCTCTTGAATATCTTATATTTTTATGTTTCCTGGTTTAGATCATCAGTAATGTCCCAAAATTACTATGTTGTACAGAAAGATAGATGCTATACATGCCTCTGAATACATTGGAAAGATGTCAAATTTAAAAACCCTATAAAGCTCCTTGGAAATTAGAAAGATTGACTCTCATCAGTTGATTATATATAACTCTTCTTAAAATTTCATGATAAACATTAAAATGTAAGAGGATAAACATGAAAATTTCAGAACTATTGTTCTAAATACCTTTAGAGGTACTTGGAAAACCGTCGACTTTATATCATCATAGCGCGCTCGCACGATCATTGCTTAAAGTGTCGACGCCCTGTTGCAATCCCGTCGACCATGTGCTCATAACCGTCGGCAATATGCGCATTTGTACCAGTGCCTCCTCTTAAGAAATTCCCTCTTACTGAATCTAATGGTTTCTTACCTAGACTAGCATTACTGTCTCACCTCCTAGATCAAAGTATCTAGGGATGTCAATAGATTCCTAACAATTCAGACAGTAGCCTTTCCTTATCCTCTAAAGAAAAGGTGTATCAATATCTTATGTATCCTTACCGTTCAAAATATCAACAAAGAATTCATAAAAATTAATAGATATCCAGGGCTCTTTCCATCAGTTTGAAATGGGTGGATAAATGGATATTCAGGTATCTCCAACAACATTCATCATGTGCATTTATAAGGGCTCCTGATGTTAATTTTTTTTCCTATCTTCTGTTTAGACCCAATCAAGTAGGATCCAGCCATGGCCTTTTTATTCCATTCAAAAAATGAAATATGCTCTTCATCAGAGTTGCTCATTTCTCATGGATAATTGTCGGATTTTGTTCTTCTTGTGGAGCATAAATAAGGCAAATCATCTTTAACTGCCCATCTGTTTGAGAGTTTCTTTTTATTCTAGTTGCTAATCTGAGGTATCCACTTATGCTTCTCTGCCTATGGTCCATCTCAGAGGTTAAAATAACAAGATCACAAAACCATTATTATCACTATTAGCTTGTCCTCATTTTTGAATTGAAGTCATGGATGAGTCTGATGAATATGCTTACTACGAAACACCTTGCATATCTTTAAGAATCTGATTTTTCCATTCAGTAAATTGGAGAAAAGAACTTGGCATTCAATACATACACTCTATGAAATCACAGTTTTATTCATCATTTCTTTGAAACTGGTCCAAGCAGTGAGAGATAGTCAACTACCATCAAATTGAATTATAGAATTGCAAGAATATGCATAACCTCCGAGTAATACTTCTAAATTCTGCATTTTCTACAATGCTGCCACACTGTTTTGTACATTCTAATTTGCTACAAATCATAAAAATACCATCTTTTAGAAATTAATGACATTCTGTAGATTTTAACTAGTTCCTTGGGAACTTCTTAGCCCAATGAGAGGAATGCATCTTGTCTTCTATACTTCTCTTGCCTGAACATGAGTCAAAATTCTCCCCCATATTCATTCTGATTTATGTACTTTCAATTGACAGGAAGTTGCTGATGTGGCCTTTACCGGGAAATTTTGCAGTTAATTACTAGGAATGTTTGATGACAAGGATACAAAAGATGACTTTGGATTATCACTTCAAGGTGGAGGAGGAAGCAGGTTCATCCGCCTACGCTTTCTTCGGTTTCAATGGTAAAAAGCAATTCATTTTCTGATTAATCAGTGGTGCAGAATTATTTTGTGAAGGAAGGACAAAAGAAACAATCACTACCCTACAAAGTATCCATTACTAACAGTGACCACATATTTTGCTATGAAAGGAGTGGGAAGCCCCTGCTAAATCACACTGGTGTATTATTATAATGCTAGATGCAGAAAGTATTTTTCCCTTTTGTTTGATAATAATAGATAAGGAAAGAAACCAAATTGCTCAAATGGTGTTTCAAGTGGAAGAAGAAATGCAAATAGAAGATGTGAAGATGTGATAGGAGAGAAAAGCTATGCTGGATATTGAAGCTTTTGCAATGGAGGACAAAATGTTTATTCAGTAATTTATATATGAAAACATGGGTATATTTGGCATGCTTTAACACTTGATTTACCTTCTCTTATGAAGGCACTGCTGGTGTATGGAGAATTTCAGCTCTCATTGATTCAACTGACCCTTCAGCCTCAGCTTCACAAATGGGCCTTCCAATTCTGCCAGATCAACCTCCCCTGCAATCCCAAACCAATGGGGACAAGAAGAGAAAGATCAGTTCTTTCTGGGTTCGTACTATGATCCCTAGGTGATTTATCCGGCACATTCCAACAGCAGGTGTGTCAGGATAAAGATGAGAGGGAGGGCCGGAGGGGGGGAGCGCAGAAGGGGAGGAGCCGGAGGGGGGGAGGGTCGGAGCCCGGAGGGGGGGAGCGCAGAAGGGGAGGAGTCGGAGGGGGGGAGGGCCGGATGAGAGGGAGAGACAGAGGGAGGGAGGGTTGAGGACACTTACCGCCGTGCACAGTGCTGTGGAGTCGCCGGACCTGCCGCGCAAAGGAGCCGCCGCTGCCGCCACGTCTGCAAGGGTCCGACCGCGTAGAGGAGCCGCCGTCGCCACGTCTACAATGGTCCACCGCCGCCGCGTCTGCACGGGTCCGATAGTAGGTCGCCGCCTCGCCGGGAGGGTGCTGGCCGTGCTGTGGCCGGCCGAGATGACGAGGGAGGGAGGAGGCAGGGCCGCTGGACGAGATTTCCAATTTGGCTGAGAAGATTTGGGGGGAAATGGGGGAGAGGGAGTTGCCAGGTCGGGTAGGCTTTTAAGGATATGTTTTTAGGTATGGACCATTAATTAATAAATTAATTAATTATGTAATTAGATATTTATATATATTTAAATATTATTATATATGTACAATTAAATAATATATATCATTCTTGAATATATCTATAACATACATAAAATAATTATTTAAATATATTAGAATATATATTTATATATGTTTATTAGTATAAATGTTACATTTAAATATACGACGGGGAGGGTGTTCTGCATGCGTGTATTAAGTATTTATAATAGTTGTTGACCTAGGTTAGATAAAATACAATATCAAATTTAAGTATATATTTTAAAAATATCAATAAATAATTATCAATTTTTTATAATATTTTTAGATGGATGAAATATATATTGAGCATATTTTACGCTTAAATTACATACTGATATAGTTAATCTTTTATTTCTATAGTATTTTAATTGTTATTGAAATATAAACGTACATGTTTAAAAGTAAATAAAAAATATGCCACATGCAAGTGCATGTGCCGATCATATTGATTTGGTATCATGATATTACCAACGTCTGACAACATCGAAGATAAACTTTTGGAGATGGAAAGCAGAGGTGCATCTAGATTGGATAGATATATAATCAAACTGCACGAAAATTAAGTGATGACGTCGCAGTGTGCATAGAACGAAAACTTCCTACCACAAGTGGAGAGCTAGGCCGCTTCGTCGGTTCTTATCGCTAAAAAATGGAACATCTAGCTTGAACCATGTGTACGTAGCAAATATATATGTCACTGTGAGGATGTTAGACATGTATTGTCAAGTAAATGGTAAAATTAGAAATAAGAAAAGTCAAGTAAACAAATTTCTTCCTTGTAGTTCTCAGGAAGTGAGAATTTCTCATGTATTGAACAATTAGATATTGAGTTTCAAATACTCACATGTACACTGTCTGAAACCAGATAGCTACAAATTTTTAATATATACTTTAGGTGCAATGCCACACCAGACCATTCACACTCCCATGGGCACAAGTACTTTTAGGTGCTCCTCCTAGGACCATGTCAGGGCCCTTTTATTGGCTCATTGTAAATTCATGAGAGATCTAGCTACAGATCCCAAGTTCTAGACATTACAAGTGAAATTTCAAGAACATGAGATAAGCAAATCGAGTAAGAACTGATACATGAATACATTATAAATCACTTTTTAGAAGAAGGAGTAGCTTAATAAATATTTCAAGTAAATCTGAAATTAATTAGTGTATCATAGTTCATGTAAAAGTTATTTCAAGTTCGAATTCTAATTAGCAGGGTGTGTCGACCTAGAATATGGGTGTGTCGACCTAAGTCACTAGAGACAGGAGTTAAGTTGATTTGAAAACAGAGTGTGTCAACCTCTGAATAAAAGAGAGTGTTGACATATGAAGGATAGTGTCAACTCTCTGCAAGGTATAGGTCGATATTATGAAGGGATAGGTCAACACTATAAGGGATAAAATCGGTCAACACTACTGGATAGATAATGGTGACACTACTGGATAGATAGTGTTGACACTACTGGACGGATAGGTCAACACTACTGCATAGATATATAGTGTTGACACTACTGGACAGATAGTGTTGACACTACCACTGTTTCCAGAACACAGTCGGAAGAAAAGAAGAAGAATAAGAATCCTTCACAAGAACACTTACCTAAGACATGAGTATTAGTTAAAACACGTATACAAGAGACCAAAAAGTATACCTAATAATCTTTATGACACACAAATCAAGGGCTAAATATGATAGATATATACTCATATTCAAGATCCTAACCAAAGATGGAGACATGAAGGAAAGGAGATACAGAAATATTCCTACATGATGATCACACAATTCCAGAAATCATATAGTAGCCTTTAAAAATGAAATTTCATATGGAATATTTGTTTTTCATTTATATTAACTGAAGTTCTTGACTTATAAACTGGATTAAAGATCAAGAAAAAAACTTATTATCTTAAAGGTAATGTGAAGGTACCTACCTTACACCTTATCTCCTTCTTCTTTATTTCCAGAAAACCAAGTTAGCTCATTTTTCCTTATGCGAAAACTCCTCCCTTTCTGATGTTTCTTCCTCTCCCAATGCTTCCACTGCCAACCCCTTTCTATATACTCTTATATATATATATATATATATATATATATATATATATATATATATGCTTGCACATGCATATAAACACTTCCACACTCTCCCACGTAGCTATTTATCTCATCATTACCTCCACTTTCTTTTAAGACCTTACACACTCCCATGTGACACTAATTAATTAACAAGCACGTACACTTCACGTATATATATGCATGCAGAAAGTTTATCCATTTCGTTGACATTATTTTATCTTTTCTTTTAACACACACACACACACACACACACACACACACACACACACACACACACATATATATATATATATATATACTAATAAATATATACACTTTTACACATACCTGCCACTGCCTACACATGTTCACATTTAGATGCAGGTTAAATCTTACGTAAACAAGTTACGTAACTAGATTACTATTCATTTAATTAGATCTCTTTGGAACCTTAATTTAATATGTAAATGACATCCAAATAAAATAAAATTTCAAGCATTGTCTAATTACAATGTGGTAAGTTTATGATAATTTTTATTTAAAATTTTCCTGAAAAAATATTTATCAAGTATAAATTGTCCTAAAAATAGATAAATCATATTTACCTCATTACCCGTGCATCAAAATTCTCAATATCCACATTTTTGGTATCAACATATTTTTTTGATAATTATGGTAATTTCAAACTAAATTTCATTACCAAAATCCAGTGACACCTTGTCAGTGTACATATGTGCAGAAATGGTAACAACATGAAATAATATAAATCTTTAAATGATTTTCTGCTGCAAATATGCTAGGGGCTTCATACTTGGTATTAATTTGAGATGTCACAAAATTTTCTCACATCATTGAGAATTTGTGATTGAAATAAAATCAGTTATCATTCGATTCTCAAATATAGAGACCGAAATAATTCGGTCTCTATTCGGTCCCTAAATAGGGACCGAATAGGGACCGAATTAAATCGGTCCCAAATATAGAGACCGAAATAATTCGGTCCTTATTCGGTCTCCGAATAGGGACTGAATTATTTCGGTCTCAAATATAGAGACCGAAATAATTCGGTCTCTATTCGGTCCCTAAATAGGGACCGAACAGGGACCGAATTAAATCGGTCCCAAATATAGAGACCGAAATAATTCGGTCTCTATTCGGTCCCTATTTGGTCTCTATTCGGTCCCTATTTGGTCTCTATTCGGTCCCAATAATTCGGTCTCTATTCGGTCCCTATTTGGTCTCTATATTTGGGACCGATTTAATTCGGTCCCTGTTCGGTCCCTATTTAGGGACCGAATAGAGACCGAATTATTTCGGTCTCTATATTTGGGACCGATTTAATTCGGTCCCTATTTAGGGACCGAATAGAGACCGAATTATTTCGGTCTCTATATTTGAGACCGAAATAATTCAGTCCCTATTCGGTCCCTATTCGGTCCCTATTTAGGGACCGAATAGGGACCGAATTATTTCGGTCTCTATATTTGGGACCATTTAATTCGGTCTCTATTCGGTCCCTATTTAGGGAAATAGGGACCGAATAGAGACCGAAATATTTCGGGCTCTATATTTGGGACCGAAATAATTCGGTCCCTATTCGGTCCCTATTTAGGGACCGAATAGGGACCGATTTTGAATCGGTCTCTAAAGCATTTATTTAGAGACCGACTTATTACAGTGACAATTCGGTCACTAGTTAGGGACCGAAATATTTCGGTCTCTATTTCGGTCTCTATTACCGTTTTTTCTTGTAGTGGTTGGCAACCTGGAGTGATGAAGATGAAGATGAAGATGCACAAGAAACATCCGATGATGAAGAAGTAAAATGCTTAATGGCAAGGAGTGATGACTCGACCGAGGTAAACTTCTCATTTGATAATTACACTGCAAGTGAATGGGAGGAAGCATACACTACTCTATTTGAAAAATTTTGTGAATATAGATCTGAAAATAAGGCATTGAAAAAGAAATGCAACTCCCTTGTGCATGATAAAAATAACGATGAACGAATTGCATTCCTGACAAAAGAAATAGAAATGATGAAAGTTGATGAAAAGACTCATAGTGAAGAGATGGATTGCTTGAAAATGAAATTACAAGAAACACAAAAAGAAAAGGACTGTTTAAGCCATTCTCTTGAATTCCTTCAAGAAGAACATCTAGAAACAAGGAAAAAGTTGGAACAAACTGAAAAAGAATTGAAAGAAAAATCTGAGGACTTGATGAAATTTGTAAAAGGAAAGTAAAATCTAGATGCGGTTTTGGGTGCTAAAATACATGTAACCAAGCATGGGTTAGGATATCAACCTGTCAAACAAAAGAAAATAGGAGAGTCATTGATCACTTCCTTTGTTAATCCTAGCCCAAGCACAAGCAAGCATGTTCCCACAAGCATAACATAAGTCAATCTCAGACCAAAGTATTGCAACCGAAACAAATATTCCCAACAAACAAAAGAAAAGCCACCTGTCGACAGATGGAATGGTGCCTGTCGACAGGCAAGAACAACTTCAACTAATAAACAGTCTATCAAGCAACAAAAAATTGAAAAGAAATTCCTTCATGCAATGTGTGTAAAAAGATTGGTCATGATGAAAAACAATGCTGGAATAATCCAAAGAAACAGAAATTCAAACAAGTTTGGATTCCTAAGCATTTACTTTGTTGCATGAATGAAATTTTGGGACCCAAAGTAATTTGGGTACCAAAACCTCTTGTCAGATCCACATATGCAGGAATGCCTAGCAGCCCAACATCAAAACAAATGGTACTTGGACAGCGGCTGTTCGAGGCACATGACGGGCGACAAAGTCAAATTCTGTTTGCTAGTGGAGAAAGACGGAGGACAAGTTATTTTTGGAGGTAACAACAAAGGTCAAATCATTGGCACAGGTAATGTTGGTAAGTGTCCCTCCAATTCAATTGAAAATGTACTGTTAGTTGATGGCCTTAATCACAATTTGCTTAGCATAAGTCAATTATGTGATAGAGGTCACAACGTCATCTTTGAATCAAATTCATGTCAAATTGTTGATAAAGAAACAGGAAGTGTAAAATTTTCTGGAAAAAGAGTGAATAACATCTACTTAGTTGACTTAGATGATCCAGAAAATGACAATTTGTGTCTTGTTGCAAATAGACAGGATGAACTGACATTGTGGCATCGTAGGCTTGGCCATGCGAGCTACAACGTATTGCACAAGATCATGAAGTTCAAATTAGTAAATGGACTTCCTGACATTTCTTTTAACAACAATGAAAGTTTTTGTGATGCATGTGCACAGGGAAACAAACCCGGAAGTCTTTCAAATCCAAAGCACCGGTAAGCACATCTAAACCATATGAACTGTTGCACATGGACCTTTTTCGACCAACTAGAACTTTAAGTCTCAATGGCAAACGTTTTGGTTTTGTCATTGTAGATGATTTTTCTAGGTTCACATAGGTCAAATTCTTGGCACACAAAAGTGAAACACTTATAATCTTCCAAGAATTCTTTAACAAGATTGAGCATGGCAATGTGAATAAAATATGCTCAATCCGCACCGATCACGGGGGAGAATTTGATAACAATGCATTTTTTGATTTTTGCAGGCACCAAGGGATTGAACATCTGTTCTCCTCCCCAAGGACTCTAGAACAAAATGGAGTAGTGGAGAGGAAAAACAGAACATTGGTTGAAATGGCTCGCACTCTTCTGGTTGAAGGCCAACTCACAAGAAGCTTTTGGGCAGAAGCAGTGAACACTTCATGCTACATTCTAAACAGAGCCATGGTAAGACCTGTGATAAAGAAAACCCCCTACCATTTGTTGAAAGGTAAGAAACCCAACCTTGGGTACTTCCGAGTATTTGGCTCAAAGGTATTTATTCATAACAATGATAAATCTGATTTAGATAAATTTGAAGCCAAAAGTGATCAAGGTGTTTTTCTAGGCTACTCTCGAACACTCTAGGGCATATAGGGTGTTTAACAATAAAACACGCACTGTGGAAGAAATCCACATGTAAGTTTTGATGAGACTTATGCCAAAACTAACAGTTTGACTGTTAATAGAACTAAAAAAGAAGATGAAGGAACATCACTTGAGGACCTACAAGTCAAAGCAAAAGACAAATCTGAAGAAGGTTCCAAGACCAAAGGTGGATATCTTCACAAGGACTATGATGAAGATGATGAAAAAGCCTTCAGAAAACAAGATGAAACACATGAAGAAAATCCACTAGAAGGTGAACCTCCTGAAGAACAACATTCACAAGATCAAATTCCTCAAGGACAAGATGCTCCTGGCCCTTCAACAATCACAAATGTGAGGTATTCCAAAGATCACCCACTTGATAATGTGATAGGTAGTTTAAATGATTCTGTTCAAACAAGGTCTCAAGTTAGACAAATAATTGAACATGATCTTTTTGCTTTTATCTCTCAAGTGGAACCCAAAAATGTTGAAGAAGCCTTAAAAGATAACTCATGGATTGATGCTATACATGAGGAACTTGGTCAATTTCAAAGAAATAATGTATGGAGTTTAGTTCCTAGAACCCCTGAAATTTCTATCATAGGAACTAGATGGGTGTTTAGGAATAAACTCAATGAAGAAGGAAAAGTGGTCAGAAATAAAGCTAGACTCATTGCAAAGGATATAATCAAGAATTTGGTGTAGATTTTGAAGAATCCTTTGCTCCTGTAGCCAAATTAGAAGCAGTCAGAATTTTATTGGCATATGTATGCTCCCATAAGTTCAAACTTTATCAAATGGATGTTAAAACTGCTTTCTTAAATGGCTATATCAAAGAAGAAGTCTATGTCTCTCAACCACCAGGTTTTGAGAATTCTAAAATGCCTAACCATGTGTATAAATTGCACAAAGCTCTTTATGGTTTGAAACAGGCACCTCGAGCTTGGTATGATAGACTAAGCAATTTTCTGGTAAGCAAAAACTACTCAAGAGGTAAAGTGGACCAAACACTCTTCACTAAGAAAGTTCGCAATCACATAACTGTTGTTCAAGTTTATGTGGACGATATTATATTTGGTTCTACTAACCCTTCACTGTGTGAAGAATTTTCTAAACACATGCACAGTGAATTTGAGATGAGTCTAATGGGGGAGCTTCAATTCTTTCTTGGTTTGCAGGTGAAACAACATGAAGACGGCTTCTTAAATCAGAAAAATATGTCAAAGAGCTTCTCAAACGATTTCAATTTGAGCAAGCTAAACCGGCCTCCACCCCAATGAGCACAAGCGTCAAATTGGAAAATGATGAGAAAGGTAAACGGTAGATGCAAAGCACTTCCGAGATATGATTGCTCACTCCTTTATCTTACTGCAAGTAGACCGGATATACAATTCAGTGTTTGCCTTTGTGCTAGATATCAATCTAGTCCAAAGGAAAGCCATTTAATTGCAGTCAAGAGAATTTTCCGATATCTCTCAGGTACATGCAATTTGGGTTTTTGGTACCCAGCAGAATGTCGTAGCAAGCATCGCGAAGATCGTTTGCCGGAACTCATTGTTCCTCAGGGTCTCCATCTCATCCGGGTACATGGCACCTTCAAGAAACTCGTCCAATCCCGGTATGTGGACTTTGAGTCCTTAGGATCGATGTTCCCCTCACTACAACCCTTCTTTGACACTCAAGGGTGGACATCCTTTCTATACTCGCACTTGCAATATTCTCCAAATGCCGTCACAGAATTTTTCAATAACCTAGGGCTTTCCGATCAGGGAGATCTTTTCTCTTCGGTGAAAGGCACCGTTTTCGCCTCACCGCAAATCTTATCTCGACGGCCCTGCAAATCCCAAACTCAGGAGTTGAAATCTTCAACTATACTCCTTCCGCTTCTGAGTACTATGAACTTATCACTTTCCAACCTTATGATTCCACTAAGGAAATTGCTCGTTGAATGCCAACTCCTTTCCTCCTTTGATCCGGATGATCCATCATATCTTCACTACTTTGATCGTCCCGAAGGATGGAAGCCGAGAATTGGTCACTGAGGTCCATAAGTCTTTGTTCCTCTTCTTCCTCCAATGTCAACAAATCAATCTACCTGCACTCATGCTACACCTCATTCGTCGGTGTTTCTCCAACACCAAGAGATCAATGCCATATGCTTGCCCCATCACATCTCTTCTAATTTTCATTGGCATTCCTATTCCTTCAAGTGAGCTCGTCTCCTTAAAATCCCGCAGTGCATTTGACCTCACTGCTGCTCACCGAATGGGCTACAAGCTTGTAGAAGGTGTAGTGACAAGGACTCTCAAAGGGAAAGAACAACAAGGTGTTGAAGAGTCATCTGATGAAGAAGACAATGAAGACAATGAAGATAATGAAGACAGTGATGAAGAACCTCAGCCTGATCAACCTCAAGAATTGATGATGTACCTGTGCCTCAAGAACAATCCCTTCGTGATTACTTGGCACAATTGCATCAACAGATGACCTCGGATTTGCTCAATTGAACACTAGATTTGATCAAGTGGATGCTCGCCTCAACTCTCTGGATGCGTCTCATGTGCATATCCAAGACCGGCTTGATTACCTCTACTCCGAGAGAGCTGGATCCCGTCATCCTCCACCTATGGGAATGACGATGAATAGAGGGTCTCAGGGTCCTTAGAGGTCGTTAAGAGTCTTAGCTGGGAGTTAGTCTCACTAGTCCTCTTATCTTTTTGCTTGCTCATGTTATTCCCTTCCTTTTGATTTTTATTGAGTCATGTAATGGTTGTCTCTTGTACTGTGTAATTTCAATGATCAATCAATGAAAAATCACAGTTCATGTTTATTTGTCTCTTATGTGCATGACTTGACTTTTTGTATGTTGTCAAAAAGGGGGAGAACATCAATATTATGCATCAATTGAATTTTTTTGTCATCATCAAAAAGGGGGAGATTGTTGGGTTTTCAATATATCATGTTTTTGATGATCACATTAATATCCTTGAACATTGATTTAATGCAAAATTGATGTGTTAATTAACATGAAAACACCATGAAAGTGATTATGTTAAATATTGCTAAATCATATACTGTATATCACAAACAATGTATTTACATGTAGGTGCACAAGCATGAAAGATGGAGCATCAAAGAGATGAGCAAACAGACCAAGGTAATGTCAAAGAAGTGTATCTGTTGACAGGCCCAGGGTATGTGTCGACAGATACACACAGATAACCCAAGACAGACTTCAGTTTTTGTATCCTTGAGTGCACCTGTCGACAGATGCAAATTACCTGTCGACAGATACACTCAGAAGTTCAGATTTCTGAAACCCAGTTCTCAGACTGATCATGGACTGAGTGCATCTGTCGACAGATGCAAGTGCACCTGTCGACAGACGACGGAAACATGAAATTCAGAAATTCTAATTCAGCCCCATTTGGGTGTCTCCTTCCTCCACGACCCCCACCTTTACCTAACACTATATAAGCATCCTTTTGGAGCCAAATTCGCATAGCAGCAGCCCCCAAGCAAGAGCCTCCAAGGGACCAAGAGGAAAAGCCCCAATTTGCTGCCCTGCTTCAATCCTCCGCCCAGATCGTCGTGGAATCACCATCCATGCGGAGTTGAAGCCGGATCGTCGTCAATTCAACCTTCTACATCGATCAGTCTACATCCAATCGAAGTTTGAAGAGCGTCTGGACGATCCACGAGAAGAATTCCAACTGATTTGTTCCCCAACTCTAAATTCTTCTCCATTTCACAATTTCCATTCTATTGTGTGTGTGTGATTGTGTTCAAGCATCCCTTGTGCTTGATCCACGAAATTGTGGTTGTTCTGATCGTGGTTCATCAGACAACGTGTGTGTGTGTGTTTTGTATTGAACTCGCTCATAAGCAGTCGTTTCTGCGTGTGTGTGTGGACGGTGGATGTAGGATACACGAGTTGTGTACTCCGAACCACCTTAAATCATCGTGTCCTGTGGTTTGTTCGCGTTTTGCGATAGATGATTGGTAGGCACGTTGTTCATACGCACGTTTGATACCCTGTTCTCATTTATATCAACTCAAGCTTTCTTATATTCAATCGAATTCTAATCAAGTTTCATTAAGATCGCTGTAGCACCGAAAAGAAGCCATCAGTAATTAGAAATTGCCGTAATCTATTCAACCCCCCTTCTAGATTACCATATTGTGTTATTCCGCATAACCCTTCAATTGGTATCAGAGCAAGGTTTCTCCGATTTACAGTTTTCGTAATTTGATCTAGCGATCAGGAGATTCTCGATCTTATGGATTCTAGCAAAGGGTATATGGCCGAGGGACATTCAGTAACCAGGCCACCCTATTTTGATGGCACTGACTATCCTTATTGGAAAAATCGTATGCAGGTATTTTTGAGAGCTCAAAATTACGAGCTGTGGAAAATAGTCAGCAAGGGACCATATGAGTTGCCCGAGGACGAAGACACCTGGACGAAAGACCAAATAGCTAAAGGAACTCTCAACTGGAGCGCACTAAACATGATGCAATGTGCGGTGCATCCAAAGGAGTTCTCAAGAGTCTCCACATGCTCAACAGCAAAAGAGATGTGGGACAAACTTGAACTCATCTACGAAGGTACGTCCGAGGTAAGGGAAACCAAAGTTAGCATGTTAGTGTCTGAATATGAAATGTTCAAGATGAAAACTGATGAAAACATATCAGACATGTTTGCAAGATTCATGCTAATAATTAACGGGCTAAAAGGTCTTAAAAAGGAATACTCTGAAAGTGACTTAGTAAGAAAGATACTTCGATCTCTTACTTCATCTTGGAATACTAAGGCCACTGTCATTGAGGATTCCAAAGACCTTTCTAAAATGAAATTGGATGAACTAATTGGCTCCTTAATGACATATGAAATCAACATCAAAAGAAAAGAATTAGAAGAAAATCCTAGGAAGTCAATTGCTTTAAAAGCATCCAACAAAACATCAACAAGCTCCAAGAAATCCATTCAACAAGATAGTGATGAGCAAGAAACATCTAGTGAGAGTGATAATGATGAAATGGCAATGCTCACTAGACAATTCAAGAAATTTCTGAAGTTCAAAAGGAGAGACACAGGTAACTCCAAACCTTTCCAAAAGAAAAATTTTTCACAGAAATATGAGTCCAACAAAAAATCTGATATTGTTTGTTATGAATGCAAGAAACAGGGGCACATGAGAGGAGAATGTCCGGAACTCAAGAAGAAGCTGAAGAAAGAAAAATTCATCTTCAAGAAAGCCAAAGCAATGTTGGCAACCTGGAGTGATGAAGATGAAGATGCACAAGAAACATCCGATGATGAAGAAGTAAAATGCTTAATGGCAAGGAGTGATGACTCGACCGAGGTAAACTTCTCATTTGATAATTACACTGCAAGTGAATGAGAGGAAGCATACACTACTCTATTTGAAAAATTTGTGAATATAGATCTGAAAATAAGGCATTGAAAAAGAAATGCAACTCCCTTGTGCATGATAAAAATAACGATGAACGAATTGCATTCCTGACAAAAGAAATAGAAATGATGAAAGTTGATGAAAAGACTCATAGTGAAGAGATGGATTGCTTGAAAATGAAATTACAAGAAACACAAAAAGAAAAGGACTGTTTAAGCCATTCTCTTGAATTCCTTCAAGAAGAACATCTAGAAACAAGGAAAAAGTTGGAACAAACTGAAAAAGAATTGAAAAAAAATCTGAGGACTTAATGAAATTTGTAAAAGGAAAGCAAAATCTAGATGCGGTTTTGGGTGCTAAAATACATGTAACCAAGCATGGGTTAGGATATCAACCTGTCAAACAAAAGAAAATAGGAGAGTCATTGATCACTTCCTTTGTTAATCCTAGCCCAAGCACAAGCAAGCATGTTCCCACAAAGCATAACACAAGTCAATCTCAGACCAAAGTATTGCAACCCAAACAAAATGTTCCAACAAACAAAAGAAAAAGCCACCTGTCGACAGATGGAATGGTGCCTGTCGACAGGCAAGAACAACTTCAACTAATAAACAGTCTATCAAGCAACAAAAAATTGAAAAGAAAATTCCTTCATGCAATGTGTGTAAAAAGATTGGTCATGATGAAAAACAATGCTGGAATAATCCAAAGAAACAGAAATTCAAACAAGTTTGGATTCCTAAGCATTTACTTTGTTGCATGAATGAAATTTTGGGACCCAAAGTAATTTGGGTACCAAAACCTCTTGTCTGATCCACATATGCAGGAATGCCTAGCAGCCCAACATCAAAACAAATGGTACTTGGATAGCGGCTGTTCGAGGCACATGACGGGCGACAAAGCTAAATTCTGTTTGCTAGTGGAGAAAGACGGAGGACAAGTTATTTTTGGAGGTAACAACAAAGGCCAAATCATTGGCACAGGTAATGTTGGTAAGTGTCCCTCCAATTCAATTGAAAATGTACTGTTAGTTGATGGCCTTAATCACAATTTGCTTAGCATAAGTCAATTATGTGATAGAGGTCACAACGTCATTTTGAATCAAATTCATGTCAAATTGTTGATAAAGAAACAGGAAGTGTAAAATTTTCTGGAAAAAGAGTGAATAACATCTACTTAGTTGACTTAGATGATCCAGAAAATGACAATTTGTGTCTTGTTGCAAATAGACAGGATGAATTGACATTGTGGCATCGTAGGCTTGGCCATGCGAGCTACAACGTATTGCACAAGATCATGAAGCTCAAATTAGTAAGTGGACTTCCTGACATTTCTTTTAACAACAATGAAAGTTTTTGTGATGCATGTGCACAGGGAAAACAAACCCGGAAGTCTTTCAAATCCAAAGCACCGGTAAGCACATCTAAACCATATGAACTGTTGCACATGGACCTTTTTGGACCAACTAGAACTTTAAGTCTCAATGGCAAACGTTTTGGTTTTGTCATTGTAGATGATTTTTCTAGGTTCACATGGGTCAAATTCTTGGCACACAAAAGTGAAACACTTATAATCTTCCAAGAATTCTTTAACAAGATTGAGCATGGCAATGTGAATAAAATATGCTCAATCCGCACCGATCACGGGGGAGAATTTGATAACAATGCATTTTCTGATTTTTGCAGGCACCAAGGGATTGAACATCTGTTCTCCTCCCCAAGGACTCCAGAACAAAATGGAGTAGTGGAGAGGAAAAACAGAACATTGGTGGAAATGGCTCGCACTCTTCTGGTTGAAGGCCAACTCACAAGAAGCTTTTGGGCAGAAGCAGTGAACACTTCATGCTACATTCTAAACAGAGCCATGGTAAGACCTGTGATAAAGAAAACCCCCTACCATTTGTTGAAAGGTAAGAAACCCAACCTTGGGTACTTCCGAGTATTTGGCTCAAAGGTATTTATTCATAACAATGATAAATCTGATTTAGATAAATTTGAAGCCAAAAGTGATCAAGGTGTTTTTCTAGGCTACTCCGAACACTCTAGGGCATATAGGGTGTTTAACAATAAAACACGCACTGTGGAAGAAACTCCACATGTAATTTTTGATGAGACTTATGCCAAAACTAACAGTTTGACTGTTAATAGAACTGAAAAAGAAGATGAAGGAACATCACTTGAGGACCTACAAGTCAAAGCAAAAGACAAATCTGAAGAAGGTTCCAAGACCAAAGGTGGATATCTTCACAAGGACTATGATGAAGATGATGAAAAAGCCTTCAGAAAACAAGATGAAACACATGAAGAAAATCCACTAGAAGGTGAACCTCCTGAAGAACAACATTCACAAGATCAAATTCCTCAAGGACAAGATGCTCCCGGCCCTTCAACAATCACAAATGTGAGGTATTCCAAAGATCACCCACTTGATGATGTGATAGGTAGTTTAAATGATTCTGTTCAAACAAGGTCTCAAGTTAGACAAATAATTGAACATGATCTTTTTGCTTTTGTCTCTCAAGTGGAACCCAAAAATGTTGAAGAAGCCTTAAAAGATAACTCATGGATTGATGCTATGCATGAGGAACTTGGTCAATTTCAAAGAAATAATGTATGGAGTTTAGTTCCTAGAACCCCTGAAATTTCTATCATAGGAACTAGATGGGTGTTTAGGAATAAACTTAATGAAGAAGGAAAAGTGGTCAGAAATAAAGCTAGACTCGTTGCAAAAGGATATAATCAAGAATTTGGTGTAGATTTTGAAGAATCCTTTGCTCCTGTAGCCAGATTAGAAGCAGTCAGAATTTTATTGGCATATGCATGCTCCCATAAGTTCAAACTTTATCAAATGGATGTTAAAACTGCTTTCTTAAATGGCTATATCAAAGAAGAAGTCTATGTCTCTCAACCACCAGGTTTTGAAAATTCTGAAATGCCTAACCATGTGTATAAATTGCACAAAGCTCTTTATGGTTTGAAACAGGCACCTCGAGCTTGGTATGATAGACTAAGCAATTTTCTGGTAAGCAAAAACTACTCAAGAGGTAAAGTGGACCAAACACTCTTCACTAAGAAAGTTCGCAATCACATAATTGTTGTTCAAGTTTATGTGGACGATATTATATTTGGTTCTACTAACCCTTCACTGTGTGAAGAATTTTCTAAACACATGCACAGTGAATTTGAGATGAGTCTAATGGGGGAGCTTCAATTCTTTCTTGGTTTGCAGGTGAAACAACATGAAGACGGCTTCTTCATAAATCAAGAAAAATATGTCAAAGAGCTTCTCAAACGATTTCAATTTGAGCAAGCTAAACCGGCCTCCACCCCAATGAGCACAAGCATCAAATTGGAAAATGATGAGAAAGGTAAACCGGTAGATGCAAAGCACTTCCGAGGTATGATTGGCTCACTCCTTTATCTTACTGCAAGTAGACCGGATATACAATTCAGTGTTTGCCTTTGTGCTAGATATCAATCTAGTCCAAAGGAAAGCCATTTAATTGCAGTCAAGAGAATTTTCCGATATCTCTCAGGTACATGCAATTTGGGTTTTTGGTACCCAGCAGGCAGTAGTTTTGATTTGATATCATATTCTGATGCTGATTATGCTGGATGTAAAATTGATAGAAAAAGCACTAGTGGATATTGCCAATTCCTTGGCGGTTGCATGGTTTCGTGGGCATCCAAGAAACAACACTCGGTTGCACTCTCCACTGCAGAGGCAGAATATGTCGCTGCAGGAAGTTGTGCAGCTCAAGTGTTGTGGATCAAAAGTCAGTTAGCTGACTATAATGTTGAAATTGGATGCACACCTATACTATGTGACAACACAAGTGCTATCAACCTTTCAAAAAACCCTGTCCAACACTCAAGGACTAAACACATTGAAATCCGTCATCATTTCTTGAGAGATGAAGTTGCCAATAAAACCTTGGAACTTAATTTCATTCCCACAGAAAAACAATTGGCTGATATTTTCACCAAACCCTTGTCTGAAGATAGATTCACATCCTTAAGAAGAGAATTGGGTTTGTGTAAAATGCAATGAAACTAACTCTCCATATTGGAGTACATGCTCTTTATGTGTGAATGACTATGTGGTATATCAAATGGTGAACTGTGGAAGAACAAGTTCGGCTTGTTTGGAAACTATCATCATGCGTGAGGAAACATTCTCCGCCAAGTATCCATAGTCCCATTGCATATAAAGGTCCTGTACTTCACATAGATTTTTAGTTTCCTTACATTTTATCATGTTAACTCCATGAAACAATGCTTTTTCTGTGACCATGTGCTTGTGTATGATATTCTTGAAATGAACATGTTTGCCTTGTATCAAATGCTTGTGTGAATCCTTGACTAGATGTTGTGTCAACACGTGCACACACTATGGGGGAGTAAGTTCAGGGTAGATGAGTTTTTTTCATGAGGAAACTCTTCCTACACTTCAATTTTTAATCCTCACTTCCTTGAACTTCATGTGCACTCAAACTGAAACCAGAAAAATCCACTCTGTTCATATCTGTCGACAGACACATTCCATCTGTCGACAGGTACACTCAGACTTGCTCTGACTGAAACTTCAATTCATCAGTCTGTGTGCATCTATCGACAGACAGATTCCTGCTGTCGACAGATACACACATTCTCACTTTTTTCTCATTCCTTCTTCATACTTTTCAAGAAAGTGTTCATTACTTGATTTAAAGGTAAACATTGGATTGTTTTGTGCAATATAACCTTTCATATCCACTTCATGTCAAAGTCATGAACCAAGTCTAAATGATGTTTGATGCAACACTTGATTGAGGACTATTTAGATCATTTTGAACACAATGAGCAAACCAAATGATTTTTAAACATCTCCTTTGAATAAATCCCTTGTCATTAAACATGAATCCAAAATGATTTGAAAAATCAGAAGGTCCTTGAATTTAATGTTCTACATTATCACTTTCCTAAAGAAATCTCATGTACTTGACGAAAAGTAAAAAAAAAATAAAAGGGAGAAAACCTACCTATTTCTAAGTTTCAAACAAAAAAGAATATCTTTCAATTATGGGATGGAGGTAGAGCAATGATGAAAAGCACTAAGTAACCGGGGACATGGGCATCACCAATGTCGGTTTTCGCGTCAAAAGGTTGTTTCATTATCTCTATACAATGGCTTGATGGACACTCACATTGAGTAACTGGGGGTATTGGCATCACAAATGTCTACCTTCACATGAAAAAGTGAAAGTGCTCCTCATTGCCACTCTTTCCCATCTTCGTTGTTTAAAGATCCTAAAATCATACTAGAAATAGAGTGAAGCCTCCGAAAAAATTTTACGTCAAGTCCAATGTGCTTCTTATGGGTAAGATGTTCTTGTGGCCATCTAATTCAAATTTCATCTGACTATCATCTCTATTTTGATGCATGTTTTTCTTCAATGGCCTTAATCAAAAGAGTTATTTAATTTTCACTGGCTTTGTGAAATGTGTTCTTTATGATCTAATTAAAGAACTCATCGGTTTATTTCAAAATCATTGTAGAATTGTGTCATGTCTTCATCATAATGGATATGCATTTTTATCTTGTACATACACCTATTTTACCCTAAAATGCCAAATGAACACTTGACCCTTTGAAAAATCTTGAAAAAATCAAGTTTCTGCCAAAAAGTAGTTATCTGTCGACAAACAGATGGTCATCTGTCGACAGCCGGCGGCCCAGATCCATTTTTGAAGCAACCATCGCGCCGGTTCAAGTCTTTGTGTGGGCCTCTTCTATAAATCCCTTCTAAACCTATTCTAAAGGCCTCCCACGACCCTTCCCCTCATTTCCCCTCTCATTTCCATTCTCCCTTCCCAAACGCCATTCTCACCCTCCTTCTTCAGATGGCACCCAAGACCAAGATTCTCACTCGCCGTCGTCGCGCTTCGACGGACGCCGGAGAGAGTTCCAGGGCTCCTTCAGAACGTCGTAGCAAGCATCGCGAAGATCGTTTGCCGGAACTCATTGTTCCTCAGGGTCTCCATCTCATCCGGGTACACGGCACCTTCAAGAAACTCGTCCAATCCCAGTATGTGGACTTTGAGTCCTTAGGATCGATGTTCCCCTCACTCCTACCCTACTTTGACACTCAAGGGTGGACATCCTTTCTATACTCGCACTTGCAATATTCTCCAAATGCCGTCACAGAATTTTTCAAAACCTAGGGCTTTCCGATCAGGGAGATCTTTTCTCTTCGGTGAAAGGCACTCGTTTTCACCTCACCGCAAATCTTATCTCGACTGCACTGCAAATCCCAAACTCAGGAGTTGAAATCTTCAACTATACTCCTTCCGCTTCTGAGTACTATGAACATCTCACTTTGCAACCTTATGATTCCACTAAGGAAATTGATCGTTTGAATGCCAACTCCTTTCCTCCTTTGATCCGGATGATCCATCATATCTTCACTACTTTGATCATCCCGAAGGATGGAAGCCGAGAATTGGTCACTGAGGTCCATAAGTCTTTGTTCCTCTTCTTCCTCCAATGTCAACAAATCAATCTACCTGAACTCATGCTAACCTCATTCGTCGGTGTTTCTCCAACACCAAGAGATCAATGCCATATGCTTGCCCCATCACCTCTCTTCTAATTTTCATTGGCATTCCTATTCCTTCAAGTGAGCTCGTCTCCTTAAAATCCGCAGTGCATTTGACCTCACTGCCGCTCACCGAATGGGCTACAAGCTTGTAGAAGGTGTAGTGACAAGGACTCTCAAAGGGAAAGAACAACAAGGTGTTGAAGAGTCATCTGATGAAGAAGACAATGAAGATAATGAAGACAGTGATGAAGAACTCAGCCTGATCAACCTCAAGAATTTGCTGATGTACCTGTGCCTCAAGAACAATCCCTTCGTGATTACTTGGCACAATTGCATCAACAGATGACCTCAGGATTTGCTCAACTGAACACTAGATTTGATCAAGTGGATGCTCGCCTCAACTCTCTGGATGCGTCTCATGTGCATATCCAAGACCGGCTTGATTACCTCTACTCCGAGAGAGCTGGATCCCGTCATCCTCCACCTACTGGACATGACGATGAATAGAGGGTCTCAGGGTCCTTAGAGGTCGTTAAGAGTCTTAGCTGGGAGTTAGTCTCACTAGTCCTGTTATCTTTTTGCTTGCTCATGTTATTTCCCTTCCTTTTGATTTTTATTGAGTCATGTAATGGTTGTCTCTTGTACTGTGTAATTTGAATGATCAATCAATGAAAAATCACAGTTCATGTTTATTTGTCTCTTATATGTGCATGACTTGACTTTTTGTATGTTGTCAAAAAGGGGGAGAACATCAATATTATGCATCAATTGAATTTTTTTGTCATCATCAAAAAGGGGGAGATTGTTGGGTTTTCAATATATCATGTTTTTGATGATCACATTAATATCCTTGAACATTGATTTAATGCAAAATTGATGTGTTAATTAACATGAAAAACACCATGAAAGTGATTATGTTAAATATTGCTAAATCATACAATGTATATCACTAACAATGTATTTACATGTAGGTGCACAAGCATGAAAGATGGAGCATCAAAGAGATGAGCAAACAGACCAAGGTAATGTCAAAGAAGTGTATCTGTCGACAGGCCCAGGGTATGTGTCGACAGATACACACAGACAACCCAAGACAGACTTCAGTTTTGTATCCCTGAGTGCACCTGTCGACAGATGCAAATTACCTGTCGACAGATACACACAGAAGTTCAGATTTCTGAAACCCAGTTCTCAGACTGATCATGGACTGAGTGCATCTGTCGACAGATGCAAGTGCACCTGTCGACAGACGACGGAAACATGAAATTCAAAATTCTAATTCCAGCCCCATTGGGTGTCTCCTTCCTCCACGACCCCCACCTTTACCTAACACTATATAAGCATCCTTTTGGAGCCAAATTCGCATAGCAGCAGCCCCCAAGCAAGAGCCTCCAAGGGACCAAGAGGAAAAGCCCCAATTTGCTGCCCTGCTTCAATCCTCCGCCCAGATCGTCGTGGAATCACCATCCATGCGAAGTTGAAGCCGGATCGTCGTCAATTCAACCTTCTACATCGATCAGTCTACATCCAATCGAAGTTTGAAGAGCGTCTGGACGATCCACGAGAAGAATTCCAACTGGATTTGTTCCCCAACTCTAAATTCTTCTCCATTTCACAATTTCCATTCTATTGTGTGTGTGTGATGTGTTTCAAGCATCCCTTGTGCTTGATCCACGAAATTGTGGTTGTTCTGATCGTGGTTCATCAGACAACGTGTGTGTGTGTGAGTTGTTGTATTGAACTCGCTCATAAGCAGTCGTTTCTGCGTGTGTGTGTGGACGGTGGATGTAGGATACACGAGTTGTGTACTCCGAACCACCTTAAATCATCGTGTCCTGTGGTTTGTTCGCGTTTTGCGATAGATGATTGGTAGGCACGTTGTTCATACACACGTTTGATACCCTGTTCTCATTTATATCAACTCAAGCTTTCTTATATTCAATCGAATTCTAATCAAGTTTCATTAAGATCGATGTAGCACCGAAAAGAAGCCATCAGTAATTAGAAATTGTCGTAATCTATTCAACCCCCCCCCTTCTAGATTACCATATTGTGTTATTCCGCATAACCCTTCAAGTATCACCAGGGCCATGTCACTGCTGATGTTCTTGCTTCTGCTCTGTCAAAATGTGAACGATTATCTCCTACAGATTGGACCAGGCTCTATCCTCTTTCAGCACAGCAATTCTCTGATGTGAATGAATCTCTAGCCAAGGAAGGTCAACCTCAAATTTCAGCTGCTACATTTCTGGACTTGAACTCCATTCACCTTGTTCATGATCCCTATCAATCCTGGGTTGAAAGGTACAAGGTATATGTAGCTATGCGGATAGAATTGAAGCACAAGCAGAATTTCTATCCAATCTCTATGGATCAGTTTCTTACTTGTGCCAGCTTTGGGAAAGTCTCCTTCCTTAAGGTCTCTCTTGAACCAGATCAGTATGCTCGGCTTCTTGATGAGCATCTAGTTCATCATCTTCGAAGGATGGCTCCCATCATGGGACCTTCCTACTCTATTGAACTTGGGATTTTTAGACAATTTTTTGAAAAGCAGGAAGAACAGGCCTGGGAAACTATTTCTCATTATGCCTCTCTTTTGTCTCCTGCTTTCTATCTTCCTATACCCCCTCAAGAATAATTCAATCACTTTGTGCTCTCTCATTCATCTTTTCTCTTCTTCTTTGTCGAACGCGTTGATCTTTTTGCTTAAATGACAAAAAGGGGGAGAAAATATAGCAATTCTGAAATACATCTCTTATGATTTCGAAATATCACTAAAGTTTTTATTTCATAATATCTTGGTTCAATGCTATGTTTTGTCATCACCAAAAAGGGGGAGATTGATGATCAGTTTATCCCCATGTAATTTAAATAAATTACATATCTATTTTGGTGATTAGCAAAACTATATAAAGTTTAATCTAACATATTTTCTACAAGTTTTGAGCACCGGAAATGAATCAAGAAAAGTCAAGCAAATTCTGTAAGTATCTCACCCTGAAGTATTTAGAGTTCAGTACACATAAAATTTTTCTAAGTACACATCGATTTCTATTATAGGTCATAACGATTTCTATAGAGCTATAACGATTTCATATTCATAAGGATTCGCTATGTGCTTTTATTTGCCCTCACAACGATTCGTTAAGTGATCGCAACGATTTGCCCTCACAACGATTCGTTAAGTGATCACAATGATTTGCCCTCACAACGATTCGTTAAGTGATCGCAACAATTTGCCCTCACAACGATTCGTTAAATGATCGCAATGATTTGTTTCTCGCAACGATTCGTTAAGTAATCATAACGATTTGCTTTCCGCAACGATTCGTTAAGTAATCATAACAATTTGCTTTCCGCAACGATTCCTTAAGTGAGAACAATGATTTATTTATAACGTCACAACAATTTGATTATTAATACATATAACGATTTATGTATGCATCTCTTTACTTATGAATGCACAACGATTCACTCATTTG
The DNA here is from genome assembly GCA_014218235.1 of Colocasia esculenta. Lineage (NCBI taxonomy): Eukaryota > Viridiplantae > Streptophyta > Magnoliopsida > Alismatales > Araceae > Colocasia > Colocasia esculenta. The sequence goes on along the minus strand of CM024757.1, from coordinate 64,535,041 downwards.
CACAACGATTTCATAAGTCATGTATATAACGATTTCATGGAAGACAACGATTCAATTGTTGAGATAATTTTTGATACGTTGAAAAGTCAAAGTCTTCACACATATTTATGTCAGCTGTGCATTTTTGAAGACTGAATGTATCACTGCATGAATCCAGACGATATCTTCCATTATCGTATCTTCTCTGTTGACATCTTTAGAACAACAAAATGGCATTACTATTTTGATGAACATTTGTTCTAACGTTGACTGACAACAGGAGACAGCTTAGCTGTCTATTGTTCAAGCTTTAAATATGTGCAGGTCTTCGACAGCATCCGTTATACAATGTTGGACAAAATATAAGCCAAAGAAGATTACAGAAGATCCTCTCTCTCTTTGCATGCATGAAAAGATAAAGGACTGTTGACTGGAAGCTTCCAAGTGTCAAGTAGTCTAACGTACATATGCATAGAGACAACGGGCACTTCAACGTTCGAATTTCAAAAGATGATATATATATATATATATATATATATATACGAAGGAAGAGCGATTAGACAACAAGTAGTTACAACGCCTTCTATCTTCTGCAAGATTTCTTAGAGCCAAGCAAAAACTCCCATTAGTCTTAGCTCTTGCTCTCTGTGCTAAGTTCAGATCTGTGAGAGAGCCTTTTGTTCTGAGAAGAGTCCTTGATTGTAGATCTTTTTCTTCTCAGTCCTTGCTTCAGATCAAGCGGTGTTCTATAAGCTTGATCTAGGGGCATCATCTCTTTGAACACATTCTCTTGTGTTTGTTCCCTTCAGTTGTGAAGGAAGACCTGGTGTGGTATCCAGGGTGTTGTTCCCTTCGGTTGTGAAGGAAGACCTGGTGGGGTATCCATGGTGGTGTATTTCCCTTCAGATTGAAGGAAGACCAGCTGCAGTTGGGTGTGTAAGGGTCCATAAGGGGGACAATACCCTTGGGTTAGTGAAATCATGAGATATTGCTCAGGGACTGGACGTAGGACTCCTAAGGAAAGGAGATCCGAACCAGGATAATTTTCTGTGTTATGCGATTGCTTTTGCGTGTTTATCTTTGTCTTCACTAACACTAACAATCTGCGAAGTGTTGTTTTTGTGACTATTGTGTGAACAAGATTTGAGTATCAAATAACTTTAATATCCCATTCACCCCCCCTCTGGGCTAGCTAGCTGGGCAATAAAAAATTCAGAGATTATGGATCTAGTACATTCAGATATATGTGAGTTTAATGGTGTGTTGACTAGGGATCATAAGAAATATTTCATTACCTTTATAGATGATTCTTGTAGATGATGTTATGTGTATCTACTTAAGTCTAAATACGAGGCTTTACAAAAGTTTGTCATCTTTAGGAAGGAAGCAGAAACACAAACTGGTAGAGTTCTTAAGAGGTTGAGGTATGATAGAGGAGGAGAGTACACCTCTAGTTTGTTTGTTGAATATTGCCAAGAACATGGCATTATTCATGCAACAACTACACCATAGTCTCCTCGGATAGTAGAAAGGAAGAACTGTGTATTCATTGACATGGTCAACTCTCTCCTGCAGAGTTCGGGACTACCTAAGTACATGTGGGGGGAAGCTTTGATACAACTTGCCTTATTCCGAATCATGTTCCTCTAAAACATAAAGATAGTAGTCCAATTGAACTTTGGAGAAATAGGAAACCTAGTTTGAAGTTTCTCAAAGTGTGGGGGAGTCTTGCAAATGTACTTGTCCCTGAGCACAAGAGAAAGAAATTGGGACCTATGATAGTTGGCACAGTCTTCCTAGGCTATGCTGAAAACAACTATGCATACAGGTTTTTGATTATTAAATCAGAAATTCCTAGCATAGATGTTAACACCATATTTAAGTTTTGTGATGCTACGTTCTTCGAAAATGTGTTTCCCGTGAAGACTGGTTTACCTCAACATATGTCTTCTGAGACTATAGCCTCTACATTTGATTCTATTCCAAAACATGTGGAAAAGATGACAAATGTGGGGGTTGGTGCATCCAGACCTCTTTCTGATACTAGTGATCTGGAAGAAGAAGAACCAAGGAGGAGCAAAAGGCAAAAGGTTGCCAAGAATTTTGAAAGTGAATTCATCACTTACCAGATCAAGGGTGACCCCCCAACCTTCCAAGATGCTATGGCTTCACCTGAAGCAAGGCATTGGAAGGATGTCATTAAGAGTGAGATGGACTCCATTCTTGCTAATGGTACTTGGGAGTTAGTTGAAGCTCCTCCATGTTAAAAAATAATTGGATGTAAATGGGTATTCAAGAAGAAGCTTAAGCACGATGGGACCATTGACAAGTATGAAGCCAAGCTAGTTGCTAAGGGTTCCAAACAAATGGAGGGAATATGTTATTTTGATACCTATTCTCCTGTCATTAGGATGACCACAATCAGGGTGCTTATAACACTGGCCTCCATACATAATTTGACTATCCATCAAATGGACGTCAAAATTGTCTTTCTTAATGGTGATCTTGATAAAGAGATTTATATGGATCAGTCTGAAGGATTTGTGGCTCTGGGTAGTGAAAAGAAAGTTTGTAGACTTATTAAGTCTCTGTATGGTTTGAAACAAACACCTAAACAATGAAATGAAAAAATTGATATGACCATCATATCATTTGGCTTTATAGTCAATGAGTTTGATAATTGTGTCTACTACAAAGCTAAGGGTGATGATTGTATAATTCTATGCCTATATGTAGATGATATCTTGCTATTTGGCAACACTTTGGGGATAGTAATGAGACTAAGTCATTCTTAAGTAGCAGATTTGAAATGAAGGACGTGGGTGAGGCAAATGTAATTCTAGTGTTGATTCTTACTAGATCAACTAAAGGAATAGTAATTTCTCAATCTCACTATGTTGAGAAAGTTTTAGAGAAATTTGACTATGAGAATTGCAAGTCTATACATCTTATGATCCTTCTAGAATCTTTTGCAAGAATAAGAGTGGTGCTCATGTGTCTCAGTTACGATTCTCCCAAATTATAGGAAGTTTAATGTATCTGGCTAATTGTACTAGGCCTGATATATCGTATGCAGTGACTAAACTTAGCAGGTATACAAGTTGTCTTGACCCAACTCACTGGGAGGGGTTAGATAGGGTATTGAGGTACCTAAAAGGTACTATTATCCTAGGCTTGCATTTTGGGAGATTCCCTACTATCCAAGAAGGATTTAGTGATGCAAACTAGATAGCTCAGAACTCAGGGAGTAATGGTGTTTCAGGTATGCATTTTACTCTAGGAGGTGGTGTAGTCACCTAGAGGTCTTCTAAACAGGCCATCTTATCTCGGTCTACTTTTGAGGCTAAGTTGTGTGCTTTGGATACCATTGGGTTGGAGGCTGAGTGGATTGGGGTCTTCTTTTATAACTTCCCCTAATAAGTAAGCATGCCCCTGCGATCTTTTTGCAATGTGATAATATGACCACAATTGCAAAGATCAGGAGTTCAAAGTACAACCAAAAGGAAAGGAGACGCATCCAAATCAAATTGAGATCTGTAAGGGAATTAGTGTCTTAGGGAGTGATCGCTGTGGATTTTGTTGGTATCAATGACAATTTAGTTGATCCTTTCACAAAAGGACTTGATAAAAAGAAAGTCCAGAAATTCAAGTTGGGGATGGGATTGAAACCCATTATTTATTCTCCTGCAGAGACAACCCAACCTATCTGAGTGGAGATCTCACAAAGAAGGTTTAATGTGGTAACAACAATATGCTAAGAGAACATGGAGGCACTTACTTCTTTGATGCACCGTATCTATGTCTATCCCCTGATATCCTGACCAAGTGCCTGAAATTGCTATAAAGGAAGAGTTATTATTACCCTGAATGGGTTCAAGCCTGGTAAGGCAGGATATTAACAATATATCCTTGGAGAAGCCCACCTAAATGGGTACTACTGTGAGACTGCAATTAAGGGAATTGGGTTGTCCCTAAAAGTACTCATGATACAAGATAGGGCACATGACCTTAGATGCTCCAAGTATATAAATTGCTATCAAAAGCCTTATATAATGCTATCTTTTCTAACAAGTAACCCTCACTCCAAAGAGTCAAGTTCAAGATTTAATTCACTTCGGTCTGTGGGGGTAAAAGTTGGAAATACATAAGTGAAGGTTGTTGAGTTTTGTGTTTTGGTGATGACATATTAATGATGTCTACACTCTCATACTTTGATTTTAATGATGACTAAAACATTTGGTTGTGAATGTTGTCCAAATACTCACACTTTGATTTTGATGATGACATATATCACAATGATACCAAAACAACATGTTCTTTATGCTTAATGTTTCATATTTTACTAATAATGACATGTGTTGATGGTCTACTCTTTATATTTACAAGTTTGCAAAGTTTTGTCAAAATAGTGTCAACACTACTTGACAGATAGGTCGACACTACCAGACTGCCCAGCAAGTTTCTGAAGAAAAAGTCAGAGTAAGGTCGACACTACTTGTCAGTAGGTCGACACTACCAGACTGCCCAACAAGCTTCTGAAGAAAAGGTTACAGTCAGGTCGACACTACTTGACAGTAAGGTCAATTCTACCAGTCTGCTCAGCAAGTTCCTGAAGAACAAGCTGCCAGTAAGGTCGACACTAGCTGAGAGTAAGGTCGACACTAGTTGTCATCCAGTGAACTAGTTTTGGAGATATTCTCAGGAGGTCGACTTTGTCTGTTGATCAGGTCGACACTAGAGTTCTACCAGTAATGGGAAATTGGAATTTCTGATCAGTAGTGTCAACACTATGGAAATGTAGGTCGACACTCTTTTTCTGTAAACCCAGAATTGTGTAGAGCATAAAATCCAGCGGCTGTGATCTCTTTCTGAGATCTTTTTGAGAGATGCTATATTTACCAAATTGCCCTTTCATCCAAGTGGCAATGAGGTAAAGGCCTTTTGGACACGTGGCAGCCTTGTGTGCACCCTAAGTTTGAGTGCACACCTTTCTCACGTGTTTGGGACTGCGCAGTGACTATATTAGCCTCCATCTCATCTGAAGCAGCCATCCCTTTAAGAAATTCATCGATTCCATCAAAGAGGACTTGGGGATCAAGCCAAGCAGTGAGAGAAAGCTCTGGAGTGCAGAAAGAGGAGCAGATCAAGAAGAAAGCAGCAGAGGAAGAAGAAGGAAATGTGCATGCAGCAGATCTGAAAACAGAGCATCGTGGATCTTGCACAGAAGAAGCAGCAAAGCTGAAAAGAAGAGGAAGATCTGAAGGCAGGTGGAAGAGGAAGCCAAAGCAAGAGCAGAAGCACAAAGTTCTGCATCCGTGGAGGAGCTCAAGAGCAAGAGTTCAGATCTGAAATTTTCTGTAAATCAGATCTAAAACAGAGTACTGCGAATTGAGGTTAGTTTGAATAATTTCAGATCAAATTGGTTGAGAAGCACAACCAGATGATGCATATGCGCAAGATGATCTGAAGCACATCTTCAACTATCAAGATCTGAAGATTCAGAGTTCAGATTACACAGTCCAAAGGGAATTGGGCAAAACCGAAGGACTGGTGTTTGAGGATTTGTCTCCCTTAACTCTGATCTTCTGTGTATTTGATTTTTCTATTTAAACTTTTTCTCTGAACTTGTTGAGTGCTCCTACTGATGTTAGGAGTGTTGATCCATACTGAGTGAGTGTGGATTGAGGAGATCTATGTGATCTTGAAGCTGTGAATCAGCGGATAAGCTGTGTAATCAGCGGTGTGCAAGCTGTGAGTCAGCGTTCAAGCTGTGAGTCAGCAGGTGTTTGAAGCTATGAATCAGTGGTTTAGTGAAGCCTCACTTGGTTTGAGTGAGGGGTGGACGTAGGTCTCCGTTTGGGAGCCGAACCACCAAAAAAATCTCCTGTGCAATGGTTTGATCTATCTTTCTTCTAGATGCTTGCATAGGTTTCTGCATTCATATTGCTTATCTAATTTCTACCCACATCGATTCACACATTCACATCAGTTCAGTAAGACTGTGAGTCTGATTAGATCTTTAATGTGAAGTCATATTTTTAATAGCTTAAGCTTCCGCTGAATTTTATTAAGGATCTATTCAACCCCCCCTTCTAGATCTGTTCACACCTCTGAATTCGATGCAATAATTGGTATCAGAGCAAGGCTCTCTACTCTTGTGGTTTAATAGCCCATAGAGTACTTGTGAATGGATCTAAGGAGATATATGCTAGAAGGGCACTCTATGTATAGACCTCCTTATTTTGATGGTTCAAACTATACTTACTGAAAAACGCGTATGCAGGTTTTCTTGAGATCCCAGAATCATCAAATCTGGAAGGTAGTGAATAGTGGATCATATGAGCTCCCAGAGGATGAAGAAAAATGGACGGCAGAGCAAGTCAAGAAGTCAAATGCTATTTGGAGTGCAATGAACATCATGCACTGCTCTCTTCACCCAACGGAGTTCTCAAGAGTCTCCTCATGTGCAACTGCCAAAGAAGTATGGGATCGTCTAATGGTAATTTATGAAGGTACTTCTGAGGTAAAGGAAACCAAACTCAATCTGTTAATTTCTGAGTATGAAGCCTTTAAAATGGAAAATGATGAAACCATCTCAGAGATGTATGGTAGGTTAACCCTTTTGACAAATGGCTTGAAGAGTCTAGGAAAAACATTTACTGAATATGAACTTGTCAGGAAAATTCTTAGATCCTTAACTTCTATGTGGCACACAAAGGCTACTGTAGTTGAAGAGTCTAGGAATTTGTCTACTATGACTGTTGATCAATTGATTGGTTCCTTAATGACATATGAATTGGGTCTGAAAAGAACAGATAATGATATGAAGAAAAAGAAGTCACTAGCACTTAGAGCAAGTCCAAATTTGAAAGAAACAACTGAGGAAGAAGAATCTTCAAGCTCAGGTGACTCAAGTGAATCTGCCTTGCTTACAAGAAAATTCAGAAAGTTTCTAAGAAAAGAAGGTAAAAAATTTCTTACCAAAGAACCTCAAGTAAACAACTCTTTCAAGCAGAAAAAAATTGCTAATAAAAATACTAACAGAGTTGTTTGTTATAATTGTAGAAAACCAGGGCATGTAAAACCAGAATGCCCAAATGTTCAGAAAGAGTTTCAACCCAAGTGGAAGAGAAATAAGCCCAAAGCTATGATTGGAACTTGGAGTGAAGAAGAAGATGATGAGGAAGAAGAAAATTTAGAAGATGATGAGGATGAAAGCATAATAGGCTTGATGGCTAGAGAGAATTCCAATGGTTCGATAAACTTCAATGATTTTCTGAATTCATGTTCTTCTTCTGATAGTGATAATGAAGAATTGTCTTATGATGATTTGAAAAATCTTTGTGAACATTTGTATAAAAGAATAAAGAAAATGAAATCTGAAAATAAGATTCTAAAACTTGAAATCCAAGCGAATGAGACCATGTTGAAAAATTCTCAAATCATTTCAAAAGAAAATGAAAATCTGAAATCTGAAGTTGAACATTTAAAGAAACAAATTGCAAACATGGCTCATGATCATCAAGTAAATGAAAAACTTAAACAACTTGTTGAAGAAAATCATTATCTGAAAAAGAAAATTGAATGTATGTTGCATGACAAACCATCAGATAGTGATTGTAAGAATTTAAGTAACAAAATTGTTGAATTGGAAAAGCACACTGCACAATTTGATAATGAAAAGAATAAAATGAAAAATGGTTTGGATGCCATGCTGAATCAACACCAATTTTCAGAAGAAAAAAAATTCTGCATTAAAAGTTGAAAAGGAAAAGATGAAAAATGAACTTTTTACTGCTTTGGAGAAAGTGAAAGTTTTTGAAATGAACAAAGTTGTTGCTAACAAGAACTTCATTTTATCAAATGAAAAATCAATAAAAGTCCTTGTTCAGAAAAATGTTCAGAAACAAAATGAGAAAATAAAGAAAAACACAGCAAATAAAAAGAAACATGTATTTGCTAAAAATTAGAAACAAAAATTTGAAAAACAAACAGGCTTCTACAAAGGTTCCCAACCTTCTTCATCAACTCAAAGTGCTCCAAGGCAAGCTTCAAATCCATATCATGTTAGAAGCTACCAAAAGGTAAAGTCTCCTCAAAGGAAGATGGGGTTTCAAAACATGTACTCATGCCAAGGTAAGCATCAGGTAAGAAACTCTTCTATATGCTTTTATTGTCATAAACTTGGTCATCTTGCCAAACATTGCTGGAATAAAAATCAAAATTTCAATAAACATGCCAAATCAGTCCAATGCTTTACATGTCATAAATTTGGTCACATTTCTAGAGATTGTTGGTACATAAATGATTATTTTGTGCATGCTTTGAAATTCCATACTAATGCATATGTCAACACACATAGGAATAAATATCATGTTCATACTAAAAATGTTCAGAAATTCCATGTGTATAGGCACAGTAATGTTGCACAAAATCATTCTATTTTTGCTCATATCAAAAATCTAAAAATAAAAAAAAATCATAAAACATAGATGCATTGAACAAGAAAAAGAAGAATTCTGGAACTAATTCTGCTCATAGTTCCATTAATGAAAAAATGGCATCTATACAAAAATTAAAATCTATGTGGATTCAAAAACCATTGTTGATTTCTAACACTGGTTTCATTGCAGGACCCAAGGAAGTGTGGGTCCCAAAGGTAGCTTGATCAGCAAGCTAATGAGCCTTGTAGCCATGCCTTTTCATCCAGAATCAAGTCACTGACTATGCAAGGTTTGAAAAGTTGGAGAACACAGGTAAAATCTTTGAAAAATAAATGAAGATTGTTCAGGTAAAATCTCATTTTAGAATTAAATTGCTTGAGTTGGAATAACTTTTTAGATCTTTATCTAAACAATGGAAAATGTGTTGTGTTGCTGCCCCCAATAATAATTCATCTAAGCAATGGATATCATGGTTGTATCAACTTGCTTGTATGAATTTTCCCATGATTTGTATTGCATGTAACCACCCTGTGACTTCTTGGTATATCAAATGGTGAAATGTGGAAGGACAAGTTATGCTTGTCTGAAAACTTTCATTATGTGTGAGTAAAATACTCCGCCAAGTACCAAAAGTCATATTTTGTACAAGGCTAATTGTGTGCAAAATCTTGTGTGAATTGATTACAAACTTTTCATTCCATGCACATGTTAAGGGGGAGAAATTTTGAAATAGTGCAAAAATGTTCTTGCTACTGCATTCTGAATAAGTTTTTTTTAATGACATGTGTCGACACACTGAAGATCATGTGTCAACACAATTTGTTCAAGTTTGTGTTTAGAAATGCTCATCTTGAATCTGTGTTAGATAGTAAATTGAGGACAAATCTTCTAGATTCTGAAATTGTTGTGTTGTGATGATGTTCATATTGCATGAAATAAAACAGTCATGTTCACCCTCTTAAATCTCAACACTTTGAATGATACTTGATCAGAATCTCATACTTTTGTTCTCATCTGGAATGAACTCACACATCACTGCTCTGTGTGAAGGATTCAATTACAGAAATAATTCTTGGCTTATTCTTTATCTCTTCATGTTTCATTCAAATCAATTCAAGGTTCCTTTGATATTTTTATAAGAGAAATGAAATTTTAAATATCTGAAATATTGGTGCTCTTGGATTAAACATGAAGATGAAAAATAAGATCTTGAGTAATGTGTCTATCTTTATCCTCAAAGCTTACTTTAGATTTTTATTGCAAAACACTTTAAGTAGACACTTGAGAAGTCTTGAGTTTTATATCACAAGAAATTCTAAAGTTTTATTTTTAACAAATGATAAGAGTGATATCTTAACAACTCTAGACCATGATCTATTAAGGGAAAAGCTACTTGTCACCTAATGAAAAGTAATGAATGTTCTGAAAGAAAATTTTCAAGAAAAAGAAAGATTTTAAGAAAAATTGTAGAGTAATGATTAGTACACTGAGTAACCAGGTTATTCCATCTGAGACGTGGTTGAACTTGAGTAAAAATGTGGTGCTAAATTATCTATGTTCAAAAAGAAGCAAAAAAATAATTAACATGCCTAGTAGTCAGGCACTCTTGCACTGGGTAAGTGTGTGTCCTTGCACAAAAAATATGAATTTAATCTTCTTTGCTAAATTTCCTGAAATATCTCAAATGAAAGAAATAAACAGAAAAAGAAAAATGTGTACAAAGTGCAGCTAACCTAAAATAGAATTCATGTTGTTCAAGAATGTTAAAATGTTATTCTACATTGTGTTAGGATCAAAACCTTGATTTTCTAATGATATACACTCTTGACAACTCAATTTAGATCACAAAAATCATGTCACTTTTGTAAATAAAATTTCTGAAGTGATTTTTTTGATGATAAAGAACTGACATAAGAACTCATTCAAAAATCATCTTTATTTTTAAACCATTGCTGCACAATATGAAAGGTACAATTATTTTATTTTTTCATATACTAAAATCATTGTGTACCTTGATACCTTCATGATCCCTTCAAAATCAAATTGTTTGTGCTCCTTGCAATATAGTCTCTTGTTCAGGGGGAGCAACCTTTTTTGTTGAACTCTGGTTTTATGTCCCAATCAATTGGTTTCATCACTTCTATCAGTTTCACATCATTTCTATTGATCCCTATTCAGTTGAAAGTGGTCAACTCCAATACTGTCAAAGGGGGAGAGTTGTTTCACTTAGGGGGAGAATTCTACATATTTGTGAGATTTATGAGTCCTCTAGTCATATTCTTGATATTGGGGGCTATTTGTTTTAATGGGAGAAAACTTAAAAAATGGGAGTGATTCAAATTGCATTGCATGTGCCTTTCAACCTTTTTGATGTTGTCAAAAAGGGGGAGAGATTGTTGACAAATTCAAAGTTCCAGAAAGAATGGGGAGAGAATGATATTCTGTGAAAGAATGTTGCCATGATTCAAGAACATTGTTTTAAGAATGTTATCAAATGTTGTCATGTTTTGTCATCATCAAAAAGGGGGAGATTGTTGAGTTTTGTGTTTTGATGATGACATATTAATGATGTCTACACTCTCATACTTTGATTTTAATGATGACTAAAACATTTGGTTGTGAATGTTGTCCAAATACTCATACTTTGATTTTGATGATGACATATATCACAATGATACTAAAACAACATGTTCTTTATGCTTAATGTTTCATATTTTACTAATAATGACATGTGTTGATGATCTACTCTTTATATTTACAAGTTTGCAAAGTTTTGTCAAAATAGTGTCAACACTACTTGACAGATAGGTCGACACTACCAGACTGCCCAGCAAGTTTCTGAAGAAAAAGTCAGAGTAAGGTCGACACTACTTGTCAGATAGGTCGACACTACCAGACTGCCCAGCAAGCTTTTGAAGAAAAGGTTACAGTCATGTCGACACTACTTGACACTAAGGTCAACTCTACCAGTCTGCTCAGCAAGTTCCTGAAGAACAAACTGCCAATAAGGTCGACACTAGTTGTCATCCAGTGAACTAGTTTTGGAGATATTCTCAGGAGGTCGACTCTGTCTGTTGATCAGGTCGACACTAGAGTTCTGCCAGTAAAGGGAAATTGGAATTTCTGATCAGTAGTGTCAACACTATGGAAATGTAGGTCGACACTCTTTTTCTGTAAACCCAGAATTGTGTAGAGCATAAAATCCAGCAGCTGTGATCTCTTTTTGAGATCTTTTTGAGAGATGGTATATTTACCAAATTGCCCTTTCATCCAAGTGGTAATGAGGTAAAGGCCTTTTGGACACGTGGCAGCCTTGTGTGCACCCTAGGTTTGAGTGCACACCTTTCTCACGTGTTTGGGACTCCGCAGTGGCTATATTAGCCTCCATCTCATCTGAAGCAGCCATCCCTTTAAGCAATTCATTGATTCCATCAAAGAGGACTTGGGGATGAAGGCCAAGCAGTGAGAGAAAGCTCTGGAGTGCAGAAAGAGGAGCAGATCAAGAAGAAAGCAGCAGAGGAAGAAGAAGGAAATGTGCATGCAGCAGATCTGAAAACAGAGCATCGTGGATCTTGCACAGAAGAAGCAACAAAGCTGAAAAGAAGAAGAAGATCTAAAGGCAGGTGGAAGAGGAAGCCAAAGCAAGAGCAGAAGCACAAAGTTCTGCATCCGTGGAGGAGCTCAAGAGCAAGAGTTCAGATCTGAAATTTTCTATAAATCAGATCTAAAACAGAGTACTACGAATTGAGGTTAGTTTGAAGAATTTCAGATCAAATTGGTTGAGAAGCACAACCAGATGATGCATATGCGCAACATGATCTGAAGCACATCTTCAACTATCAAGATCTGAAGATTCAGAGTTCAGATTACACAGTCCAAAGGGAATTGGGCAAAACCGAAGGACTGGTGTTTGAGGATTTGTCTCCCTTAACTCTGATCTTCTGTGTATTTGCTTTTTCTGTTTAAACTTTTTCTCTGAACTTGTTGAGTGCTCCTACTGATGTTAGGAGTGTTGATCCATACTGAGTGAGTGTGGATTGAGGAGATCTGTGTGATCTTGAAGCTGTGAATCAGTGGATAAGCTGTGTAATCAGCGGTGTGCAAGCTGTGAGTCAGCGTTCAAGCTGTGAGTTAGCAGGTGTTTGAAGCTATGAATCAGCAGTTTAGTGAAGCCTCACTTGGTTTGAGTGAGGGGTGGACATAGGTCTCCGTCTGGGAGCCGAACCACCTAAAAAATCTCCTGTGCAATGGTTTGATCTATCTTTCTTCTAGATGCTTGCACAGGTTTCTGCATTCATATTGCTTATCTAATTTCTACCCACATCGATTCACACATTCACATCAGTTCAGTAAGACTGTGAGTCTGATTAGATTTTTAATGTGAAGTCATATTTTTAATAGCTTAAGCTTCCGCTGAATTTTATTAAAGATCTATTCACCCCCCCCCCTTCTAGATCTGTTCACACCTCTGAATTCGATCCAACAAAGGTTCAAACCCGAAAGGTACTTTTACTGAAAGTATGATATATTTATCCTCTATTGTTTATTCCCTATTATCAAATCTTGAGTTTGTGGGAGAATGTTAGGGTAAAAAGGCGTTGGGAGCAATACTAAGAAAGGGAACTCAATGATCGATAAAGTAAAAAGGTGTGCAAGTGTTGTCCTTTGTGTGGGATCTTTAGTCCAACATGAGAAATCTCTAAGGAGAAGGACTTTAGAACCCCATTGGTCCATGACACTGTCTTATAGATAATGATGGGGTTATGCTAGACCCTATCACACGCACATCAGGTCGGGCTGGACGCGCGCACGTGTGATGTCATGGGTTGTGTTGGCCCTCTTGATATGATAGAAAGACTAACCTGGGGTGAATAGGAAATCTGAAAATTGAAACAAAAATCACCACTTGAAAATGTTTGGTTAGTATAGATAAACGTGTGCAATAGAAGTTAAGAGCGCAAAAGCAAGCACACAAGGAACACAAAAATTTATCCTGGTTCGGCACTTCCAAATAGAAGTCCTACGTCTAGTCCCCAAGCAAACACTTGGGATTTCACTAACTACCAGGTAACCTTGGTCTTCCCTTAAACAAGGGGCATACAACACCTAGCACCCTAGCTGGTCTTCTTCTGTTTCCTGGGCAAGAAGGCAACCCACTTCTTTTACAGGCTCAGAAGCAAACCTGCTAGAACAAACTTCAGCGTGGTTACACCACCATACACAAGCTAGTCTTCTCCTCTTTCCGGGCAAGAAGGCAGCCCACTTCTCTTACAGGTCAAGAAGCCAACCTCCTGTTATAAACCCAGTGTGGTTCTTCCCTTAAGATAAGTGGAACGCTTGCACAATAAGTCTTCTCTTCCAACCAAAGGGGGACACTTCTGAACACAGAAGTTAGGACCTTAAGTCCCTAGATCAAACTCAAGATACACAATGAAATGCTTGATCTGAAACTAAGCCTAAGAAAGAAAGAGTTTGTAGTAAAGGACTCTTCTTAGGCTAAAACCCCAGCTCTCTCTCTCTCTCTCAAATACACAAAGACACACAGAGAGAAAATGAGGAAGAAGGAAGACGACTTCAAAGCTTCAGCTTGAATGGGCTCGAGCTCTCTTCCTTTCTACTTGAGTGTGTATGGAGTTGGATGCTCACTGGATGTACATTCCTTAAATAATCTTTAGGTATTCCTCTGAGTTGGTTCTTCAGTCATTGCTTCATCTTTATATGGAGCAGATGAAAAGGATCTATTGAAGAATAGTCGTTGGAGCATTTTGGATCCGTTGAGTTTCTTGGCTCCTTTCTTCTTCTGCTCTCCTTCTGTTGAGTCCAACGGATGTCTTCTTGAGTCTACTGGCTCCTTTGAACAAAGGATTCTTTTGGCTAGTGCGTATTTCCAAGGGCATAGATAGCAGGTCCCAATTTGTTGACTATGATCAGAAAAGGGCCTGCATACATTAAATGCAAGGCAGATGATTAGGATTGTGAACTCTTTTGTCAAATGGCTCATATCTCTTTTTGCCTTTAGTCTGTATTTTATGCAAATAGCTAGAAATAGAAGGTTAGATGCTTTTCTTTTGTTGCAGGAAAGAGGAATTCTCTTTTGTCTTCTGTCCATGTTTTCTTGCTGTCAGCTTGTTGTAAGACCTTTTTATCTGTCAGAGAAATGACAATATAAGGTTAGAAAGTCATTTGAATTTTCACTGGGCGCCAAAGGTATTTTGAAACATTTGAATTGAGAGGCAATCGATGTTTAAGTTAAAAGACAATCGATGTTCAAATAGTCAACACTCGATATTTTAAGATAATCAATATAAGTAATCGATGTTCTAAAAGATATAATCGATGTGAACGTAATCGATGTTCAAGAACAATCCATGAAGACAATCAATGTTTGACTATAACTGTAATCGATGTTTAAGTAGGACAGTCGATGTTTAAGACAGTTGATGTTTAAGGGTAATCTATGTCCAAAAAGTAATCGATGTTTAAGCAAGGTAATCGATGTTTAAGATAGTCGATGTCTAAAGGTAATCGATATCTAAGGGCAATCGATGTCCAAACAAAGTAATCAATGTTTTAAAGATAATCGATGTTTTAAAGACAATCGATGTTTAATGCAATCGATGTTTAAGTATAAAAGACAATCGATATTCTTGTAATCGATGTTTAAGTAAAATGTAATCGATGTTCATGTAATTGATATTTAAGTTCAATTGATGTAATCGATGTTCTCAGGTAATCGATGTTCTAATATAATCGATGTGAAGGACAATAAATGTTTGAACATAATCGATGTTTGAAACAGTAATCGATTGTGGACTTAAAATAATAATCGATGGAACCTTTGTTCTCTAATCGATATGGCACTTAGTCAGTAATCGATATGTATTGAACATCAATCGATTTAACTTTCCAGTGCAAATCATGAAATGATAGTGCTATAGTATGTTATATTTATGAGAAAAATATGATATTAAATATATTCATGATATTTAAATTAATCATGAATTTTGTTATCACCAAAATAAATGATAAATATAAAAGTGGTTCATCAGGTTGCCCTCCTTACAAGGAAAACCTGACCTAATTTAAAAAAAAAAAACTATCAGAACTGGAAGGGGCCAATGTACCACAAAGGGTTACATATTTTGGTGAGATGGACTATCCGCAGATTAAGGATGAAATATGTACGTCCACAGTGATTCCCAACTTGTGTTATCTTCGATTTCATGTCATTTCACTCCATTCGGTAATTTTTATAGAGTAGACTCTAGAAATGTGTCAATGAATGTTGGTTCCGGTTCCTCTCATGAAGATGACTTGCATTTGAACAAAAGTTTCCATATCTGATGCCTATATTTTGCAAGAATAAGTATAGATTCTAGAGCGAAAAAAAAAAAAAAAGAGATGGGACAGCGCTTACTGTGCACCACAGCTCAAGCGATGCGCATACAGGGTCTAATTTTGACGGCAGGGCACTTCTCAGTTCCAACAGCCTCTGAATCATCACCAGAAGGAGATGTTGCTAACGCAATTGGTTCTCTAAAAGTGAAGATATATGGTCTGGCTCCAGTGGGCCTTGGTGCAGTAAGGAGATTTGGATAGAACACATGGCAATTCCTTGCAGAATCTGGCAGAAAATGCAGTATCAAACCACAAACTGAATCCGTTGGGATATCAGTGTTTAGCTCCAACACAAAGCCAGATGTGAAGTTCACCTGGTCGTTTCATGGTTGCCAAATCAAATGACTGAAACACACAATTAGGCTTATCAATACCAAAATCACTTAACTGAATTTGCAGGGGGTGGTAATGATTTGCATATGCAGCAGACAAAGAGAAAGGAGGCAGATAAACAACTCCTCCCCCAAAAAAAACCTCCAAACAATCTAGGTGTCTATTTGATGCACATTCCTCTCAATCTCTTATACCTTTCCGCCCAGAATGCACTGCAATAAATGATGAAGTTGGTTGCTAGGAATTCAAAACCCACTGTACGTTCATAAAATAAAAATAAAAATCAGAAGCCGATGCATACAAGTCATACATAAAGTTTACCTTCTCCACTGAGACATAAGCCAGCTAGTAAGAAGGAAAAAAGTAAAGATTATGGTCAATGTTTTATGTATTATGGCACTTAGTCCTACACCTGCATGCCATAATGCCAATGGTCGAAACACAGAACATTGTTTATTTTCAGGAAAAGAAAAGGTTGACACTGTTTCAGGTCCCACCTCACAAAACCCTGGAATACATTATTCACAATACACCATGCATCTTCTGTAAAAAAATAAAAAATTGCTATTGAGATCTATTATAAGTTTCTATCTCTGTATGCACATTGGCTTGGTAGCTGAGTGAATGGGCATTTGGTAACATTATCCCGAGGAAAATGATTCTTTACTCCACATCTACATAATGATAGAAAATTGCCAAGTTCCTACGACATCAATTTCATATCATCAGGAATTCAGGAGTAAAGCCAACAGTTTGCATGATGGTTTAAAATGAGTTCATTATTCAGAAATATACAAAAAGGTCATTTCAACTCTCTCTTATGAAACAACATCAAAGTATCAAGGAGTCAGGACACCTTCTTAGCAGACATATTACTCAGTGAAGAAAACATCATGGACAGTTCAGAACAGTTTTAAAATGGAAAGTTGGAGTCACACATTTTAATATTTATTACCATTTTTACGCCAAAGGTGTGTGTCAAGCAGAAATGGTCTTTCAACAAGCATAAGAAGTGATAAATCTCTTCTCAAGATCCTACTATTCCTTTACGTTCATATAACCCATAGCATGACTGGTGATTCAGATTCCATGTGCCCTTACCTGCCAAAGTCGATTTAGCTCCGTCCATCCTGTTTTCTTAGCTGACGTTCCTGTTTTTGCATTCCACATGCCACCAGGCACCAACAACTCTGAATAATGTGTTCTAGATTCAACAATTCCAGACTTGAGAAAGGTATGGTCCCCTCTTTTTTTAAGGTAAGATATGGTCCACATTTTCCAAAAAGCATCCACAAAAGACACGTCTACTATTGACATGTATGTTTAAAACTCTCATCCTGTCATATCCTGGGAGTCTTTTCCCTGCTATTTTGCACAAGAAAATTCAAAATCAGCTCAATTGGATTGAAGGCGGCCGATATTGAACCATTTTTCCTGTTTTTGGCTATGAACTAACACAGTAGCTTGGACTGACCAACTGGCCTACACTCTGAACTGGCCCAGAACTTCCTGAACCAGTCAGAAGGAGCAGAACTGACTGAAAATGGCAAAAAAATATTCTCTTTTTTTATTGCTAACATGATCAGAATCATATGACTAGCTACTGGAACCAGACTGGTTCTTGAATCCAATTTCTTTCATTCACATACATACAACTGGCTAATATAAGGCATACAACTGTCTGATGTGAAGTGTCTACGTAAAAAACAACAGGCAAAGCATTTAAACCCAGAAGCCCCGATAGCCGACAACAGTTCTATGAATGAGCCCTAAAATATGCAATATCTAATCTGACAGAAGATGGGAGAGTTTTATTCATGCCTATTGGAAAAGAGACAAAGATTGTTAAATTCTGGTTTTAAGATAAAGATATGATTCTTTACATCATCTAAAAGATCCTTCACCTTTAAAAGATCATCTTAATGTGACAAATCAGGATAATCCATCAGTTTCAAGAAGTTGATGGTACAAGCATAAACGAAGTTTTAGGGTTTAAGTAAACATTTTCAGTAGGTAGTTAGGCCTTGCATATAGCCCTGTCAACGGTACGGATCCGGGTCGGATCCTTAGAGATCCGGATCCAAATTTAGAATATCCGGATCTGACCCGGATCCGAATTTAGGCATATTTTCGGATCCGGATTCGGGTTGAGATCCAACATCAATTTCGGATCCGGATCAGAATCCGAATATGGTAAAAAAATCTGAAAAAATACAAAAAAATTACTGAAACTGTGCTGGACGGCTGGTTATTAGAATATACAAAAAACTTCTGATTAAACATACATAAAAAATTTGGAAAATCTGAAAAAAAAAATAATAAAAAAAGCCAAATCTGTGCTGACCATAGCAAGAACAGTCATAAAATCCAGTTAAATATACAGAAAAAATCTAAAAAAATCTGAAAAAAATAAAAAATCACCCAGATCTATGATGGTTATAGCAACTAGCAAGAACAACACAAAATTTGGTTTAAATATACATAACAAATCTGAAAATTCTGAAAAATAATAAAAAATACTCAAATCTGCGTTGGCTATACAAAATCAAATAATTTAAGAACTCTTAACTAGATAGACATCCATTCCATACATAAAATCAAATGTATACATATTAAATCCCAACTATGTAGTAATACAAGTTCTCTTTTCTCTTTGACTCAGATCATCTACAGGTTCTCTTTGGTGGCTTTCACCGAGTGGGTACTAGCTGGCTTTCACTGCAAAAATTGGCATCTTCCATCTCTTGATATACCTGTAAAACAAATCACCACTATAACCAATGTTTCTTTACTTCATTTTATTCATAGAGCAAATAATCAAAGTTGCTTAAACAAGATTTGAAAATCTTAAAAAATCTTATTTGTGATAGAAAATTTTAAAAAATTATAGAGATCTTATCAAGTCTCATTGGCCCACTGGTTCCTCAATACAAGCTAATTATGGGATGAAAATGAGACATTTGCAGATCCATATTCTCAAATGGAAAAAGAAGAATTGTCCTAACCCTCAAGGTCGCATCCAAGAACTTCAGGGACAGCTTGAGGAGATTAGCAAGAAGTCTGTTGATGATGAAAGAATAGCACAATGGTGATTTTAATAATGGTGATTTTATAGGTTTCAAAATTAATGCCCAAGCACCTACTGTCAAATATCTGATTTTCAAAGGCTAAATTATGACACTACCTATCTGGGTACCCCCCTACACTTGGGAAGGAACAACAAGGAGCAGCTATGTTTCTTGGAAAAGAAATGCAGAAAAAGACTTAATCTCTGGAAAGCCAATACCTTAATAATAATAAGCATAAATAATGAGAAAATGCATATTGAAGGCAAAGACAAGAGTTTAATCTATTACAATAAGTGAACATGCATTAGGCAAAGGATATAAATATATGAACCCAAGGAGTTAAATAAGCTGTCTTGGCCTACCCCTGTTCTGCACAGATTAGAACAGCCAGTCAGATAGGAACTCTATTGGATTTTCGAATTCTCTTCATAAGCTACAGCCTACAGACAATGTATATTAAGTATGTCAGTGATGAACCTATTTGAAATATAGACATAAACCAAGTGAGAATAACACTTTCTCTTTCTCTTTTGTATACAACTTTATGCAATCTGACTTAACTGTGTTACGAGATAACAATTGAAGCTCAGGTTGAACATTCTTTAAGAAATGACGAAAGAATGCATGCTCAACCATAGCAAAAGGATATTGATGAACAATGACCATCTTTGCAAAATCTTCTCTACTCTTCTCATTATCAAATACAAAAGATATTATCTGTCAAGTACATGTATGAATGAGGTACATGTATATCATTGTCTTTCTTAAGTAGCAAGTTTAATAAAAAACAGGAAACCTAATTACCTGTGTTTTCTTCCTACTTAATAACAAAATCAAAACAGTGAAATAGATAAATCTGTATAGATGTAGACACTCAATAACAAAATGAGTCCATGGCAACAAATATCGACATTCAACCATCTGTTGTATGTCAAGGAACCATTCCAGATTCTTGTACTCAGATTTTAAAACAAAAGAATGAATACCCATGAATCAATCGCACTGATAGCAACAAATAGATCATTATGCAAAAAGAACGGAAACTAAAACTCACTTAGCTGAAAAAAATGGAGGAAACATGAAAAGAATACCAAGAAAACTACAAACCTGAGCTTCAAGCTTATTTGGTATCGTTTCAAAAGCAATTAGATCAGCACCAGTTTCTGCAAGGACCTGTACTCGTCTTCTATGAAAATCCTTCAGATATTCTAGGTTCATAGCCTCACCATAGTCCCCACTAGAAGAAAGTGATTGCACAAAGTAATCAGAGCAAGCAAAAAAGGGAAACCAAAGCAGAAAAAGGAAAAAGTGCACATGAAGTCATGAACACCACCGTCTGCAAGTTTATCATAAAAAATCTCACGTGCTTCATATGTAAATATGCATACACATTAACAGCATTCCTTTTCTGAAAAACATGCACAACCTTGGGAATTTACACTTCTGACCCCATAGACAGGATTCAGATGTGCAAGCATAACAGCTTACACATGTGACAAATTTTATACATAAACTTTTTCCAAAGCCAATGTGTGAGGCTAAGAGAAAACCTAGCACCAGCCTGTTATGATAAATGTCACCCAGAACTACATCCAAAGCAGATAGGAAACAGAAGAAAGTTAGCAAAAGACAAGAGTGTCAAAGCCATCCTGACCCTTATTTCGTCACTCAAACAAACTCATGAAATAAGCTTAAGACTGATGTCAGTTCTCATGCTTGCTAGACATGCCAAATATGATACAACTTAACATTTACATGGGGCTAAAACTTCTAGAACAAATATCTATGATAAATGTAGGAACTCACAAAATAGGAAAGATTGCAATTAAACAGAACAAACCACATTGTAGAACACTTTGAAGGAGCCTGGTGCTTTTGTAAATATTGGCTCCCACTATGTAACATTTAATCTCCTATTCGATCAGAAACATAAATAAATACAAGGATACAAAACCAAAAAAGGTTGAATGGACTTTCACAAAAGAAGCATAGTAAAAGAAAACAAACTACAGACATTGCCCATATTGTTCAAGAAGATTGAAAAGATGTTTTCTATCAGAGTTAATGATCAATCAAAATGGAAAGCCTGCTTCTATTGGTAAGTGAATCATGGCAGCATTCATTAAACTATTGCACTTTATTAGACAACCAAAGTGTTTTCCTTTTAAATGATCATGTATTAAAATTTCTCTGGCAATGCATTCATATCACAGCATATTATCAAATCCTGGATATGCAAAGCATGTTAGAGAAAGTTAAGTACACAGGAAAATGGGTGGCATGAATAAAAAGGTTAGGTTTCAAAGCCCATGACAAGTTACACAAAAGGACACAAAATGACAGAAGCCTGGGATGACCAAAGCTTCTCAACCACAAAAAAGAACCGTATTTTATACATTAGTTGACTTCACTCACTTCCTCTTTTCCATCTATTATTCTTTCTGGTTAACAAATCTACAAATCTATCAAGAGCAGAGGACGAGAGGGAAAAAAAATGACACGCACATACCTGATAAGAAGCTGTAATCAGAACATCTGCACCTGCTTCAAGGTAGTCAAGGTGAACCTGTTAAAGCAACGAACAGAAGAAACTTACATAAGATGCTAGGAACCATCCTAACTTGACAAAGCTGGTTTCTTTCCGAGGATTTCTCTCTAGTGATTCAAAACAGAACATGGACTTACAATAATAGAAAAAAAGTTGACAAAATCTCAAAGATTTCCAGCATGCAGCCTAAACAGATACCAAATAAGCTTGTGGAGAAAACAAATACTTAAGCATCGGAAGCTTCAGTGCAAGTGCAGAGCATTTTGAAGCGAGGAAAAAACTATTACATAAAATACAGGAGGATGTTCTCGATACAGAAAAGATGCAGTCTACATACTGTGATAAAATACAGAAGGATGTTCGGGGGTCTGGATGGCTTTGTTTCCGCCGACCCCTTTGATACGCTTCATGCACATGAGAGAGAGTGAAAGAGAGAGGGGTGCAGGAGCCAGGGGGTGGGAACGGAGGGGCCAATGGGTCACCCTTCATGCGAATGAGAGAGGGCGAAAGAGAACAGAAGGGAGAGGGGGAGATGGAAAACCTGGAGGGGGAGATGCTGCCGCCGTCGCCAAACGGAAGAAGATGGCTGCCATCATCGCCGATCGGGAAGGGATGGCCTCTGTCGTCGATGGCCGCTGTCGTCGCAGATCGGAAGGAGGATAGCCGCTGTCGTCGCAGATCGGAAGGAGGATGGCCGCCGTCGTCACCGATCGGGAAGGGATGGCTGTCGTCGTCGATGATCGGAAGGAAGATGGCCGCCGTTGTCGCCGATCGGGAAGGGGAACGAAAACCCTACCTTTGCTTACAGTCGAGGGTGGGGATTGGGGAACTGCCCAGGTTTCGGCCCTTTTCTCTTCGGAGCACGGATCCGGATTGCCCTTCCGGCGCCCGAAAGACTGCCCCGAAATGATCCATTTCGGATCAATTCCTCTGGCCCCAAAATATAGTATTCCAGGTTAAAAGATGTGACCCGGATCCGGAATTCAAATCGGATCCGGGTCAGATTTCGGATCAGATGGATCCGTTGACAGGCCTACTTGCATAGATCTTCAATGGGGTCCTAGTGAGACAATTTTGTTGGGTCAATTAATGGCCCTTGATTGGACCAGTTTTAATAAAGCGAGGTGGAATCATGTCGAAACTAAGATGGGGGCAGGTGCCAATCTGATACAGATTGGGATTGGATCAGGTGGTTAGGGGGAAAGTAGGGGTGCAATCGGGCCAGATTCGGTACCGTAAACATGAGTTTCCAATATCATTTCCGATAACCGTATATCACTTCTGATTTCGATTCTGATATAAATGGAATACTCATTTCTGATACCGATCCAATTCTGATTACATTAGCGGAACCGAAATCAGAATCAGTACCATTTTTTATTTCCAAAATTCATGTTTGTTTCCAATTTAATATTTAATTTAATTGGAATCAAAAATCAGTTTCGAAATGAAGATATTTCGATTCCGATTCTGATAACTTATCGGAATAATCGATACCGATTTTGATGAACTATCGGTGTGATTTTTCAATTCCAAATCCGATAATTCTTATTGGACTCGGATTGGAGTATCATGTTTCACATATCTCTACTTCCACGGTATGTGCAAGACCCTTCCCACCTTAAATTATGTCAAATGGAAGTTGTACCAGAAACACAATTCCAGATATTTCTATTAGAATCAGTGCTACAAGGAGTAAGTCCTAAGAAGCAATGTTATTTGCCAGTCAAAGTAGTATGGCAGCATCATTCAGTGAATGAAGCCCCTCTGGAATAAAAAAAAAGATGAAATATGAGAGAGATTCGAGTTGGAGTAAGTTTTTCTCCCTCGCCATTCCAGTTGTAAATCTGTATGATTATCCTTGGTACTACACATAAGAAACTTTGACAACAGAATGTTTGTGAGAAGAGATGCAAGGTGTACCATTACAAAGATTAGGTTCATTTGTCATCTAAAATAAATCAAGCCACAACAAAGGAGAAGAGGGAGAAGAAAATTGAAAGGTTCACAGAAGTAACAATTAAAGCTTCCCCAGACATTTAAAAATAAAAACTCCAAGTAGTATTGGTTTCATAGAAATAATAGAAACGAAAATGAAAGGTTCCGAAGAGATTTAAGAATTTAAAAAAAAAACTCCGGGGAGTACCAGGCAATCTAACTTCACGATATCTAGAGAAATGTGAGCATATACAGGCATCCGAACAAACCGCCTGAGCTCTGATGTAGTTAATGAGCTTGATGGAACCGCAGAAATCCAAGTCCAGCGCTCTCCTGGAAATCGAAGTGGTGTTCGGCCCTGCAAGGATCGAACAGTGCGTCGCTGGAGGTGTAACTTAAATCGCAAAACAGGCAGAGGTAAACTGGGTTCGGAGTCGTCTTCGTCCGTGCCCCAATCACCCAATCGTTCAATTGTTCTCCCTCCTCATCTTCAACCGGCAGAGGTAACTGTTCTTCCCCCCTCAAAACTTTTTGTGTCAATTGCGAACATACTTTATTATTTTTTTAAGTGCGCATTTACCTTTATTGTATGTGTATTATTCAAAAATACCTCCGCTGCATGTAAGGTAGTTGCATTGTTCTGTTTATCAGTGTTAGAAATGATGAGGTTTTCTTAATGACGACACAGTTTTATTGGTTTGAATCAAATTTAATGTCAAAAATATGTGTTAGAAAACCGGTTCCCTTTACAACATACTTTCTTGGAAATGGAATCGTTTGAATGTGTTTATTTTGGGATTAAGATGTAGGTTGGTTGGAGGACTTCATCTATTAAATAACTAACGGGTTTTTATTAAAATAGTTATATTTAATAAAAATTCCTCAAAATAGTCACCAAACTTGTCATGTTAGCATACTGGTGACTGCCTGGCCTGGCAACCAAAGAGGTAGCCTAGTCAAACCCAATCCTCGCTAGTATCACGTTGCCAGAGCCAACCCTAGTGTCAACTTTAGAAATGCTAACATCATTTCAAAGGAAAAAAAATCGAGTCTCTCTTTGTTGGAGGACTCGATCAACATGTCAAACTACAATTAACATGTCCAACCTGTTCAACACATATTTATATTTAACATGTTTAGGTCACAAGTACATTAAAATAACATGTCAAACCACAAATACATCAAAATAACTTATGAAACCACAAATATAACAAAATCATCCAGTACTAGGGGTGTAAACAGGTCGGTGTCAGAGTCGAAAATAGTAGTTTTTGAATCCGACTCCGATAAGAATTATTGGAAATAATCAGATTCAGAATCGGATATGGAAACAACAGTTTCCGTATCCGAATCTGTTTCATCAAATTATCGGATAATCAGATATTCAAATAATATATAGGGAGAATTAACTGTTGGTCCCTGGCAGGGACCTGACATTATTTTCAGGTCCCTGTCAGGTTTTCCTACGCCTTCCAGTCCCTGCTTTATGCAGGACTTATTTTTAAGTCCCTGTTGTTAACCCCCGTTATCCTCCCCGTTATCCTAAAAGTGTGTAACTACGTAAGTACGTACTGACACAGTTCATTGTGTAACTGCGTAAGTATGTAAATCCTATAACTATGTAAGTATGTAATTACATACTTATGCAGTTACACATGTAACTTTGTAAATACTTAATGATTTATAGAAATAAATATTTACTTACTTACTGGAAGAATTACCAATCAATCCCTAATTTTGGGGGATTTATTTTTAGGTCTTTGAGTTACATAATTATAGAAGAAGGGACTTACATAGTTTCAAAAGGGCTTACCTAGTTATCAGGAACTTACCTAGTTACAGAGTTGCATGTGTAATTACACACTTACGTAGGTAAGCCCTTCTGTATTGTAATTACCTAGTTACCAGAGACTTACCTAATTATAGAGTCCCTGAGTTACATACTATGTAACTCTGTAATTACATGTATAGTTATAGAGTATGTAGTTACAGAATTACATTTGTAGTTACATAGTATGTACATGTGTAATTGCACACTTACATGCAGTTACAGAGTTACACATGTAACTCTGTAACTACATACGCAGTTACATGAATTACACATGTAACTCTGTAACTAGGTAAGCCCTAGGTAACATTTGGTAACTAGGTAATCCCTGATAACTAGGTAAGTCTTTCTAAAACTATGTAAGCATGTAACTAGGTAAGCCCTAATTACATAGTTACAAACTTATAAAATATCTATGTAGTTACAGAGTTACATGTGTAACTGCATAAGTATGTAATTATATACTTACGTAGTTATAGGAATTACATACTTACGCAATTATACATGTAACTCTGTAAATATATACTTACACAGTTACATATTTAACTGTGTAACTACTTCATATCTTGTTACATAGTTACAGGAACAAATAATTACAAACTTAAGGCGTAAAAAACTATGTACTTACATACTTACAGAGTTACATGTGTATGTGTAGTTATATAGTATGTACATGTGTAATTACACACTTACATGTAGTTACAGAGTTACACATGTAACTCTGTAGCTACATACTTACGCAGTTACAGGAATTACACATAACTCTATAACTAGGTAGGCCCTAGGTAACCTTTGGTAACTAGGTAAGCCCTGATAACTAGGTAAATCCTTCTCAAACTATGTAAGTATATAACTAGGTAAACCTTAATTACATAGTTACAAACTTATAAAATTTCTACGTAGTTACAGAGTTACATGTGTAACTGCATAAGTACGTAATTACATACTTACACAGTTATAGGATTTACATACTTACGCAATTATACATGTAACTCTGTAAATATATACTTACGCAGTTACATATTTAACTGTGTAACTACTTCATACCTTATTACATAGTTACATGAAGAAATAATTACAAACTTAAGGTATAAAAAACTATGTATTTACATACCTACAGAGTTATATGTGTATGTGTAGTTACATAGTATGTACATGTGTAATTACACACTTACATGTAGTTACAGAGTTACACATGTAACTCTGTAACTACATACTTACGCAGTTACAAGAAGTACATATGTAACTCTGTAACTAGGTAAGCCCTAGGTAACCTTTGGTAACTAGATAAGCCATGATAACTAGGTAAATCCTTCTAAAACTATGTAAGTATGTAACTAGGTAAGCCCTAATTACATAGTTACAAACTTATAAAATTTCTATGTAGTTATAGAGTTACATGTATAACTGCATAAGTATGTAATTACATACTTACACAGTTACAAGATTTACATACTTACACAGTTACACATGTAACTGTGTAAGTACGTACTTACGCAGTTACACACTTTTAGGATAACGGTTACACACTTTTGGGATAAGGGGGGAGGATAACGGGGGTTAACAGCAGGGACTTAAAAATAAGTCCTACATAAAGCAGGGACTGGAAGGCGCGGGAAAACCTGACAAGGACCTGAAAATAATGTCAGGTCCCTAACATGGACCAATAATTAATTCTCCCTAATATATAATATATATTATGTAATATATAATCTATATGAAATATATAATCTATATATGATATAAATATTATATAATATATATTATATATACTATCGGATTCAGAAATCAGATCTGTATCTGATTTCGATAGCTTATCGGAAAATATCCGAATCTGAAGGTGATAAGCTATCAGTAGTGAAATGTGTTTCCCAATCCTATAATTTTTATCATAATCTGATCGGATAATCAGATAATAAGAGAATTATCAATCAGCCTCTATTTTTTGGGGAAAAAAATAATAGAAAATTGAAAATTGAAAACACAACAACGAGGTAGCCTAAAAGTTAGTGTTAGCAAACCCAACCTTAGTGTTGGTGTTGCCAAAGCCAACTCTAGTGTCAACTTTGGCAATGCTAACACCATTTCAAAGGAAAAAAAAATCGAGTCTCTCTTCCTTGGAGGACTCGATTAAAATGTCAAACTACAATTAACATGTCCAACCTGTTCAACACATGTTTATATTTAACATGTCTAGGTCACAAGTAAATTAAAATAACATGTCAAACCACAAATACATCAAAATAACTTGTGAAACCACAAATACAACAAAATCATCCAGTACATAAGAAGTATATAGATCAAAAGAATTATAGAAACTATCTTTTCTTGTCCTTTCTAGATCCTCAACCACGACCACGACCACGATGTTGCTTCTGCACCTCACTCTGACTCTCTGAGTATCAACCCTTGTCTTTGATCGTGCCTGTGACTGTGTCTCAAGCACTAAGATATCATCAAGTGACTCTGACTATGCTGTCTTGGAAACCTGGTAATTTGATATCGTACATAATGTTTAACCACTTTATATTTTTACCCTTATATTTTGGTGATAACAAAACTTATGATTAATTAAATATTATAAATATATTTAATATAATGTTTTCCTAATAAATATATGTCACGCCCCTCCAATTTAGCAGCGGAATAAATCGGGGGAAACATGAACCAAGTACATAGTAGAGAAAAATGTACAATCGTTGAGTAAATCAGAGCATCTAATGAACAATAATTAGAATAAACTCTTCATTTCATTGGAATTCCACTAAGACTATTACAACCACTAATTCGGAGCCAATACATAGGGCTCAATGACATCATTGCATTGAAAAGAAATCTAAAGCAATAATTAATAGACTACATAGTACTAAGGCAACTTCATCAATTGACTCCAGGTCGTTCATCACTCTGGTCCTGTCCCACTGGTGTGTGTAACGTCATTGTCTGACTTACCTAAGACACAATAACAAATAACGAAGGGTGAGCGATAACGTCCAGTAGGACTTAAATCTCAGGATCAATCATGCTTTAAATAATTAATGATTTAAAGGACAGAGTAACTAATGATAGAGCGAGTCATGTAAAGTCAAGAAAGTAATGGCACAAGTAACATGGTTCAGATAGCAGATGAATCAAGTATAGCACGATGATTAAAGTCAAGTCACGATAGAAGCTATAACAATAATAGCAAGTAACGTCATTGTCAAGAAATAGCAAGCGACATGTATAGCAAGGAGAGAGATAGTAGTTGGCCATATAGAGAGTAAATTGCACTTTGAGTGATTTTCATCAATCGAGATAGTATAGCACTTTTCATAAACTTTCGTCAATTGAAATAGTATTGCACTTTGGTTATCCGTAGATAGCCGAGAGAGAACATAGCACTTTGTTGTCAAAGGACAACGAGAGAAAGTAGTTGAACAATAGCAGTGCAACAAGAGAGTACGACAGTAGTCGCTCAATAACAGGACAGTAGCAATTCAGTAACAATCAGTGGTAGCACACTAATAGTGCAGTACGTCTGAACTAACAGACTAACAGTAACAGTATAACAGTCAGAGGTCTAACTAATTTAGAACAGTCAGTCAGAACCGGTGCAAATGCAGACACCGTCATTAGCCCCTGCAGGTATTTTCGTGTGGCTCTCCGCCCCCAGGACTAGATTGGAGCCCCTTGGACACTCTCCGTGCCCTCAGCAGTATGCATTCAAGTCCAGTAGAGTCACAAGAGCCATTTTAGCGCTAGACAGTCAAGAACATTACAAAACAATAGGAGCCACACAGCTCAAAGGGTACCAAGAGAGTACTAGATGAATAGACGAGATAGTAGAGTGATCATGAATAGACGAGAGTATAGAGACAGTAGATGAGACAATGACATATTCGTAAGACAACGTTAAACAAGCGATAATAACAGTTGCACAACACGCGTGATCGGTGTAGGCAGTCATGTGGAATTCACTACCCTTCCACTGTCCATGTTATGCACAGGTGAGAGGTCGGGCGTAATTCAAGATAAGAGCAAACTTCTAATAGCCGTTTGGATCATGTTGATCCCTAAAGGATATCATCGGTGTTAGGGTACAACCAGCTCGTCGACCATGTGGGAATCCATGGACAGAGGAGACTTACGGAGGCCTTGAACAAGGATTCACTAGTCCGGCAGAAGGAGTATCCGACGGAGAGTTCATCCAAGCCAAGAAAAAGTGTGTATAGAGAAACAAGTGCTCGACGTTCTAGAGGAATTCTAGAACAGTGGAGCGTCGGTAATGGTATTCCTAAAACATTGCGAGAAACGAAGACAAGTTCATTTTAAAATAGGGCAATTTAAATATATAATTGCAATAAATTACCAGATATTTTATGAGATCTTTTCATGCCAAGTTAAGCCATAATAGATGGTTCAAAGTATGTGCATGTGTAAGAGAAATCATAGATAAAAAGAAGTCATGTGCATGACTTTTGGTTAAAAATCTCATAACCACGTTTAACATTGTTGTTATTGTGTGTAGGACAATTAATATGGCACAAAATTATGGTAGGAAGTCAAGTTGAGCAAAAATGTAGGGTTTAGGTGAAAAACTACAGAACGTGACGTACAGGTGTAAGGGTCACGACAAGGACGGTTAAGAACGCGACAGGGTCGTCTGAGGATCGCGACAGGCACTACAAAAAAATGATATATAGCTTCGCATAAAAACTATAAGTATATGCCAAAAATCCGAAGGTAAAGCCCTTTACCTACGGAAAGTGCTACGGTTTGAATCCGACACGCATGCTCGCGTGACTAAATCCTATACCCACAGAAAAATAATCGTAGGTATATGTCGAATTATTCATACAAATATTAACCGTAGGTAAAGACTTATAAAAAGCGTGTGCATAACCTTGCAACAGACGGATTTAACATGTATAATTATGGTATATACCTACGTATTACCCTACTGTAGGTAAATTTTGTGGGTATAGCTCCAATTTGTTGTAGTGAGGTCGGTCAGGTCAGGCGGCTAGAACACGACAGTGTGGCCTGTCGCGATCAGATCGCGACAGGTACTGTGTCGCGATGGCCCTGAGAACGCGGCCTATCGGGCCGTCGCGTTCTCAAGTTCTGCGCCTGAGTCCGATAGGGAAAGGACATGTTCTTGGATTGCGGTCCAGAACTACCTTATTTTGACACATGGTGATTAAAAAATCCATAACTAATTGTACAAGCAACGAAAATTCATGAAACTAGTTCTAAATGAATCTAGACATGCAAGAGTACTTCCAGTAATTAGGAATTTGAAAACAGACATGGTTTCGGCATGGTTTAATCATGGCACTTCACGAAGAACATGGAACTGGGTACAGTAGAGATCAAAGAATTAATTCGAGACGTATGATGGATGAAAATTAGGGCTTTCATGGGCAAAAGACTCCTAATAATCATCAGTATCTCAAATAAAATTTTCGTGGCATGGGGTTGGGTATACATGGAGATATAAATTTGACAAGAGGGTTCGGGGTCATGGAGTTTGCAGAACTTTGAAATTCAAGAAGAAAAGATTGGGTGAACGAAAAATTATGAAACGAAAGGGGTTTTGTTCCTGATGCATGGAACAATCTACAGTCGAATTTAATTAAGTTTTGCTTGTGGGAATGCCTACCTTGACTCGATTTCCACTTCTAGGGCTAGAACTTGAAGAACACGGGTTGAGGGCTTGAGCAGCCTTCTCCCCACGATTTCTCCTCCTCCTTGGCCTCCTCTCCACATCCAGCAAGCCTCAGCAACGTGCTAGGGCCGACCATAGAGGATTTAGGGAGTATTTATACTTCTTTGCTTTCCCTTTCCTAGTTTAACTCTAATTCCCCTTTAATTACGAGGTTTCCTATTTTCTCTCTTCCTTCCAAGCTTGCCAACTCCTAATTGGGTTAGGATGGGAGTTAAATTCGTGGCCAAGCCATTAGGGTAAATTTAGGAATCCAATTCTAACACAAACTACTTATTTTAATACTTTAATACCCCTTTTCTATTTAGGTAATATTTAAGTTACGAATTTAGGTATTTTCCTATTATTCTTCTTTCAAAAATCCCAATTTTGGCCCAATAAATTTTATATGGTCAATTTAACAAAGCCCATTATTTATTGGAATTTATCTTATGGGATTTCCTTTTTAATTAGGGAATAATAGAGTTACGGATTTTTATTGCATTTCTTACTTGAATTTATTCATGGGCTATGAGAGGTCCATTGGTCCAAATTCTTATGATGGACTACCAATACGTATCATTGGAGTCTACCCATAATTTTATTTTAATTCACTTTGGTTCATAAAATAACTGGTTTTCCGACTTATTCCTTAATTACCATAATAAGTCATATAAATTCTAAAACTTGGTCCAAATGATTTTTTCTATGCCCAAATCCTTAATGGGTCATTAGGGAATATCGTTTAAAGTATAACTACTATTTTATGAAAATTTTATATAGTTATACGCATGCAATAGTGATGCGTACCCTTTTAACTAGTTTTAAATTTATTAATTGATAAAATTTCAATTTATCTATTTTTCATATTAATGAATTTCAGGATACTACATCCTCCCTCACTTAAAAGAATTTGGTCCCCAAATTCATACGATATGATGCGACTACCAATTTGTTGGGTTCTCATATTGGAGATGTTGGGTTACAACAAGTGCTTAAATGTTTTTGATGATGAGCAATACTAATTGATGTTATGTGAAATGTTCACAAATGGTATGTTTGTTTTGATGATGAACATTTCATGAACAAGACAAAATTGATGTGTTATGAATGTGTGAAACATGATGAGAATGACAATTGGATGCAATGAAACACATGTTTTATATGTTCATTATATCTCACTAATTATGTCTTTTAATGTAGGTGTGAATGTACACAAGACAAAGCCCAAAATCCAAGTGCAAAAGAACAAGACAAGTTGCTGAAATAGTGCACCTGTCAACAGATGATAGTGCATCTGTCAACAGATGATAGTGATCGCATCTGTCGACATCTGTCGCATCTGTCGACAGATGATTTCGCCTGTCGACAGATACACTCAGAAATCTATTTCCAGAAAGCTCAGTCTTCCGGTTCTTGCAAACCTGTCAGCATCTGTCGACAGCAGCAAGTCGGCTGTCGACAGACGGAGTTTTGGGAAGATCTAATGGCCAGGATATGATCTATATTTTGGTGTTTCCTTTTAGCACGACTCTCTATGCTTGGACACCACTATATATGGATCATATGAGGCTATTTTCGCAGCAAGGAGCCACCATACCAAAACCCTAAGCAAAGGTCAAGATCAAGGCTTTCTTCCTGCTGCCCTGCTTCATCTCTCTGCCCAGAACAAAGAAGAACAACCTTCCAAGCGGAGTTGAAGCCGGTTCGTCCGTGGTTCAAGCTTCTCCATCAACTGATACCTGTCAAGACGAAGCTTGGAGTCTTCTGGACGACCAACGAGAAGAGATCTACATCGGGATTTGATTCTTCATCTCAAAACTCTTCTCCTTTCACTACTTTCATATATCTGTGTGTGTGCACTGATTTGAGATCAGTACGTGGATGTTGTGGAAGTGTGGATTGTTGTTCTGATTGCGTGTTTGCATCAGACAACGGTGTGGTGTGTTGGTCAGATCAAGGCTAGAGGATCTGATCTTTTGTGGACTCGATCTAGCGTGTGTGTGTGTGTGGTTGAGCCGGTGTGCTTGTGTGTGTGTTGTACTCAGTTCTTGAGTAGTGTGTCCTCACTGTGTGGGGGGTGGACGTAGGAGTCACATGGTGTGATCTCCGAACCACCTAAAAAATCCCTTGTGCACTGTGGTTTGACTTATGGTTTGCACTGTATTGCGCTAGATGCATGCATAGGGATTTCGTCTACACACTAACTGTTAGTTTGCTCACACACATTGCATCAGATCAAAGGGGTTTTAATTGAGTAGATCTTTTAATCCGAAGTAATTTTCATATTGCTTAAGTTTCCGCTGCAAATCTATTCAACCCCCCCTTCTAGCTTTGCCATAACCGAACATTCGATCCTAACACAATTTACTCGGAATATTTCATTCCATCATCTCCCCCACTTAGGGCTTTGCTATCGTGAAAATAATATGAAATTAACTAAGGGTTTAGTGATGATACCTTGTCCACCCGTATTGACATGATTTATATCCACAAGGACTTGTAATCGTCCTTGGTGTGGAGTTTGGTTCTTCTTTGTTAGACAATCGATGACTCGATGTTGTTGACTTCCACATCGCAAGCATCTGCCCAATCTCTTCCAACAGTTATCAACCTGATGCCCTGGCTTTTCACAAAACTCACAGACTTCCTTCCGCTTCACTTCCCCTTTCATTCTCTTGCTATCTATTGTATTTATTCCTTTATTCCCATTGGAATGTGTAGCACGTTCCCTTTTCAACACCTCCTTCTTATGGATCTTTTCAAGAAGTTCCATGGTGTCCTCGACTAATTGAGCTCTCAATACCATGACTGAATATACTTCAATGTCTAGTGGAGCCAACTTTTCCTAGTACACAGGTCTCAACCCTTCTAAGAATCTCTTTGCCTTCATCTTTTCCGTACTCACCAAATGTGGTACATACTGTGATAGTCTTTCAAATTGTGCTTCATATTCTACTACAGACATCATTCGTTGTTTTAAATTGACGAATTCATTTGCCTTCTTCTCACGAATCCTCTCGAAAAAATATTTGGTGTTGAAGAGTTCGAAAAATTCATCCCACTCTATGTTGATGTTGGGTAATTGTCGACTGGTAGCTTCCCACCAAGCTCTAGCATCGCGGTCCAACTGGAAGGTTGCCAGAAGGACTTTCTCCTGCTCTGAACATTGCATAACTCTAAAGATTCGTTCCATCACCTTCACCCAATTTTCAGCTTCATCGAGATCCGGAGTTCCATTAAACCTAGGGGATTTATTCGTTGAAAGTTCCTATATAAGTCTCCTGCCCCATTTCTTGCTCCTACTTGAATCACGTTGTTAAGGGCTTGAGTTAGCCCATGTACGGTCTGTTGTAATTCGTGCATTTGTGCATGCTCGCCAGCCATCTCCTCTAGTTCATGCGAGCAATAATACTTATTAATTTCTTCTTAAACTTAGGGTGCTTATACATATAGTTAAGCTCCTAGCATAACCCCAAGCTTTACCCAATCTCTCACATAGGTATAGTGGTTGACTAAGACACGGTCATGGCAGTTCACCTAGAACATTCCTAGACTTAAAATATCATAATAAGGACATCCTACGCTCTGATACCAACTATCATGCCCCTCCAATTTAGCAGCGGAATAAATCAGGAGAAACGTGAACCAAGTACATAGTAGAGAAAATGTACAATCAGTTGAGTAAATCAGAGCATCTAATGAACAATAATTGGAATAAACTCTTCATTTCATTGAAATTCCACTAAGACTATTACAACTACTAATTCGGAGCCAATACATAAGGCACAATGACATCATTACATTGAAAAGAAATCTAAAGCAATAACTAATAGACTCCATAGTACTAGGGCAACTTCATCAACTGACTCCAGATCGCTCATCACTCTAGTCCTATCCCATTGGTGTGTGTAACGTCATTGTCTGACTTACCTGAGACACAATAACAAATAACGAAGGGTGAGAGATAACGCCTAGTAGGACTTAAATCTCAAGATCAAGCATGCTTTAAATAATTAATGCTTTAAAGGACAGAGTAACTAATGATAGAGCGAGTCATGTAAAGTCGAGAAAGTAATGGCAGAAGTAACATGGTTCAGATAGCAGATGAATCAAGTATAGCATGATGATTAAAGTCAAGTCACGATAGAAGCGATAACAACAATAGCAAGTAACGTCATTGTGAAGAAATAGCAAGCGACATGTATAGCAAGGAGAGAAATAGTAGTTGGCCATATGGAGAGTAAATTGCACTTTGAGTGATTTTCATCAATCGAGATAGTATAGCACTTTTGATAAACTTTCGTTAATCGAAATAGTATTGCACTTTGGTTATCCGTAGATAGACGAGAAAGAACATAGCACTTTGTTGTCAAAGGGCAACGAGAGAAAGTAGTTGAACAATAGCAGTTCAACAAGAGAATACGACAGAGAGCAGGTTTCCCACCTGTCTCTCTCTTCCCCTTGCCCTAGCTTCACGTCCCCGTGTTTCTAAAGCTTCCAGCAGGTACTGAAGGGCGGTTGGAGGATCGTGGAGCGTGTGGCGTTGTCGAATCGGACGAGGAAACGCCGTGGCGTGGTGCAATTCCCGTGGGAGCTCGCGGAGGGTTCGGTGTGATCCGGGAGAATTCGGAGGTTTGAGCATGTTTGAGGTAGGGAACGACCCTTGTAATTCTTATAGGTTGCAATAGAATAATTAGAAAGCATGAAACTGCATGAAAATGGCAACTTCGGGTCATGGTATTCATGCGGGGTTCTAAGGGTGGTTTTGTAAGACCCTCGAATTTCCGTCGCCTTATTTGTATTTATGTGTGTATATTTGTGCTTGTGTATGTATGTACATATTTACGTACGTATTAATTAGTACAAGTACGGTGCATGTGTTTATATTAAGTATAAATAATGTATGTATTGCATGGTGATAGTATGGATATAATACCGTATACATATTGCATGTATATATGCATGGTATGCATGTTTTCTGCATATTTTAGAGTTCTGGCCGAAGGCCACCTTGGCGTCAAGCCCAGGCTGTTTAGGTGGTGTCAACGTCCAGACATGGACGCCAACACTAATCCGGGCGTCCAGCGATATGGACGCCAATCTCTCTGGCCTGCATGCGCAGCAGAGCTGCAAGCTTCTGAAACAAGGTAAGCCAACCATTGGGGGATGTCCCCAACGGCTCTGAAAGCTGTCAAATCAGCATGGTGAGTGGGAGAGAGACTCCCTTATGTCTAAACCTGAAATGGCCTCTCCCCACTCCTCCCTTCACCTTGCAAGAGGAGAAAAAGTGAGAAGAAAACCCTAGGAGAAAGCTGAGAGAAAAACCCACCTTGCCACCCAAAAACCCACACTTCTGAAGCTTGATCCGGAAAATCTACTGCTTCAAGAAGGTAGCTGGATCAAAGGAGGAGGCTTCCCCGACATCCCCTTGGCGTGGAGATCATCAAGGAGCCCGGAGGAGAGATCATTTGGAGGGAGTTCTGCACTTCTTGGGACAACCCAAGGAGGGCTTCACCAAGACCCTAAACCTTTGGAATAATTTTAAAAGGCAAGTGACCTATCCATGATGTCCCCGTATGAGTCTAGGTCAGTTTTGCTATTTTTATGGATTTTCCTCGAGTCCTAGACCCTCCCATTCACCCAAGTTTGAGAGGTCGGGTCTGTGTTTCTGCACAGACCTGATTCGACGGCAAGGTCCATGGACGCCCATATCATGCTTGGCGTCCATCGGCCATGCCGCTGACCCTGAGTCAGCGGCCAGAGACTACGCCAAGTTCCTCTGGACAGAACAGTGAACTGTTCTGCCCTTCCTTTACATTAATTTCGGTATGGTTTCTGTGATGAGGATATATGGTAATCCTATACTCTATGTATATAGTCAATTGTGGTGTGTGGATGATTGTGGGTGTGATGGTGAATGTAGGAAATATTGTATCCTATGAATTGTGAGCATGACTTGTTAATGATCTTGTCAAATTTATGTTTCATGATTAGGATTAGTATTAATGCCTTGGTTTGGTCTGATCATGAAGGTTAGTGGGTCAGTATATGTGTTTGCAATTTTGGTAAATTATCCATGCTTGTGTAATTTGCTAATAAATCCGGTTCGGTAAAATAAAAGCATACAAGAAAGATTGTGATGATTAATCTATAGAGGTATGATTTAGGGTAATCTTGTATTCTCAAATCATGCATATGTTAGTAGCCTCTGTTTAAAACAGTAAGTGGCAAATTGCAAGACGTGTTAAACCCCATGTTAGCTTAAGTTGTGAATAGTATGCTAATTAGGTGTTTTATTTTCTGTAAATTTTATTTAGCTCATAAAAATCTGAAAATTTGAGCGTATGATCTTGAACCCGAAAACAGCATGTGGTTAAAATTTCAGGTCATTTGGATCAGTAAATAAAAAGTTATGTATTTTCATGTGAAATGTGATAATCTACGTGTATTATCGTAATGCGATTAGTTATTGTCTAAAACCAACTTGATCGGTGAAATTACTGTGTGCTAAGCTCTTGAAATTCTGTAGTACCATGTTAGGAAAAACAGAGATAAAAAATGTGAGTGAGAAATGTGAAGTGAGAAAGTGATGTGATGAAAAGTGTGAAGTGTAAAACCATGTGTAAAACGGTAAATGTGTAAATGTGTAACTGTGCCAATGTGACACTGCTTCCGTAGAGGGCAGTGGAGCTGTATCAGGGAAAAGTCCCCCTGAGAAAGTTCAATGTGTATGTGACCCTA
The DNA here is from genome assembly GCA_014218235.1 of Colocasia esculenta. Taxonomy (NCBI): domain Eukaryota; kingdom Viridiplantae; phylum Streptophyta; class Magnoliopsida; order Alismatales; family Araceae; genus Colocasia; species Colocasia esculenta. Next base: position 64,497,075 of record CM024757.1, on the reverse strand, counting down.
AGGGCATTAGGGGGAAATCCTGGAGGTGGACAAGTACCACTGGTTAGGGTGGAGACTTGTTCTCCGGTCTGCGCAGTCCAAGAGTCGCCATGGAATGCCTAGATGGCGTCTATGTGTAATGTGATGTGTATATGTCCTTCTTTGGTGGTTTGGACTATGTGTCACGACACCTAAAATGTGTAATGTGAAATGTGTAATGTGTATGTGTCCATGTGTAAATGTGTAAGTGACAATGTAAATGTGTATGTGTAAAGTGAACCATGTGAAAGAGGAAATTCGTGTAAAGAAATGTGAAACTAAAGATGTGAAAATGTGTTATTGAAAACCATGTGAGACAAATCTGAAATCATGTGAAATCAGTGAATTTATGTTATTATCATCATGTTATATGTGCAAAGATGTTAGAATCCATGTTAGGGATAATTGGTGAAAAGGCAAAAGATAGCATGATTGTTGAACACATGATATGTTTTATGCAATATTGTAGCTCATGTATAGGTTTACAGCCGGTTAAACATGTGAAATCAGCAACCTAAAGCATGTGAAGGGTTATGTAGCACTTAAGGACATGTGGAATCCATGCTAGTTGTGTTCCCCTTTCATGTATGTCAAATTGTTTATGTTGGTAGCTCTCATGTCTTAGTTCTTTAAAGATTAAAGTTTCATGAGTAAATTGAATAGAGAGCATGTGATAGGTGAATTTTATTATTAGAAATCTGAAAGCATGATCCATGTATAAAATGTTAAAACGTTCATGATAGGCTGAAACTTTGAATAGATAGCATGCCATGGGTTGCAAATTGTAAATGTGCATGTAGAAACCACTAGGACTTGTACGTGTATATCATGAGTGGTGTTGCTTGCTGAGTCTTGGACTCACTCCTTGCTTCGGCGTACAGGTGTAGTTGGTGACGTGGCACTTTGGAGGAGGCAGCAGAGACGGTCTCCGAGCGCGGAGACTAGCTTGGAGTTTCTTGAGATTGGTATTTCAAAGTATGAAATTTGAACATTGTATTGAGTATATAAAAGGATGTATAAGTGTGGACAATTGTATTTTATTTCAGCAATTTAAATATGTGGACCTTTAGTTCTTTTATGTTAATGGCGAATTGCATGTATGTTTATGTGGATGATGAATGAATGGAGACATTGTCTTTTACTTCCGCTACTCGGTGTATATTCGCGTGTATCTCAGCTGTATGTATCGTTTAGGTAACTGTCCCACTGTGAGGACTTTGTATACCGACGTGGGTTGGTATACCATACCGGTATAATGAGGGCCATCCACAGAGATCGTATCGAGCGACCGGTGAGATTACCCTGAATATACCTAAGGTCATCATCCCCATTGCATGCTGAGTAGTCACATGTGTAGAAAACACTAATAAGAAATGAAAGATAGATAAGAAAATGGTTAGAAAAATAGTAACCTAGCTCTATGATGACTGAAATTCTATTACAGCCATGGCTTCCCGTGGACGACGTGGAGGTGTGCCAGCTCGCGACGACGAGCAGAGGCGTGAGGAGCGGGCGGAGCAGCAGGCCCCGGCCCCACAGGGTCCTGTGCTTTCCCCACCCACCGCCAGTGGACTATGGAGTATTCATGCAAGGTCTGGTGCAAGCCATGCAGACGCAGGCCACACCTAGGCCGCACTCCAGCCCAGTTGGAGGCCCAGGTAGAATAATGAAACAACCTAATAGTTTGCTATTTAAATTGCATGATATGGTTTATTGTAATTGTTATTGTTTAATGTAACAGGCTCAGGCCCAGCTCAGGACCATGGTGGACCTTCCATGATGGAGCGATTCAAGAGGATGACCCCACCTCTTTTAAGGGGGAGAGTGATCCGTAATGGCAGAAAGCTGGATGAGGGAGACGGAGAAAATCTTCTGAGCTATCAGGTGTCCTGATGAGGACAAGGTGACATTAGCCACCTACATGCTACAGGTATGCTTAGTTATGCTTGTATGTGTTTGTCAAGTTAGAATTTGTTAGTTAGTGCTTATGAAGGTGTATTGCAGGAGAGAGCTGATGATGGTGGTCTCCCTACTATGTACACGCTTGAGGACGGAGCAGTAGACGTGGCGTGGATGCGTTCGTGAGACTCTTCGAGCCAAGTTCGTCCCAGAGCATATCCAGGACAAGATGGAGCAAGAATTCCTTTCCCTGATGCAAGGATCAATGGACCGTCTTGGAATACGAGGCAAGGTTTTCTGAACTTCTAAATATGCACCGCATCTAGTAGAGGATGAGCGCAGGAAGACCAAGAAATTCGTGATGGGTCTCAAACCATCACTGAGGACGAGACTCGTGTGGCGTTTGACCACCGCACGCTAGACGAGGCCCTCAGCACTGCCTGCAGGCAGGAGGGAGAATGGAGCAATATCTGGAGGAGAAGAAGGCTTCGCAGAAGAGAGGCTGGCAGCGACATTCCAGCGGTAGGATAAGAAGAAAACGGTGTACCAGACACCGCAGAAACAGTGGCAGTCAGCAACTCTCAGGTACCTTCTGTACGTTCCCCTGGGGTGAAGAAGGAGTGTCCCCATTGCGGGAAGACCCATGGAGGTTCCGAGTGTTGGTTAGTAGGGGTAGATGCTTAAAGTGTGGGAGCAGCGACCACAAGATCAAAGATTGCCCAAGACTCAGCAAGGAGCTCAGCGTGGAGCCCAGCACCAGCAGTAGAGGCAGTCGCGCCAGCTAAAGGAAGACCAGGAAGGCCTCGAGCCCCAGCTCGAGTGTTTGCTTTAGCTCGCGAGGACGCGAGCAGGCGGAGCATGTCAACGAAGGTACGGTTTTGCTTTTCGGTGTGCACGCTCGGGTTTTGTTCGATACGGGTGCTACTCACTCATCATTTCCGAGCGGTTCGCTAGGCAGTTAGCCCTAGACCGGCATAGAGTCTGAGGAGTTAGAGGTCCCTTTGTCTGTGCACACCCCTGCGGGTACGGTATGACTAGGAAGTGCATTCCGTCGCTACCTGTGTGCATCGAGGATAGATTCCTAGATGGGTGTTTTTCTGCTAAAGATGAAGGACTATGATTGTATCCTTGGTCGATTGGCTAGAGGACACTATGCGTTAGTGGATTGTCGTAGGAAGAAGATTGTTTTCCGCATTCCTGGTGAGGACGAGTTCTCTCTCCCTTGCCAAGAACTTAGCGGGAAAGTTAGTTATCTCTGCCATGAAGGCGATGCGCATGGTGAACAAGGGTTGTGACGCATTCTTGCCAGCGTTATGCTAGTACCCGATGCTGGTTCATCACTGACTCTTGCAGAGATCGATGTGGTGCAGGATTTCCAGATGTCTTTCCCGATGACTTGTCTGGATTGCCACCGGATAGGGAGATAGAGTTCACTATAGAGTTGCTTCCAGGCACCTCTCCTATCTCGAAAGCCCCATATAGGATGGCACCTGCAGAATTAGCCGAGAGTTGAGGAAGCAATTGCAAGAGATTGCTCGATAAGGGATTTATTCGCCCAGTGTTTCCCCTTGGGGCGCACCTGTATTTATCGTCAAGAAGAAAGACGGGTCACTTCGGTTGTGTATGATTATAGGAAGTTGAACCAAGTGACTGTGAAGAACAGGTATCCCTTACCTCAGATTGATAATCTGTTTGACCAGTTGCAGAGATGCATCAGTCTTTTCCAAGATTGACTTGCGATCTGGTTATCATCAGTTGAGAATTCGGAGTGAGGATGTGTCCAAGACGGCATTAGAACCCGTTATGGACATTATGAGTTTTGGTCCTTCCTTTCGGATTGACCAACGCCCTGCAGTGTTCATGGATCTCATGAACCGGGTGTTAGTTCGTATCTAGATAGCTTTGTTGTTGTGTTTATTGATGACGTGTTGGTCTATTCTCCGGATGAGGCCACACATCGTCAGCATTTGAGGTTAGTCTTAGAGGTTCTCCGTGAGCACAAGTTGTATGCGAAGTTCAGCAAGTGCGAGTTCTGGTTGCGCGAGGTTCATTTTCTCGCGCATGTTATTCTCCGGCGCTGGTGTAGCTGTTGATCCAGCAAAGGTCCAGGCAGTTGGATTGGGAGATTCCAGGACCCCTTCGGAGATTCGTAGTTTCCTTGGGTTAGCTGGTTACTATCGGCGATTCATGAGGGTTTCTCATCCATCGCCGCCCCTTTGACAAAGCTGACCAGAAAGGTGTGAGAAGTCGTATGGTCTGAGGCATGTGAGCGCAGCTTTCAGCTATTGAAGGCTAAGCTTACTTCTGCTCCGGTATTGGTATTGCCTAGTGGTCTAGAGGGCTTTGCCATTTATACGGATGCATCTCGGATTGGTTTAGGCTGTGTGCTCATGCAGCAAGAAGGGTAGGCTTATGCTTCTCGTCAGTTGAAGGAGCATGAGAGGAACTATATGACTCATGACTTGGAGCTCGCAGCTGTGGTTCATGCACTAAAGATCTGGAGGCACTATTTTATGGTGTCAGATTGAGGTGTTTACCGACCACAGAGCTTGAAGTATATTTTCTCCCAAAAGGAATTAAACCTGAGGCAGAGAAGATGGATGGTTCTTGAAGGACTATGACTTCGACCTTCAGTATCATCCCTGGAAAGGCGAACGTCGTAGCGGATGCTCTTAGTAGAAAGAGGTCTTCGCTCCAGCAGGATGGAGGATGTTGGAGGATGCAGCGTGCTCTATGACCGAGTTAGAGCCGTCGTTGTGTCAGGCTTTTGTAGCTCAGCTATCCCTTAGATCCTCAGTCTTGGATGAGGTGATTGAGCAGCGAAAGAGAAACGATCCTAGATTGTTAGAGTTAGTGGGTAAGGAGGGCATTGCTCGTGATGAGGACGGTGTGATTAGATTTCAGCACCGTGTTTGTGTCCCCGATGTGGTAGATGTCCGTGAGCATGTGTTAGCGGAGGCTCATAGATCGCGATTCTCTATTCATCCGGGTAACACTAAGATGTATCAAGACCTGAAGAGATCATTTTGGTGGTCCGGCATGAAGAAGGATGTTGCGGATTATGTGTCTAGATGTCTAGTATGTCAGCAAGTGAAAGCCGAGCGGCAGCGACATCCGGCCTTATGCAGAGGATGGATATCCCCGTATGGAAAGGGAAGCTGTCACTATGGATTCGTATCGGGTTTGCCTCGATCTAGAAGGGGCAATGACTCGATTTGGGTAGTTGTAGATAGATTCTCGAAGACTGCTCATTTTTGCTATGAAGAAGAAGCAGTCAGTAGAGAGTTTAGCTAGATTGTATGTTAGCGGTATCGTTAGATTGCATGGTGTGCCGAAGTCGATCATTTCGGATCGAGATCCGAGATTTACTTCGAGATTGTGGAAGGGTCTCAGGATGCGTTAGGTTCGGAGCTTAAGCTCAGGTCAGGGTTTCATCCCCAGACCGATGGACAGTCCGAGAGGACTATCCAGACGCTCGAGGATATGTTGAGAGCGTGTGTTCTGGATTGGAAGGTGATTGGGAGCGTCATTTACCTCTTGTGGAGTTCGCATACAACAACAACTTTCATGCTAGTATCGTATGGCTCCATTCGAGGCGTGTATGGTAGGCCCTGCAGATCTCCTTTATGTGGGAGGAGATGGTGATAGGCAGCTGATCGGACCGGAGTTAGTTCAGAAACTTCGGAAAAGATTCAGCTTATCAGGAAAAGGCTTGTGCGGCACAGGATAGGCAGAAGAGTTATGCCGACAACAGAAGAAAGGATTTGGAGTTCGAGGTTGGCGATCATGTTCTTGAAGATATCGCCTACTCGAGGTGTTGTCAGATTTGGCAGGCATAGCAAGCTAAGCCCTAGGTTCATTGGCCCATATGAGATTCTCAGACGTTTGGGCAGCGTGGCGTACGAGCTAGCATTACCCCCGCTTTGGCTAGCGTTCACCCGGTATTCCACGTATCTATGCTCAGGAAGTATGTCTGAGATCCGTCTCATGTGATTAGTCATGAGCCGTGGAGATCCAGCCAGATCTTTCGTATGTCGAGCAACCGTAGCCATTCTTGACGGAAGGTTCAGCATCTAGGAACAGAGAGGTATGTGGTCGGTGAAAGTTCTATGGCGGAACTTCTCACGTGAGGAGGCTACGTGGAGCTTGAGGATGCGATGAAAAAGAAGTATCCCCTTTGTTTGAGTAGTGTCATTCTAACTTCGAGGACGAAGTTCTTTAAGGGGGAGAGGGTGTAAGACCCTCGAATTTCTGTCGCCTTATTTGTATTTATGTGTGTATATTTGTGCTTGTGTATGTATGTACATATTTACGTACGTATTAATTAGTACAAGTACGTGTGCATGTGTTTATATTAAGTATAAATAATGTATGTATTGCATGGTGATAGTATGGATATAATACCGTATAATATTGCATGTATATATGCATGGTATGCAGGTTTTCTGCATATTTAGAGTTCTGGCCGAAGGCCACCTTGGCGTCAAGCCCAGGCCAGTTAGGTGGTGTCAGCGTCCAGACATGGACGCCAACACTAATCCGGGCGTCCAGCGATATGGACGCCAATCTCTCTGGCCTGCATGCGCAGCAGAGCTGCAAGCTTCTGAAACAAGGTAAGCCAACCATTGGGGGATGTCCCCAACGGCTCTGAAGGCTGTCAAATCAGCATGGTGAGTGGGAGAGAGACTCCCCTTATGTCTGAACCCGAAATGGCCTCTCCCCACTCTCCTTCACCTTGCAAGAGGAGAAAAGTGAGAAGAAAACCCTAGGAGAAAGCTGAGAGAAAAACCCACCTTGCCACCCAAAAAACCCACACTTCTGAAGCTTGATCCGGAAATCTACTGCTTCAAGAAGGTAGCTGGATCAAAGGAGGAGGCTTCCCCGACATCCCCTTGGCGTGGAGATCATCCAGGAGCTCGGAGGAGAGATCATTTGGGAGGGAGTTCTGCACTACTTGGGACAGCCCAAGGAGGGCTTCCCAACACCCTAAACCCTTTGGAAGAATTTTTAAAAGGCAAGTGACCTATCCATGATGTCCCCGTATGAGTCTAGGTCGGTTTTGCTATTTTTATGGATTTTTCCTCGAGTCCTAGACCCTCCCATTCACCCAAGTTGAGAGGTCGGGTCTGGTTTGCACAGACCTGATTCAACGGCAAGGTCCATGGACGCCCATATCATGCTTGGGTCCATCGCCATGCCACTGACCCTGAGTCAGCGGCCAGAGACTGCCGCCAAGTTCCTGGACAGAACAATGAATGTTATGCCCTTCCTTTACATTAATTTCGGTATGGTTTCCGTGATGAGGATATATGGTAATCTTATACTCTAGGTATATAGTCAATTGTGGTGTGTGGATGATTGTGGTGTGTGGATGGTGAATGTAGGAAATATTGTATCCTATGAATTGTGAGCATGACTTGTTAATGATCTTGTCAAATTATGTTTCATGATTAGGATTAGTATTAATGCCTTGGTTTTGGTCTGATCATGAGGTTAGTGGGTCAATATAGTGTTTGCAATTTTGGTAAATGTATCCATGCTTGTGTAATTGCTAATAAATCCGGTCGGTAAAATAAAAGCATACAAGAAAGATTGTGATGATTAATCTATAGAGGTATGATTTAGGGTAATCCTATATTCTCAAATCATGCATATGTTAGTAGCCTCTGTTTAAAACAGTAAGTGGCAAATTGCAAGACGTGTTAACCCCATGTTAGCTTAAGTTGTGAATAGTATGCTAATTAGGTGTTTTATTTTCTGTAATTTGATTTAGCTCAGACAAATCTGAAATTTGAGTGTATGATTTGAACCCGAAAACAGCATGTGGTTAAAATTTCAGGTCATTGGATCAGTAAATAAAAAGTTATGTATTTTCATGTGAAATGTGATAATCTACGTGTATTATCGTAATGCGATTAGTTATGTCTAAAACCAACTTGATCGGTGAAATTACTGTGTGCTAAGCTCTTGAAATTCTGTAGTACCATGTTAGGAAAAACAGAGATATTAATGTGAGTGGAAAGTGAATGTGATGAAAAGTGTGAAGTGTAAAACCATGTTGTAAAACGGTAAATGTGTAAATGTGTAACTGTGCCAATGTGACACTGCTTCCGTAGAGGGCAGTGGAGTTGTATCAAGGAAAAGTCCCCCTGAGAAAGTTCAATGTGTATGTGACCCTAAGGGCATTAGGGGGAAATCCTGGAGGTGGACAAGTACCACTGGTAGGGTGGAGACTGTTCTCCCGGCTGCGCAATCCAAGAGTCGCCATTGGATGCATAGATGGCGTCTATGTGTAATGTGATGTGTATATGTCTTCTTGGTGGTTTGGACTATGTGTCACGGCACCTAAAATGTGTAATGTGAAATGTGTAATGTGTATGTGTCCATGTGTAAATGTGTAAGTGACAATGTGAATGTGTATGTGTAAAGTGAACATGTGAAAGAGGAAATTCGTGTAAAGAAAATGTGAAACTAAAGATGTGAAAATGTGTTATTGAAAACCATGTGAGACAAATCTGAAATCATGTGAAATAGTGAATTTATGTTATTATCATCATGGTATTATGTGCAAAGATGTTTAGAATCCATGTTAGGGATAATTGGTGAAAAACGGGCAAAAGATAGCATGATTGTTGAACACATGATATGTTTGATGCAATATTGTAGCTTTCATGTATGGTTTACAGCCGTTAAACCATGTGAAATCAACAACCTAAAGCATGTGAAAAGTTATGTATGCACTTAAGGACATGTGGAATCCATGCTAGTTGTGTTCCCTTTCATGTATGTAAAATTGTTCATGTTGGTAGCTCTCATGTCTTAGTTTTAAAGCTTAAAGTTTCATGAGTAAATTGAATAGAGAGCATGTGATAGGTGAATTTTATTCTTAGAAATCTGACGCATGATCCATGTATAAAATTGTAAAACGTTCATGATAGGCTGAAACTTTGAATAGACTAGCATGCATGTGTTGCAAATTGTAAATGTGCATGTAGAAAAACCTAGGACTTGTACGTGTTATATCATGAGTGGTGTTGCTTGCTGAGTCTTTGGACTCACTCCTTGCTTCGGCGTTACAGTGTAGTTGGTGACATGGCACCTTTGGAGGAGGCAGCAGAGACGGACTCCGAGCGCGGAGACTAGCTTTGAGTTTCTTTGAGATTGTGTATTTCACAAGTATGAATTTGAACATTGTATTTGAGTATTATGAAAGGATGTATAAGTGTGGACAATTTGTATTTATTTCAGCAATTGAAATCATGTGGACCTTTAGTTCTTTTATGTTAATGGCAATTGCATGTATGTTTAATGTGGATGATGAAAGAATGGAGACAGTTGTCTTTACTTCCGCTACTCTGTTGTATATTCGCGTGTATCTCAGCTGTATGTATCGTTGGGTAAATGTCACACTGTGAGTACTTGCTATACCGACGTGGGTTGGTATAACCGTACCGGTATAATGAGGGCCGTCACAGGTTGATGGAATTTAATGGTTAATTCATGTAGTTTAAATCATAAATGATGCATGTTTGGCTTGGAAAATAGTTTCCTCATGTTTTCTCGTTGCTTTGATGATTGTAAAACCTGTAGAATCAGTTTAGGGTTTTTGTAGGAACTGGGTTGAAGAGCTTAGCGTCAACATCGATTGACGCCAGGTTCATCAGTCGGGATATAGACGGCCAGATCCATTGTCGTCTACTTCCTATAAGCGGCAGTCGATGTTGCCGTCAACTTGTGCATGTAACCATGCAGTGTGGTTACGTAGCTTTTCTGGTTATGAATATTGCGTGTTTGTGTGTGCATGGCGATGACCGGTGTGAGCCAGTGCATTTGATATGCTCTTGGAGCATATGCTCATGTAATGGGCATGTTTACGTGAATGATGTGTGATGTACGTAATTGCTTTACGCAGTATGCGTGGTGCGTTGGCACCGTGGCACTTGGAGTGCGTTGTCCATGTGTTGGACATGCGGTTTACGTGGAAGACGTGTGGTACACCAACCAGGGTGTAATATACACGTGTTGTTTACGTGGTTTGAGTGTGTGTATACTACACACTTTGTTGTAATGTAATTCTTATGATTTGTCGTAGTAACTGGGCAGTGAGGTTCTGTGTGAGCTAGCCATGACTTTGTGTGTTTGGGCAGTGAAGGTCCACACCGACCTAGCCCTAGTCCGTTGTTGTCTTTCGAATAATATTATATGGATTTATGTATTAGTGGTGTGTGTGTGTTGCCACGGAGGTCATGAGGTGACCAATGATAGGCAAGTTTGTGGTTCAGTTATGTGTTGGTGTGGGATAGCTTTGGGGTCACACGGTGACCGATGTTAAGCTAATCTAACACTTGTATATTGTGAATTATAAGTAAAGGTTATATGTGTTAGTATCGTGGTTTGAGCTTGCCGAGTGTGGTGGTCCGGCGCCTATTCCGGAATGCCTCTCTAGTCGGGTACCCTAGGTTCTTTGTGAGCCAGGCACTTGTGTTTGTTGTGCTCGGGGTTTTGTCCCGGTACTTGTGTTGTACCGTTGAGGTCTGTGTCGTCTTCCTGGACACCCTCACTCCTGTGCTTGAGTTGTACGTCCGCTGAGGGAAAGACGACAGTAGGGCAGCGGCTTGTGTTTGTGGGTGTGTAGTCGCTTGTAGCGCGCTCGTAGTTGGGGGTACGGACACCAGTAGTCGACACTGGTCCCCAGCTAGTCCTGTTTTCCAGTGCCTCACTTTAGGGTGCTCCGGCCAGAGACTCTAGAGGTGCCAGGCATGGGCCTGCAGTTGTGTGTCTGCAGGTGTGGTGTTGGTTGGTCTCCACAGTTGTTGACTTGTTCTCGTGGAGCGGCAGTTGGACCTTTCGTCCGTGACTGCGAGGCTGAGAGGTTGTTCTTGTGTTGTGTTGTCCGGGTTGGATACTGGTCTGATCAGCTAGTAGTCCGTTCCCGGGTGGTGGCGTCGTTCTTTCTGACTCGTGCTTAGTTAGCTCCAGTTGTAGTTGTGGTAACGTCGTCCTTCGCGACTCGTGCTTTGCCAAGCTCTAGTTGTGGCTTGACTCGTGCTTTGCCACAGGCTGTAGTTCGTGAATTTGTGATTTGTGGTCGAGGTTTGACCAGTTCGAGGTGTGCCCTGGTGTTGGCACAATTGTGACTGAGTTGTGGTTTGTGTGACTTGTCGGTTGAGGTTTTACTTGTAATATTGTGTTTAAATAAAGGTATAATATAATTGTGGTTCAGTGTGGTGTCTATCACCTGCTTGTACCCTTTGTTCGGATATTTGTGTTGTGGTACCTCAGAGTAGCAGGTACTTATACCCTTCATGGGTTATTTTATAGTTTTGTGGTGGTACATTGTGTACCAACCTTTTCAGGCTCTCGTGTGTTGTGGAGGTCTCGTGGTTTGACCTGCCACTTGTTGTATCCTAACTGTTTTAAGTAGATCTTTGTTTATATTTTATTGTGGATTAGTTTGTGATTATTAATTATGTTACCTTTGTGGGTATTTTGCCGATGAGGCTTGTGGCTTAGGCATATTGTGGTTTAGTAGAGCTATGCTCCGTGGAGGCCGTGTGAGACCTTCCACTTGTTGAGTTTTACCCTTCTTGGGCATGGTTTCGATTATGGATTTAGTGTGTGATGGACTAGCTAGCTGTAGCCAGTCCTACCATTTATGTGTGGCTCTCGACGTAGTGTGATTTGGAGTATAAAGGACCAGCTCTTTGTTAGCAGTCCTGTTACTTAAGTGTTCGAGATTTGCCTGTGAAGCTTGTAGCCTGGGCAGTGACTTGCCTGTGTGGCTTATAGCTTAGGCAACTAGTTGTTATAGCAGTGTGCCAGTGAGACTGTGGTTTAGGCACTTTAGTAGTTGGGCTGACTAATGATATTATGTTAGTCCTGTAGTCCTACTTTCCTTCTGAGGACTTTGTGTTTATTATCATGATTATGTTTAATTGTTATTTATTATCATGATGTGAGATGAAATGGTTTGGCTATTGGTGTTGCCATTGAAACCTTTGGGGTTGAGGAGTATTGTGATCTCGGTATTGTTTTGGGTAGCCCCTACTGAGCCAGTGACTTGTTGAGGCTCACTCCCTTACAGTTCTTTTCAGGGCTTGCCGTGTGTTTGGCTTGCAGCGGCGTTGTGTCAGACTTGTACCACCCAGTAGTGTAGTAGTTAGTGTGTGTGAGCTTGTGCTCCCTCGGGGTATGCCCCAAGTAGTTGTACTCTTTAATTGGACATGTACTAATTTAATGGGACAATTGTACAAATTTGGAGTAGATATGAGCACATGTACTTTCTTGTGTCTTATATTCTTGTGGTTGTCTTTTATACTCTTACTGGACACGTGTGTGAGATATCCTTGCGAGACTTCGGTCCGTTTGCGGGAGGCGGATCTGGATATGGAGCCTTAATGGGCATAAATACCCGGTCCGTCACAGTTGGTATCAGAGCATGGTCCAGTTAGAATATGAAAAGACATTGATAGTACAATGTCCCAATACATGGATTAATGTCCACTGCTGGAGTAAGTCTGCGATTTTGTGTGATATAAAGTAGTTTTTACGTGAGCTTTGGGCACGTAAACCGTGTGTTTCTGTTTGTTAAATTGGCAGTTGTGAGCAGTTGTTGAACCACAACGTGGATAGTGGTATAAGTTGTGTGATAGCACCCTGGTACTAGTGCATTAAAGTATAGTATTTAAAAGTTTTCAGTTGCAGAGATTAGAGGAGAAAGGTAAAGTAATGCCCTGAGAGGGATATACCTGTTATATGTTAGTAAAGTGCAGAGTTAGCAAAGACAGGTGTATGGTAACAAGGTGATAAGGAATAGGTCAGTGTGTGTGTCAGAAATGATTAAATGTACAAAATATAGTTGAGAACCTCAGTAGAGGTATTGTGGCATTAGAGATCTGAGTCAGATGATATTAAGAAACCGTGTGGATGAGAATGTGATTAGTGTTATGAAGAGTTTGATATGATTAGGTAAGGCAGAACAGCTTTTAAAGAGGTATTAGTACATAAAAAAAGCAGTGATTTATGGCAGATAGATTAAGTATGCCTGAGATCAGAAATTTGAGAAAAATGTTGTTATGAATAATGATGGTAACAGGAAGTGTGATATGAAGATTTGTAAATATGTATAGAAAGGATTAGTTGAGTAAAGAAGGAGAGAAAAGAAGGATTAGTGTGCAATAAGAATTTGTGAGAATTGCACAAGAGGAATATTAGTTGATGATTGGCAGTTTAGATAAAGAAAAGATATGGATTAGAGAAAGAAGAATTTAGCAAATGATGAAGGTGAATAAGATCAGATGAGTCAGGAAATGTCAGTTAGAGTTGCATATTGGTGCAAAGAAATGATTTAATTGAGCAGAAAGGAATGTTATTAAGATATTTCAGGGTTTAAATGCTGGAGTAGATTGATTAAGAATATTTGAAAAGTTTATGCCCCAGAATTATGGGAATTAACTAAAAAATGTCAGTAAAGCAGGAAGATATGAAGAGTATAATATATCAATAATGGGTTGGCAGAACAGAAATTGCAGTAATTTCTTCAGTATGAATTAATGAATGGGATGATTTGAGAAGCAGTTGAAGCCAGAAGAAGAAAGTAATGAAAGTAATAATATGAGCAGAAATTGTGGATATTTTGCAAAAAGTGTCCAGTGTGATCAGAGTAGCGCAGCGGAAGGGAAGCGGAAGCAAAGAAGATTTAATATTCAGAGATTGTTCAAGTTTGCTTGAATAAGGAGAAAGTGTAAAGTTTTGCGCAGCGGAATAAGGAACAAAGTTTATGATGTTTTTAATCAGAGATTGACTTAAAGCGGTATGAGTAGAATAATATGAAAGAGCAGGAAATTCAAAGATGGTGATTTGGTTTTCTTGAAGAGGCCAGTTGTGAAGATAAATGCAGATGAGGCAGGATAACAGCAAACAGTGATAAATGGAAAAAGAAAATGGTGGTATGAAAGATATTACAGTGTAAGAATTTGAGAAGAAAGATAAAGCGCCCTGAAAGAAATATTGCAAACACAGCTGGAAAATTGTGGAAGCAGGTTCAGTCCAAGGAGATAAAAGCACCATTGGAAAGGTAGGATCGCCTACGGTTGAAAGCTAAAGAAAGCAATGGAATCGACAGAACAGAGTAATTGTGAGATGAATTGAAAGACTGAAGCAGAGAAAGAGTATCCTACTTATTCTGTGTTCGGCCTTTATTGTTTTTAGGTGATAATCCGAATTATTGTGATTTTTTTATATGTCTGAGGAGGACATTTGTTTTAGGTGATAATAATGTAACGTCGTATTTTCGGATCCTTTTGGATAGGTGTGGTTGTGGTTGTGATGGCTGTTGTAAGGCCAGTGTGGTGTAGACGCGTGGTGTGTGTAGGTGTGGTGCAGGTTAGGCCGAAATGAAACAGGACCTGCTGCAGTTGAGTAGAAGTTGGCGGCCAGGGGTGGTCGTTGACTTGTGGCATCCAAGTAAGTTGCAGTTGTCTGCATGATCTTGGGCGGCAGGGGATATGGATGTTTAGGGTGGCGGTTGTCTTGGCGGCAGAGGGGTTGACGCCAACCTGAGAATTCGCAGGGTTATAGGTCACCCGAGAGCAGGTTTCCCACCTGTCTCTCTCTTCCCTTGCCCTAGCTTCGCGTCCTCGTGTTCTAAAGCTTCCAGCAGGTACTGAAGGGCGGTTGGAGGATCGTGGAGCGTGTGGCGTTGTCGAATCGGACGAGGAAACGTCGTGGCATGGTGCAATTCCCGTGGGAGCTCGCGGAGGATTCAGTGTGAACCGGGAGAATTCGGAGGGTTGAGCATGTTCTGAGGTAGGGAACGACCCTTGTAATTCTTATAGGTTGTAATAGAATAATTAGAAAGCATGAAAAGCATGAAAATGGCAACTTTGGGTCATGGTATTCATGCGGGGTTCTAAGGGTGGTTTGATGGAATTTATGGTTAATTCATGTAGTTTAAATCTTAAATGATGCATGTTGGCTTGGAAAAATAGTTTCCTCATGTTTCTCGTTGCTTGAGATTGTAAAACCTGTAGAATCAGTTTAGGGTTTCTGCGAACTGGGGTGAAGAGCTTAGCGTCAACATCGATTGACGCCAGGTTCATCAGCCGGGAAATAGACGGCCAGATCCATTGCCGTCTACTTCCTATAAGCAGCAGTCGATGTTGCCGCCACTTGTGCATGTAACCATGCAGTGTGGTTTAGTAGCTTTTGGTTATGATATTGCGTGTTTGTGTGTGCATGACGATGACCGGTGTGAGCCAGTGCATTTGATATGCTCTTGGAGCATACTGCTCATGTAATGGGCCTGTTTTACGTGAATGATGTGTGATGTACGTAATTGCTTTACGCAGTATGCATGGTGCGTTGGCACCCGTGGCACTCTTGGAGTGCGTTGTCCATGTGTTGGACATGCGGTTTACGTGGAAGACGTGTGGTACACCAACCAGGGTGTAATATACACGTGTTGTTTACGTAGTTTGAGTGTGTATACTATACACACTTTGTTGTAATGTAATTCTTATGATTGTGTAAGTAACTGGGCAGTGAGGTTCCTGTGTGAGCGTAGCCATGACTTTGTGGTGTTTGGGCAGTGAAGGTCCACCACCGACCTAGCCCTGGTCGTGTTGTCTTTCGAATAATATTATATGGATTTATGTATTAGTGGTGGGTGTGTGTGTTGCCACGAAGGTCATGAGGTGACCAATGATAGGCAAGTTTGTGGTTCAGTTATGTTGGTGTGGGATAGCTTGGGGTCACACGGTGACCGATGTTAAGCTAATCCTAACACTTGTATATTGTGAATTATAAGTAAAGGTTATATGTGTTAGTATCGTGGTTTGAGCTTGCCGAGTGTGGTGGTCTGGCGCCTATTCCGGAATGCCTCTCTAATCGGGTACCCCAGGTTCTTTGTGAGCCAGGCACGTGTGTTTGTTGTGCTCGGGGTTTGTCCCGGTACTTGTGTTGTACCGTTGAGGTCTGTGTCGTCTTCCTGGACACCCTCACTCCTGTGCTTGAGTTGTACGTCAGCTGAGGGAAAAGACGACAGTAGGGCAGCGGCTTGTGTTTGTGGGGTGTAGTCGCTTGTAGCGCGCGTAGTGGGGGTACGGTCACCAGTAGTCGACAATGGTCCCAGCTAGTCCTTTTCCAGTGCCTCACTTTAGGGTGCTCCGGCCAGAGACTCTAGAGGTGCCAGGCATGGGCCTGCAGTTGTGTGTCTGCAGGTGTGGTGTTGGTTGGTCTCCACAGTTATTTGACTTGTTCTCGTGGAGCGGCAGTTGGACCTTTCGTCCGTGACTGCGAGGCTGAGAGGTTGTTCTTGTGTTGTGTTGTCCGGTTGGATACTGGCCTGATCAGCTAGTAGTCGTTCCCGTGTGGTGGCGTCGTTCTTTCTGACTCGTGCTTAGTTAGCTCCAGTTGTAGTTGTGGTAACGTCGTCCTTCGCGACTCGTGCTTTGCCAAGCTCTAGTTGTGGCTTGACTCGTGCTTTGCCACAGGCGGTAGTTCGTGAATTTATGATTTGTGGTCGAGGTTGACCAGTTCGAGGTGTGCCCTGGTGTGGCACAATTATGACTGAGTTGTGGTTTGTGTGACTTGTCGGTTGAGGTTTTACTGTAATATTGTGTTTAAATAAAGGTATAATATAATTGTGGTTCAGTGTGGTGTCTATCACCTTGTACCCCTTGTTCGAAATTTGTGTTGTGGTACCTCAGAGTAGCAGGTACTTATACCCTTCATGGGTTATTTTATAGTTTTGTGGTGGTACATTGTGTACAACCTTTTAGGCTCTCATGTGTTGTGGAGGTCTCGTGGTTTGACCTGCCACTTGTTGTATCCTAACTGTTTTAAGTAGATCTTTGTTTATTTTATTGTGGATTAGTTTGTGATTATTAATTATGTTACCTTTGTGGGTATTTTGCCGCTGAGGCTGTGGCTTAGGCATATTGTGGTTTAGTAGAGCTATGCTCTGGAGGCCGTGTGAGACCTTCCACTGTTGAGTTTTACCCTTCTTGGGCATGGTTTCGATTATGGATTTAGTGTGTGATGGACTAGCTAGCTGTAGCCGTCCTAATTTATGTGTGGCTCTCGACGTAGTGTGATTTGGAGTATAAGGACCAGCTCTTTGTTAGCAGTCCTGTTACTTAAGTGTTCGAGATTTGCCTGTGAAGCTTGTAGCCTGGGCAGTGACTTGCCTGTGTGGCTTATAGCTTAGGCAACTAGTTGTTATAGCAGTGTGCCAGTGAGACTGTGGTTTAGGCACTTTAGTAGTTGGGCTGACTATGATATTTTGTTAGTCCTGTAGTCCTACTTTCCTTCTGAGGACTTTGTGTTATTATTATGATTATGTTTAATTGTTATTTATTATCATGATGGAGCATGAAATGGTTTGGCTATTGGTGTTGCCAGTGAAAACCTTTGGGGTTGAGGAGTATTGTGGTCTCGGTATTGTTTTGGGTAGCCCTACTATGAGCCAGTGACTTGTGAGGCTCACCCCCTACAGTTCTTTTTAGGGCTTGCCGTGTGTTGGCTTGCAGCGGCGTTGTGTCAGACTTGTACCACAGCAGTAGTGTAGTAGTTGTGTTGTGTGAGCTTGTGCTCCCTCGGGGTATGCCCCAGGTAGTTGTACTCTTTTAATTGGACATGTACTAATGTAATGGACAATTGTACAAATTTGGAGTAGATATGAGCACATGTACTTTCTTGTGTCTTATATTCTTGTGGTTTGTCTTTATACTCTTACTGGACGTGTGTGAGATATCCCTTGCGAGACTCGGTCCGTTCGCGGGAGGCGGATCTGGATATGGAGCCTTAATGGGCATAAATACCCCGGTCCGTCACAGCTCCATATCCAGATCCGCTCCCGCGAACGGACGAAGCTCGCAAGGGATATCTCACACACGTGTCCAGTAAGAGTATAAAAGACAAACCACAAGAATATAAGACACAAGAAAGTACATGTGCTCATATTATGCTCCAAATTTGTACAATTGTTTCATTATATTAATACATGTCCAATTAAGAGTACAACTACCTGGGGCAACCCCGAGGGAGCACAAGCTCACAAACACTAACTACTAAAAACAACGTGGTGGTACAAGTCTGACACAACGCCGCTGCAAGCCAAACACACGGCAAGCCCTGAAAAGAACTATAGGGGAGTGAGCTCAACAAGTCACTGGCTCAGTAGGGGCTACCCAAACAAACCGAGACCACAATACTCCTCAACCCCAAAGGGTCTCACGGGAAACACCAATAGCCAAACCATTTCATACTCACATCATGACATTAAATAACAATTAAACATAATCATGATAATAAACACAAAGTCCTCAGAAGGAAAGTAGGACTACAGGACTAACATAATATCATTAGTCAGCCCAAATACTAAAGTGCCTAAACACAGTCTCACTGGCACACTGCTACAACAAATAGTTGCCTAAGCTATAAGCCACACAGGCAAGTCACTGCCAGGCTACAAGCTTCACATGCAAATCTGGAACACTTAAGTAACAGGACTGCTAACAAAGAGGGGTCCTTATACTCCAAATCACACTACGTCGAGAGCCACAACATAAATGGTAGGACTGGCTACAGCTAGCTAGTCCATCACACACTAAATCCATAATCGGAACCATGCCCAAGAAGGGTAAAACTCAACAAGTGGAAGGTCTCACACGGCCTCCACGGAGCATAGCTTACTAAACCACAATATGCCTAAGCCACAAGCCTCATCGGAAAATACCCACAAAGGTAACATAATTAAAATCACAAACTAATCCACAATAAAATATAAACAAAGATCTACTTAAAACAGTTAGGATACAACAAGTGGCAGGTCAAATCACAAGACCTCCACAACACACGAGAGCCTGAAAAGGTTGGTACACAATGTACCACCATAAAACTATAAAATAACCATGAAGGGAAAATGTACCGCTACTCTGAGGTACCACAACACAAACACCGAACAAAGGGTACAGGAAGGTGGTAAACACCATACTGGACCACATTATATTGTACCTTTATTTAGGCACAATAATACAGGTAAAACCTCACCGGCAAATCACATAAACTACAACTCAACCACAATTGTGCCAACACCAGGGGCACACCTCGAACTGGTCAAACCTCGACCACGAGTCATAAACTCACAAACCATAGCCAGTGGCAAAGCACGAGTCAAACTATAGCCAGAATAGGCAAAGCACGAGTCAGAAAGAACGACGCCACCCACACGGAAACAGACTACTAGCTGATCAGGCCAGTATCCAACCCGGACAACACAACACAAGAACAACCTCTCAGCCTCGCAGTCACGGACGAAAGGTCCAACTGCCACTCCACAAGGAAGAAGTCAAACAACTGTGGAGACCAACCACACCACACCTGCAGACACACAACTGCAGGCCCATGCCTGGCACCTCTAGAGTCTCTGGCCGGAGCACCCTAAAGTGAGGCACTGGAAAACAGACTAGCTGGGACCAGTGACGTCTACTGGTGTCCGTACCCCCAACTACGAGCGCGCTACAAGCGACACAAGAACAAACTCTGGGAGTCGCTGCCCCACTACCGTCTTTCCCTCAGCCGGACGTACAACTCAAACTCAGGAGTGAGGGTGTCCAGGAAGATGACACAGACCTCGACGGTACAACACAAGTACCGGGACAAAACCCGAGCACAACAAACACACGTGCCTGGCTCACAAAGAACCTGGGGTACCCGACTAGAGAGGCATTCCGGAATAGGCGCCAGACCACCACACTCGGCTAGCACAAACCACGAAACTAACACATATAACCTTTACTTATAATTCACAATATACAAGTGTTAGGATTAGCTTAACATCGGTCACGTGTGACCCCAAAGCTATCCCACACCAACACATACTGAACCACAAACTTGCCTATCATTGGTCATGAGGTGACCTCCGTGGCAACACACACACCACTTAATACATAAATCCATATAATATTATTCGAAAGACAACAACGGACCAGGGCTAGGTCGGTGTGGACCTTCACTGCCCAAACACCACAAAGTCATGGCTAGGCTCACACAGGAACCTCACTGCCCAGTTACTACAACAAATCATAAGAATTACATTACAACAAAGTGTGTAGTATACACACACTCAAACCACGTAAACAACACGTGTATATTACACCCTGGTTGGTGTACCACACGTCTACCATGTGAACCACATGTCCAACACATGGACAACGCACTCCAAGAGTGCCACGGGTGCCAACGCACCACACATACTGTGTAAAACAATTATACATCACACATCATTCACGTAAAACATGCCCATTACATGAGCAGTATGCTCCTAGAGCATATCAAATGCACTGGCTCACACCGATTATCGCTATGCACACACAAACACGCAATATTCATAACTAGAAAAGCTACGTAAACCACACTGCATGGTTACATGCACAAGTTGGCGGCAACATCGACTGCCGCTTATAGGAAGTAGACGGCAATGGATCTGGCCGTCTATATCCCGGCTGATGAACCTGACGTCAATCGATGTTGACGCTAAGCTCTTCAACCCCAGTTCCTGCAGAAACCCTAAACTGATTCTACAGGTTTTACAATCATCAAAGCAACGAGAAAACATGAGAAAACTATTTTCCAAGCCAACCATGCATCATTTAAGATTTAAACTACATGAATTAACCATTAAATTCCATCAAACCACCCTTAGAACCCCGCATGAATACCATGACCTGAAGTTGCCATTTTCATGCAGTTTCATGCTTTCTAATTATTCTATTACAACCTATAAGAACTACAAGGGTCGTTCCCTACCTCAGAATACGCTCAAACCCTCCGAATTCTCCCGGTTCACACCGAACCCTCCGCGAGTTCCCACGAAAATTGCACCACGCCACGGCGTTTCCTCGTCTGATTCGACAACGCCACACGCTCCACGATCCTCCAACCGCCCTTCAGTACCTGCTGGAAGCTTTAGAAACACGGGGACGCGAAGCTAGGGCAAGGGGAAGAGAGAGACAGGTGGGAAACCTGCTCTCGGGTGACCCTATAACCTGCAGAATTCTCAGGTTGGCGTCAACCCCTCTGCCGCCAAAGACAACCGCCACTCTAAACGTCCACATCTAATGCCGCCAAGATCATGCAGTCAACGGCAACTTACCTGGACGCCAACAAGTCAACGACCACCCCTGGCCGCCAACTCCTACTCAACTGCAGCATGTCCTATTTCATTTCGGGACCTAACCTGCACCACACCTACACACACCACGCGTCTACACCACACTGGCCTTACAACAACCATCACAACCACAACACACACGATCCAAAAAGGATCCGAAAATAAGCGACGTTACATTATTATCACCTAAAAACAAATGTCGTCCTCGACATATAAAACAAATCACAACAATCCGGATTATCACCTAAAAATAAATAAAGCCGAACACAGAACAAGTAGGATACTCTTTCTCTACTTCAGTCTTTCAATTCATCTCACAATTACTCTGTTCTGTCGATTCCATTGCCTTTCTTTAGCTTTCAACCGTAGGCGATCCTACCTTGCCAATGGTGCTTTATCTCCTTGGACTGAACCTGCTTCCACAATTTTCCAGCTGTGTTTGCAATATTTCTTCCGAAACCGCTTTATCTTTCTCAAATATCTTACACTGTAATATTCTTTCATGCCACCATTTTCTTTTTTTTTTCTTTTTTCCATTTATCACTGCTTGCTGTTATCCTGCCTCATCTACATTCACATTCACAACTGACACTTCTTCCAAGAAAATCAATCATCATCTTTGAATTTCCTGCTCTTTCATATTATTCTACTCATACCGCTTAAAGTCAATCTCTAATTAAAAAACCATAATAAACTCTGTTTCCTTTATTCCATTGCGCAAAACTTTACACTTTCTCCTTATTCAAGCAAACTTGAACAATCTCTGAATATTAAATCTTTCTTTGCTTCCGCTTCCGCTGCGCTACTCTGATCACACTGAACACTTTTGTAAAATATTCCACAATTTTTGCTCATATTATTACTTTCAATTACTTTCTTCTGGCTTCAACTACTTCTCAAATCATCCCATTCAATTAATTCATGCTGAAGAAATTACTGCAATTTCTGTTCTGCCAAACCATTATTGATATATTATACTCTTCATATATCTTTCTTGCTTTACTGACATTTTCTGTCTAATTCCCATAATTCTGGGGCATAAACTTTTCAAATATTCTTAATCAATCTGCTCCAGCATTTAAACCCTGAAATATCTTAATAACAATTCCTTTCTGCTCAATTAAATCATTTTTTACACCAATATGCAAACTCTAACTGACATTTCCTGACTCATCTGATCTTATTCACTTCATCATTTGCTAAATTCTTCCTTTCTCTAATCCATATCTTTTCTTTATCTAAACTGCCAATCATCAACTAAATATTCTTCTTGTGCAATTTTCACAAATTCTTATTGCACATTAATCCTTCTTTTCTCTCTTTCTTTATTCAACTGATCATTTCTATACTTATTTATACAAATCTTCATATCACACTTCCTGCTATCATCATTATTCATAACAACACTTTTATCAGATTTCTGATCTCAGGCATATTTAATCTATCTGCCATAAATCACTGCTCTTTTATGTACTGATACTTCTTTTAAAGCTGGTCTGCCTTTCTTGATCATATCAAACTCTTCATAACTCTAATCACATTTCCATCCACACTATTTCTTAATATCCTCTGACTCAAATCTCTAATGCCACAATACATTTGCTGAGATTCTCAACTGCAACTTATCACACACACACTGACCTGATCCTTATCACCTTGTTACCATACACCTGTCTCTGCCAACTTTCTATCTCATTATAACTTATTTACTGAATTCCATATCCAAACTTGTTAATCTCTTCAATTCCTTTAACTGCAAATCTTTAACAACCAAACTGATCTATCACAGAAATACTCTATACTTTAACTGCTTTAACTGCACTAGTGCCAGGATGCTACCACACAACTTATGCTACTATCCACATTGTGGCACAACAACTGCTCACAACTGCCAATCTAACAAACAGAAACACACGGTTTACGTGTCAAAAGCTCACGTAAAAACTACTTTATATCACACAAAACCTCAGACTTACTACCAGCAGTGAACATTAATCCATGTATTGGGACATTGTACTTTCAATGTCTTTTCATATTCTAACTGGACATTGCTCTGATACCAACTGTGACGGACCGGGGTATTTATGCCCATTAAGGCTCCATATCCAGATCTGCCTCCCGTGAACGGACCAAAGTCTCGCAAGGGATATCTCACACACGTGTCCAATAAGAGTATAAAAGACAAACCACAAGAATATAAGACACAAGAAAGTACATGTGCTCATATTATGCTCCAAATTTGTACAATTGTCCCATTACATTAATACATGTCCAATTAAAAGCGTACAACTACCTGGGGCATACCCCGAGGGAGCACAAGCTCACACAACACTAACTACTAAACAACTGCTGGTGGTACAAGTCTGACACAGGTTCAGTCCAAGGAGATAAAGCACCATTGGCAAGGTAGGATCGCCTACGGTTGAAAGCTAAAGAAAGGCAATGGAATCGACAGAACAGAGTAATTGTGAGATGAATTGAAAGACTGAAGCAGAGAAAGAGTATCCTACTTGTTCTGTGTTCGGCTTTATTTATTTTTAGGTGATAATCTGGATTGTTGTGATTTGTTTTATATGTCGAGGATGACATTTGTTTTTAGGTGATAATAATGTAACGTCGCTTATTTTCGGATCCTTTTTGGATCGTGTGTGTTGTGGTTGTGATGGCTGTTGTAAGGCCAGTGTGGTGTAGACGCGTGGTGTGTGTAGGTGTGGTGCAGGTTAGGTCCCGAAATGAAATAGGACCTGCTGCAGTTGAGTAGGAGTTGGCGTCCAGGGGTGGTCGTTGACTTGTTGGCGTCCAGGTAAGTTGCCGTTGACTGCATGATCTTGGTGGCATTAGATGTGGACGTTTAGAGTGACGGTTGTCTTTGGCGACAGAGGGGTTGACGCCAACCTGAAAATTCTGCAGGTTATAGGGTCACCCGAGAGCAGGTTTCCCACCTGTCTCTCTCTTCCCCATGCCCTAGCTTCGCGTCCCCGTGTTTCTAAAGCTTCCAGCATGTACTGAAGGGCGGTTGGAGGATCGTGGAGCGTGTGGCGTTGTCGAATCGGACGAGGAAACTCCGTGGCGTGGTGTAATTTCCGTGGGAGCTCGCGGAGGGTTCGGTGTGAACCGGGAGAATTCGAGGGTTTGAGCGTGTTCTGAGGTAGGGAACGACCCTTGTAGTTCTTATAGGTTGTAATAGAATAATTAGAAAGCATGAAACTGTAAGGAAACGATCGGGGCGCAGCGGAAACGCGAATCCCACAGATAGATATCGTTGCCGGCGGTCGGATCGAACACAAAACGGTAAACCTCGCACAGGCAGATCTCATCTTTACCTTTGTGGGGTTGCGTAACTCCCATATCCGGGGAGGAGGTGGCGCAGGAGGCGCCGGTGCTTCAAGCCGTTCAAGTGTCCGGCCTCTAGACGTATCCACGCGAGCTCCGGACGCAGACGGGATCTCCTCGTTCTCCACGCGTCTCCCGGATCTCAGCTCCACCATGTGCTGGAGAGAGGAGAGAGAGGGTGGGGGGCTCCCTGGGAGAGAGAGAGGAGGGGGGCGGCCAGGGTTAAGCCTGGAGCTTGGCCCAGGGTTTAACTCTCAGCGTATATTTATAGACACCGCGGTTTTTCACAAAAACCCAGTCATTGTCTATAAAGAACACCTTGCCCAGTCTGCTCGGAACTCTTATGCGTGTGACCCTCTAGGCCCAACTGCTAGTCCAGTTTTCAGCCCATTAAGCTCAATAACTCTTTATTGACTTATGGTAATTAATTAACATCTCATATTAATTAATTACACAATCAATTATCGTCTCACGATAATTGACCGGGCTTCCAATCAAGTTGGGTGCCAAGCAACACCACTTGATCCTGGAAAGCATTGGGGTTCAGCAACCCATTCAAGGAACCTTTTGTATCATCAGTTACCACGTGACTATAATCCTTCGCTCGTACAATGCTCCCGAGTGCACTTAGGGTATGGTCAACTGTCAAACCCTAATGTGTGTACTCACTTGGTTTAGATGCCGCATAACAATATCAAAAACTCCTTTTCTGATAAGTAGTCTTGCCCTGGCCAGGGACTATCAGGCATCCTTCCGTAGAGCATTCACTCTCCTATTACCGAGAGCGAGCGATCCCATATTGACCACACAATCACCTTCGAAGGTATTCCGCTAGATCCGATCACTTAACTGATTAAGACCTCATGGCTAGAGATCTATAAGTCAAGGTCAAAACCCAGAAGTCCACCAACAAGGTGTCCTTGGTGTCTCAGGTCTAAGGACCAATCACGCCACTGTGACAATGAATCTAGCTGGTTGACAGTTAGGTAACATTACCATCCAGCGATTCATAACGGATCAGTTCAGTGAACTCATTCTCCAATGAGCACCTACAGATTCACCTTAGTGTCTCCACACAAGTGACTATGAGACCAGTCACCCTCATCATATGAGCAGGTGCAACCTGTACTAGTCTAACCGGATATCCGATGTCCTTCTCGAATATCCTCCGACTAGGAACAATTAAGAATATACGTTTAAAGGATATTAATCTCATTGTTATGATCTCATCATAATTAATATCCATTGCGTATATTCATGGACTTCATAATGAAACGATAAACGAATTACACATAATGAATATAAAAGCCTTATTATTATTATCAAAGAACAAGATTGTACAAGTTATGATTGGCTTGAGGACACCCATAACTAACAATCTCCCACTTGGACTAAAGCCAATCACCTTTATGTCTTAAACCCATAGACTCTAGGTGGCGCTCAAACACAATTTGAGTCAAGGCTTCGTCAGTGGATCTGCAATGTTGTCGACTGAAGGAACTCTTTCCACCAGTACATCTCCTCTAGTGATTATCTCCCTGATCAGGTGAAATCGCCTCAGAATGTGCTTCGACTTCTGATGAGACCGCGGCTCTTTCGCTTGCGCAATGGCCCCATTGTTGTCACACAGCAATGGGATTGGATCAGAGTCACCTGGCACCACACCAAGGTCGGTGATGAACTTCTTCATCCACACTGCCTCCTTGGCGGCTTCAGCTGCAGCAATGTACTCAGCTTCTGTCGTCGAGTCTGCAGTGGTTTCTTGCTTGGAACTCTTCCAGCTCACTGCACCCCCGTTCAAAGTGAACACAAACCCAGATGTAGACTTGCTATCATCTGGATCTGACTGGAAACTCGAGTCAGTATATGCCCGAAGTTTCAAGTCCCCTCCTCCATAAACCAGAAATATATCCTTAGTCCTTCTCAAGTACTTAAGGATACATTTCACTGCCATCCAGTGTGTTTCACCTGGATTTGCCTGATATCTGCTCGTAACACTTAGAGCAAATGCCACATCAGGCCTTGTACATAGCATGGCATACATGATAGACCCTATAGCCGAAGCATAGGGGACTCTATCCATGGCTGCCCTCTCTTCAGGAGTCTTAGGAGACTGCTCCTTAGAGAGATTAATCCCATGTCTCATTGGTATGAGACCTCTCTTGGAATTTTCCATGCCAAACCTTTTGACAATGGTATCTATGTACATGGATTGGGTCAAGCCAAGCATCCTCTTAGATCTATCTCTATAGATACGTATTCCTAATACGTAGGATGCTTCTCCCAAATCCTTCATGGAGAAGTTCTTTGACAACCAAACCTTTACTGATGATAACATCCCTACATCATTCCCAATGAGTAAGATGTCATCAACGTAAAGTACGAGAAAAGTGATAGCACTCCCACTGATTTTCTTATACACACATGGTTCATCTTCATTCTTAATGAAGTCATAAGATTTGATAGCCTCATCAAACCTTATGTTCCAACTACGAGAAGCTTGCTTCAATCCATAGATGGATCTTTGAAGCTTGCATACTTTGTCTGGACACTCTTTGGATGTAAAACCCTCAGGTTGTATCATATACACTTCCTCCTCAATGTTTCCATTAAGGAAAGCGGTTTTTACATCCATCTGCCAGATCTCGTAATCAAAGTATGCAGCAATGGCAAGAAGAATTCTGATCGACTTTATCATGGCAACTGGTGAGAAAGTTTCGTCATAGTCAATTCCTTGCCTTTGACGATACCCCTTTGCCACCAACCTTGCCTTATAAGTGTCGATCTGTCCATCTGCACCGATCTTTCTCTTAAAGATCCACTTGCACCCAATAGGTACAATACCTTCGGGCAAGTCTACCAAGTTCCAAACTTGGTTGGTGTACATGGACTGCATCTCAGAATTCATGGCATCTCGCCATTTCCCTGACTGAGGATCAACAGCCTCTTGGTAGGTCTTTGGATCATCATCCTCATCATAAGACATGCCTTCACTGATATGTCCAACATATCTTTCAGGCTGTCTAGGTACTCTACCAGACCTACGCTGAATGTGTGTATATTCCTGAACAGGTTCCGGAACCGATGTTTCACCTGGTGGACTTTGCACATTTGTGGATCTAGAACCTCTTCTAGATCTACCTTACTCCCACTGTCCTCTTGGGTAAGGTACTCCTCTTCCAAGAAGACAGCTCTCCTGGCAACAAACACTCTTTGTTCACCAGGATGGTAAAAGTAGTACCCAAATGTTTCTTTTGGGTATCCAACAAACCTGCACTTATCGGTTCTGGATTCCAGTTTATCTGGGTCATGTCTCTTCACGTGGGCAGGACAGCCCCAGATTTTAACATGTTTAAAATCAGGCTTTCTACCCTTCCATATCTCATATGGAGTGGAAGACACAGATTTACTGGGAACCCTGTTCAGCAGATATGCCGCTGACTCTAGCGCATATCCCCATAAGGAAACTGGTAACTATGAACGGCTCATCATGGATCGCACCATGTCTAACAAGGTACGATTTCTCCTTTCCGATACACCATTCATCTGTGGTGTATAGGGAGGAGTCCATTGAGAAAGGATACCATTGTCCTTTAAGAATTGTGTGAACTCTGTACTTAAGTATTCACCTCCTCGGTCTGACCGTAGGATTTTAATACTCTTTCCAGTTTGTTTCTCAACTTCATTCTTAAATTCTTGGAATTTCCCAAAGGCTTCAGATTTGTACTTCATTAAGTAAACAAATCCGAACCTTGAGTAGTCATCCGTGAATGTAATGAAGTATGAGTAGCCACCCTTGGCTTGGGTAGACATTGGACCACATACATCCGAATGTATTAGTTCCAATATGTCCTTGGCCCTATCTCCATGTCCACTAAATGGAGATTTGGTCAACTTACCCATTAAACAGGATTCACAAGTTGCATATGATTCATAATCAAATGGATCTAAGTATCCATTCTTATGCAACTTTTGAAGCCTATTCTCGCCAATGTGACCAAGCCTACAATGCCATAAGTAGGCAGTGTTCACACTATTCTTACTTCTCTTAGGAGAAACATCAACATGGAGATTTTCATAAGAGACATCAAGCAGATACAAACCATTCACCAAACTTGCTAAAGCAACTAGTTTATTTCTCAAATAAACTGAACAACTATTGTTCTCAATGGTAAACATGTATCCAATTCTGTCTAAACAAGAAACAGAAATAATGTTCTTAATGATGCTAGGCACAAAATAGCAATCATCTAATAAAAGTAAATCTCCTGAGGGTAACTTGAGCTTCACTGTCCCCACAGTGTGTGCACCAACACTTGCGCCGTTTCCAAGCCTCAAGTTCACCTCGCCCTTGCTCAGCTTCCTTCTACTTGTCAGCACCTGCACATCATTGCAGATATGAGAAGCACATCCAGTGTCTAAAACCCAAGATGTAGAATCTCTAATAGACAAGTGAAGATCTATCATATAGATACCTGAAGCTTCGCCAAGCTTCTGCTTCTCCTGAGCCTTCATTGCAAGATAGTCCTTGCAATTTCTTTTCCAGTGCCCCTTTTTCTTGCAGTGGAAGCACTCGCCCTTTTCTTCTCCTTTGCTTATGTCCTTCTTTTGTTTCTGCTTAGACTGCTTCTTTGCATTGCCTTTCTTAAAGGCTTGCCCTGCTCTCCTCTTCTTGTTGGACTTTCCAACCATGAGAACAGTGGGCTTTTCCTTCTTAAGGTTGCCCTCAGCAGTCTTCAGCATGTTGAGCATCTCAGCTAAACTCACCTCAATCTTGTTCATTGTGAAGTTCACAATGAACTGGGAATATGAATCTGGAAGTGACTGGAGAATGAGGTCCGTGCTTAGTTCCTTGTCAAGAGGAAAACCAAGCCCCTCGAGCCTCTCAATCCACTCTATCATCTTCAGCACATGAGTCTGTACTGAAGACCCCTCTGCCATGCGAGCTCTGAACAGGGCCTTGGATATCTCATATCTCTCCACCCTGCTCTGCTCTTCAAAGAGCTCTTGCAAGTGCTGCATGATGGATCTAGCATCCATGTTCTCATGCTGCCTTTGCAACTCATTGCTCATTGAGGCAAGCATGTAGCATTGGGCCAGAGTGGAATCCTCCTTCCACTTCGCAAACTCAAGCGTTTCCCCTTCAGGTGCATCAAGGGGTGGTTCAGCTGGGATCTCACCCTCCAGGACATAGGCAATGCGCTCAGACCTGAGGACAATCTTCAGGTTTCTGAGCCAATCCGAGTAGTTCGGGCCTGTCAATCTGTTGGCATCCAGTATGCCACGGAGTGGGTTACCTGACGACATTTTTGCCTATAAAGGAAATGTAAACACAATTAGCAGATGTTCATAATAATAATTAAATCTAGATTAGGACTTTAATCAAGATTAGCTCCCACTATTTTTCGGCAGACTGTATAACCCTCAGATATACAGAATGGGAGACACCGACGGTCTCCTAGTGGGGATCGGAATCTCACAGACTCATAGCATGATCTTGTGGATAGCACAACAAACCATACTATGATCTGAAAGCGGTCAACCCTTGACACTTGCAACTCTTGCAATATCCGATCTTATTTTGGCCCCTGAATTTTAATGACCTTGTGGATAGCACAACAAGTCATTAAATCCAGTCTAAGCAGTACCATCATTACGTAACGAGCATAGATTTGGATGTAGCCCTTGTGGATAGCACAACAAAGCTACACCGGTCCTCTATCCCGTTTAAGCATCACTATGCCATAGTTTTAGTCTGTCATCAGATTTGGCAAGCCTTGTGGATAGCACAACAAACTTGCCCGATCTAATGGCAATCCTAAAACTATAATGATGGAGGGCCACGTAATTCATTCTCAATGATTACGCTACGGCTTAAAATTTAAACGAGGAGGGATTTTGACATATTTTATCTTGGTCTCTATATCTGCGTGCTATTGATATATAGAATTTGGAATATCATATATTTAATTATATATATCATAGCACATTCCACACATATCATATATATGAAGAAAAACGATGGATGATCATGGACTTTAACCTAGAGTGGCATTACCAGAGCCAGTTGGTAATCCACAAATATGGTGAACAAATGGCAGCCCCGCATCTGATGCTTTAGCTTGATGTAACTTTATCTCCAGAAGGTCCTGCATGGTACTCTCCTCCATCTCCGCCAATCCGCTTCTTAAAATTACAAGTAATATTTAAATTGGGCTCGCAGGCCCATAAATGTACATCAGATAATAATAAGAAACCTTGAACAAGTCAAGGGGAGTACATAACAGGAGGGAGATAGAATGTACAACCCGGATTTAATAGAGGGAGAGAGGGAGGCACGCAGTCCTCATAAATTACATCATTTGCCATTAACCATAACAATCATCACATGATATCTAAGTCCATGACCATCCATCCACACACATCACATGCATCAATAAGCAATCATCACATAATTACTTCTGAAATAACTTTTATTTCAAAAATATAATAATTATATTTTGAAAACCATTTAACTAAACAATTTAGCTAACATGGATAACATCTAATCAACATTAGATAAACGTCATTCACCGTTACTGCATGAAGTCGCCAAGATGTACAGTTAATTAATTTAAAAATCACATTTCTAAATCAATTAACATGCTTTAATTAGATAGTAGGAATAACTAAAACAATTTTAGATTTTCCTTAAACTAATTAAGTAATGGGTCAAACATCTGAAAATAATTTACAGAGAGCTAAAACAATTTTAAAAACTCTTAAAACTAATTTCAGAATTTTTGGAATTTTTAAGAATTTTTTTGGCATTTAAACAATTTAAAAACCATTAAAAAACTTAAAATTAGGGGAATAGGGCCGGTCGGATCCGGCGCGGGCCGGATCCGATCGCGGCCCGATTGGGACCCGCGGGGTCCGCCCGCGACTTACCCGCCCGATTGGAGGGACGTGCGGCTGGGGTGAAACCCTAGCCGCCGCCGCCCTCCGGCAGAGGGCGGCCCCGCCGGGCCCCCGCGCCGCCTCCGGCGGCTGCGGACGGCGCCGGCGACGCCGGGCACCGCCCCCACCGCCCCATTTGCCCAGAAAACCCCGAAAATCCCAGAAACCTACAAAATCGCCATATCTTGGACTGTCCAAGAAGCTGCAACCTGTGCGACGGCGGCACTTTGCAGGCGGCCGTACGACCTCCATAGATGGCCAAACGACGCCACGAGGGGTTCTTCGTGAAGGCCTTGGTACCAGGAGCACCTTCCACGTACCAAGCGGCAAGTGCACATCCCATGTGCGACCCACAAACACGACAAACATGGCGACTCATGCACAATGCGAATCGACAAAAACACATGAAATATCATACACAAGATGCCGATTCCGAACGTACCAGCAACCTGGCTCTGATACCACTGTAAGGAAACGATCGGGGCGCAGCGGAAACGCGAATCCCACAGATAGATATCGTTGCCGGCGGTCGGATCGAACACAAAACGGTAAACCTCGCACAGGCAGATCTCATCTTTACCTTTGCGGGGTTGCGTAACTCCCGTATCCGGGGAGGAGGTGGCGCAGGAGGCGCCGGTGCTTCAAGCCGTTCAAGTGTCCGGCCTCTAGACGTATCCACGCGAGCTCCGGACGCAGACGGGATCTCCTCGTTCTCCACGCGTCTCCTGGATCTCAGCTCCACCATGTGCTGGAGAGAGGAGAGAGAGGGGGGGGGCGCCCTGGGAGAGAGAGAGGAGGGGGGCGGCCAGGGTTAAGCCTGGAGCTTGGCCCAGGGTTTAACTCTCAGCGTATATTTATAGACACCGCGGTTTTTCACAAAAACCCAGTCATTGTCTATAAAGAACACCTTGCCCAGTCTGCTCGGAACTCTTATGCGTGTGACCCTCTAGGCCCAACTGCTAGTCCAGTTTTCAGCCCATTAAGCTCAATAACTCTTTATTGACTTATGGTAATTAATTAACATCTCATATTAATTAATTACACAATCAATTATCGTCTCACGATAATTGACCGGGCTTCCAATCAAGTTGGGTGCCAAGCAACACCACTTGATCCTGGAAAGCATTGGGGTTCAGCAACCCATTCAAGGAACCTTTTGTATCATCAGTTACCACGTGACTATAATCCTTCGCTCGTACAATGCTCCCGAGTGCACTTAGGGTATGGTCAACTGTCAAACCCTAATGTGTGTACTCACTTGGTTTAGATGCCGCATAACAATATCAAAAACTCCTTTTCTGATAAGTAGTCTTGCCCTGGCCAGGGACTATCAGGCATCCTTCCGTAGAGCATTCACTCTCCTATTACCGAGAGCGAGCGATCCCATATTGACCACACAATCACCTTCGAAGGTATTCCGCTAGATCCGATCACTTAACTGATTAAGACCTCATGGCTAGAGATCTATAAGTCAAGGTCAAAACCCAGAAGTCCACCAACAAGGTGTCCTTGGTGTCTCAGGTCTAAGGACCAATCACGCCACTGTGACAATGAATCTAGCTGGTTGACAGTTAGGTAACATTACCATCCAGCGATTCATAACGGATCAGTTCAGTGAACTCATTCCCAATGAGCACCTACAGATTCACCTTAGTGTCTCCACACAAGTGACTATGAGACCAGTCACCCTCATCATATGAGCAGGTGCAACCTGTACTAGTCTAACCGGATATCTGATGTCCTTCTCGAATATCCTTCGACTAGGAACAATTAAGAATATACGTTTAAAGGATATTAATCTCATTGTTATGATCTCATCATAATTAATATCCATTGCGTATATTCATGGACTTCATAATGAAACGATAAACGAATTACACATAATGAATAAAAGCCTTATTATTATTATCAAAGAACAAGATTGTACAAGTTATGATTGGCTTGAGGACACCCATAACTAACAGAAACTGCATGAAAATGGCAACTTCGGGTCATGGTATTCATGCGGGGTTCTAAGGGTGGTTTAATGGAATTTAATGGTTAATTCATGTAGTTTAATTCTTAAATGATGCATGGTTGGCTTGGAAAATAGTTTCCTCATGTTTTCTCGTTGCTTTGATGATTGTAAAACCTGTAGAATCAGTTTAGGGTTTCTGCAGGAACTGGGGTTGAAGAGCTTAGCGTCAACATCGATTGACGCCAGGTTCATCAGCCGGGATATAGACGGCCAGATCCATTGCCGTCTACTTCCTATAAGCGGCAGTCAATGTTGCCGCCAACTTGTGCATGTAACCATGCAGTGTGGTTTACGTAGCTTTTCTGGTTATGAATATTGTGTGTTTGTATGTGCATGGCGATAACCGGTGTGAGCCAATGCATTTGATATGCTCTAGGAGCATACTGCTCATGTAATGGGCATGTTTTACGTGAATGATGTGTGATGTACGTAATTGTTTTACGCAGTATGTGTGGTGCGTTGGCACCCGTGGCACTCTTGGAGTGTGTTGTCCATATGTTGGACATGTGGTTCACGTGGTAGACGTGTGGTACACCAACCAGGGTGTAATATACACGTGTTGTTTACGTGGTTTGAGTGTGTGTATACTACACACTTTGTTGTAATGTAATTCTTATGATTTGTCGTAGTAACTGGGCAGTGAGGTTCCTGTGTGAGTGTAGCCATGACTTTGTGGTGTTTGGGCAGTGAAGGTCCACACCGACCTAGCCCTGGTCCATTGTTGTCTTTCGAATAATATTATATGGATTTACGTATTAAGTGGTGTGTGTGTTGCCACGAAGGTCACCTCATGACCAATGATAGGCAAGTTTGTGGTTCAGTTATGTGTTGGTGTGGGATAGCTTTGGGGTCACACGGTGACCGATGTTAAGCTAATCCTAACACTTGTATATTGTGAATTATAAGTAAAGGTTATATGTGTTAGTATCGTGGATTGAGCTTGCCGAGTGTGGTGGTCCGGCGCCTATTCTGGAATGCCTCTCTAGTTGGGTACCCCAGGTTCTTTGTGAGCCAGGCACGTGTGTTTGTTGTGCTCGGGGTTTTGTCCGGTACTTGTGTTGTACCGTTGAGGTCTGTGTCGTCTTGCTGGACACCCTCACTCCTGTGCTTGAGTTGTACGTCCGGCTGAGGGAAAGACGACAGTAGGGCAGCGGCTTGTGTTTGTGGGTGTGTAGTCTCTTGTAGCGCGCTCGTAGTTGGGGGTACGGACACCAATAGTCGACACTGGTCCCCAGATAGTCCTGTTTTCCAGTGCCTCACTTTAGGGTGCTCCGGCCAGAGACTCTAGAGGTGCCAGGCATGGGCCTACAGTTGTGTGTCTGCAGGTGTGGTGTTGGTTGGTCTCCACAGTTGTTTGACTTGTTCTCGTGGAGCGGCAGTTGGACCTTTCATCCGTGACTGCGAGGCTGAGAGGTTGTTCTTGTGTTGTGTTGTCGGGGTTGGATACTGGCCTGATCAGCTAGTAGTCCGTTCCCGTGTGGTGGCGTCGTTCTTTCTGACTCGTGCTTTGCCTATGCTGGCTGTAGTTTGACTCGTGCTTTGCCACTGACAGTGGTTTGTGAGTTTATGACTCGTGGTCGAAGTTTGACCAGTTCGAGGTGTGCCCTGGTGTTGGCACAATTGTGGTTGAGTTGTAGTTTATGTGATTTGCCGGTTGAGGTTTTACCTGTATTATTGTGCCTAAATAAAGGTACAATATAATTATGGTCCAGTATGGTGTTTACCACCTTCCTGTACCCTTTGTTCGGGTGTTTGTGTTGTGGTACCTCAGAGTAGCAGGTACATGTTCCCTTCATGGGTTATTTTATAGTTTTGTGGTGGTACATTGTGTACCAACCTTTTCAAGCTCTTGTGTGTTGTGGAGGTCTTGTGATTTGACCTGCCACTTGTTGTATCCTAACTGTTTTAAGTAGATCTTTGTTTATATTTTATTGTGGATTAGTTTGTGATTATTAATTATGTTACCTTTGTGGGTATTTTGCCGATGAGGCTTGTGGCTTAGGCATATTGTGGTTTAGTAGAGCTATGCTCCATGGAGGCCGTGTGAGACCTTCCACTTGTTGAGTTTTACCCTTCTTGGGCATGGTTCCGATTATGGATTTAGTGTATGATGGACTAGCTAGCTGTAGCCAGTCCTACCATTTATGTGTGGATCTCGACGTAGTGTGATTTGGAGTATAAAGGACCAGCTCTTTGTTAGCAGTCCTGTTACTTAAGTGTTCGAGATTTGCATGTGAAGCTTGTAGCCTGGGCAGTGACTTGCTTGTGTGGCTTATAGCTTAGGCAACTAGTTGTTGTAGCAGTGTGCCAGTGAGACTGTGGTTTAGGCACTTTAGTAGTTGGGCTGACTAATGATATTATGTTAGTGCTGTAGTCCTACTTTCCTCCTGAGGACTTTGTGTTTATTATCATGATTATGTTTAATTGTTATTTATTATCATGATGTGAGCATGAAATAGTTTGGCTATTGGTGTTGCCAGTGAAACCCTTTGGGGTTGAGGAGTATTGTGGTCTCGGTATTGTTTTGGGTAGCCCCTACTGAGCCAGTGACTTGTTGAGGCTCACTCCCCTACAGTTCTTTTCAGGGCTTGCCGTGTGTTTGGCTTGCAGCGGCGTTGTGTCAGACTTGTACCACCATCAGTAGTGTAGTAGTTAGTGTTGTGTGAGCTTGTGCTCCCTCGGGGTATGCCCCAGGTAGTTGTACTCTTTTAATTGGACATGTACTAATGTAATGGGAAAATTGTACAAATTTGGAGCAGATATGAGCACATGTACTTTCTTGTGTCTTATATTCTTGTGGTTTGTCTTTTATACTCTTACTGGACACGTGTGTGAGATATCCCTTGCGAGACTTCAGTCCGTTCGCGGGAGGCGGATCTGGATATGGAGCCTTAATGGGCATAAATACCCCGGTCCGTCACAGTTGGTATCAGAGCATGGTCCAGTTAGAATATGAAAAGACATTGAAAGTACAATGTCCCAATACATGGATTAATGTCCACTGCTGGTAGTAAGTCTGCGATTTTGTGTGATATAAAGTAGTTTTTACGTGAGCTTTGGGCACGTAAACCGTGTGTTTCTGTTTGTTAAATTGGCAGTTGTGAGCAGTTGTTGAACCACAACGTGGATAGTGGTATAAGTTGTGTGATAGCACCCTGGTACTAGTGCATTTAAAGTATAGTATTTATAAGTTTTCAGTTGCAGAGATTAGAGGAGAAAGGTAAAGTAATGCCCTGAGAGGGATATACCTGTTATATGTTAGTAAAGTACAGAGTTAGCAAAGACAGGTGTATGGTAACAAGGTGATAAGGATCAGGTCAGTGTGTGTGTGATAAGTTGCAGTTGGGAATCTCAGCAAATGTATTGTGGCATTAGAGATTTGAGTCAGAGGATATTAAGAAATAGTGTGGATGGAAATGTGATTAGAGTTATGAAGAGTTTGATATGATCAAGAAAGGCAGACCAGCTTTAAGAGAAGTATCAGTACATAAAAGAGCAGTGATTTATGGCAGATAGATTAAATATGCCTGAGATCAGAAACTGAGAAAAGTGTTGTTATGAATAATGATGATAGCAGGAAGTGTGATATGAAGATTTGTATAAATAAGTATAGAAATGATCAGTTGAATAAAGAAAGAGAGAAAAGAAGGATTAATGTGCAATAAGAATTTGTGAAAATTGCACAAGAAGAATATTTAGTTGATGATTGGCAGTTTAGATAAAGAAAAGATATGGATTAGAGAAAGGAAGAATTTAGCAAATGATGAAGTGAATAAGATCAGATGAGTCAGGAAATGTCAGTTAGAGTTTGCATATTGGTGCAAAGAAATGATTTAATTGAGCAGAAAGGAATTGTTATTAAGATATTTCAGGGTTTAAATGCTGGAGCAGATTGATTAAGAATATTTGAAAAGTTTATGCCCCAGAATTATGGGAATTAGCCAGAAAATGTCAGTAAAGCAAGAAAGATATATGAAGAGTATACTATATTAATAATGGTTTGGCAGAACAGAAATTACAGTAATTTCTTCAGCATGAATTAATTGAATGGGATGATTTGAGAAGTAGTTGAAGCCAGAAGAAAGTAATTGAAAGTAATAATATGAGCAAAAATTGTGGAATATTTTACAAAAGTGTTAAGTGTGATCAGAGTAGCGCAGCGGAAGCGGAAGCAAAGAAAGATTTAATATTCAGAGATTGTTCAAGTTTGCTTGAATAAGGAGAAAGTGTAAAGTTCTGCGCAGTGGAATAAAGGAAACATAGTTTATTATGGTTTTTTAATCAGAGATTGACTTTAAGCAGTATGAGCAGAATAATATGAAAGAGCAGGAAATTCAAAGATGATGATTGATTTTCTTTGAAGAAGTGTCAGTTATGAATGTGAATGTAGATGAGGCAGGATAACAGCAAGCAGTGATAAATGGAAAAAAGAAAAAAAAAATGGTGGCATGAAAGAATATTACAGTGTAAGATATTTGAGAAAGATAAAGCGGTTTCGGAAGAAATATTGCAAACACAGCTGGAAAATTGTGGAAGCAGGTTCAGTCCAAGGAGATAAAGCACCATTGGCAAGGTAGGATCGCCTACGGTTGAAAGCTAAAGAAAGGCAATGGAATCGACAGAACAGAGTAATTGTGAGATGAATTGAAAGACTGAAGCAAAGAAAGAGTATCCTACTTGTTATGTGTTCGGCTTTATTTATTTTTAGGTGATAATCCGGATTGTTGTGATTTGTTTTATATGTCAAGGACGACATTTGTTTTTAGGTGATAATAATGTAACGTCGCTTATTTTCGGATCCTTTTGGATCGTGTGTGTTGTGGTTGTGATGACTGTTGTAAGGCCAATGTGGTGTAGACGCGTGGTGTGTGTAGGTGTGGTACAGGTTAGGTCCCGAAATGAAATAGGACCTGCTGCAGTTGAGTAGGAGTTGGCGGCCAGGGGTGGTCGTTGACTTGTTGGCGTCCAGGTAAGTTGCCGTTGACTGCATGATCTTGGCGGCAGGGGATATGGACGTTTAGGGTGGCGGTTGTCTTTGGCGGCAGAGGGGTTGACGCCAACCTGAGAATTCTGCAGGTTATAAGGTCACCCGAGAGCAGGTTTCACACCTGTCTCTCTCTTCCCCTTGCCCTAGCTTCGCGTCTCCGTGTTTCTAAAGCTTCCAGCTTCCGCTGCGCAAAACTTTACACTTTCTCCTTATTCAAGTAAACTTGAACAAAGTTTATTATGGTTTTTAATTAGAGATTGACTTAAAGCGGTATGAGTAGAATAATATGAAAGAGCAGGAAATTCAAAGATGGTGATTGGTTTTCTTTGAAGAGGTGCCAGTTGTGAATATAAATGCAGATGAGGCAGGATAACAGCAAACAGTGATAAATGGAAAAATAAAATGGTGGTATGAAAGAATATTACAGTGTAAGATATTTGAGAAAGATAAAGCGGCCTCGAAAGAAATATTGCAAACACAGCTGGAAAACAGGACAGTAGCAATTTAGTAACAATCAGTGGTAGCACAGTAATAGTGCAGTACGTCTGAACTAACAGACTAACAGTAACAGTATAACAGTCAGATGTCTTGCTAATTCAGAACAGTCAGTCAGAACCGGTGCAAATGCAGACACCGTCATTAGCCCCTGCAGGTGTTTTTGGGTGGCTCTCCGCCCCCAGGACTAGATTGGAGCCCCTCGGACACTCTCCGTGACCTCAACAGTATGCATTCAAGTCCAGTAGAGTCACAAGACCCATTTTAGCGCTAGACAGTCAAGAACAGTACAAAACAGTAGGAGCCACATAGCTCAAAGGGTACCAAGAGAGTACTAGATGAATAGACGAGATAGACAAGATAGTAGAGTGATCATGAATAGACGAGAGTATAGAGATAGTAGACGAGACAATGACATATTCATAAGACAACGTTAAACAAGTGATAATAACAGTTGCATAACACGCGTGATCGGTGTAGGTAGTCGGGTGGAATTCACTACCCTTCCACTGGCCATGTTATGCACAGGTCCAGACGTCCGGCGTGATTCAAGGTAAGAGCAAACTTCTAATAGCCGTTTGGATCATGTTGATCCCTAAAGGGTATCATCGGTGTTAGGGTACAACCAGCTCGTCGACCATGTGGGAATCCATGGACAAAGGAGACTTACAGAGGCCTTGAACAAGGATTCACTAGTCCGGTAGAAGGAGTATCCGACGGAGAGTTCGTCCAAGCCAAGAAAAAGTGTGTATAGAGAAACAAGTGCTCGACGTTCTAGAGGAATTCTAGAACAGTGGAGCGTCGGTAACGGTATTCCCAAAACATCGCGAGAAACAAAGACAAGTTCATTTTAAAATAGGGCAATTTAAATATATAATTGTAATAAATTACTAGATATTTTATGTGATCATTTCATGCCAAGTTAAGCCATAATAGATGGTTCAAAGTGTGTGCATGTGTAATAGAAATCATAGATAAAAAGAAGTCATGTGCATGACTTTTAGTTAAAAATCTCATAACCACGTTTAACAGTGTTGTTACTGTGTGTAGGATAATTAATATGGCACAAAATTACAGTAGGAAGTCAAGTTGAGCAAAAATGTAGGGTTTAGGTAAAAAACTGCAGAACGCGACGTGCAGGTGTAAGGGTCGCGACAGGGACAGTTAAGAATGCGATAGGGTCGTCTGAGGATCGCGACAGGTTGGTCAGGTCAGGCGGCCAGAAAGCGACAGTGTGGCCTGTTGCGATCAGATCGCGACAGGTACTGTGTCGCAATGGCCCTGAGAACATAGCCTATTGGGCCGTCATGTTCTCAAGTTCTGCGCCTGAGTCCGACAAGGAAAGGACATGTTCTTGGATTGCGGTCCAGAACTACCTTATTTTGACACAGGGTGATTCAAAAATCCATAACTAATTATATAAGCAACAAAAATTCATGAAATCAGTTCTAAATGAATCTAGACATGCAAGAGTACTTCCAGTAATTAGGAATTTGAAAACAGACATGGTTTCGACATGGTTTAATTATGGTACTTCACGAAGAACATGGAACTGGGTACAGTAGAGATCAAAGAATTGATTTGAGATGTATGATGGATGAAAATTAGGGATTTCATGGGCAAAATACTCTTAACAATCATCAGTATCTCCAGTAAAATTTTCGTGGCATGGGGTTGGGTATACATAGAGATATAAATTTGACAAGAGGGTTCGGGGTCATGGAGTTTGCAGAACTTTGAAATTCTAGAAGAAAATATTGGGTGAACGAAAAATTCTGAAACGAAAGGGGTTTTGTTCCTGATGCATGGAACAATCTACAGTTGAATTTAATTAAGTTTTGCTCGTGAGAATGCCTACCTTGACTCGATTTCCTCTTCTAGGGCTAGAACTTGAAGAACACGGGTTGAGGGCTTGAGCAGCCATCTCCCTACGGTTTCTCCTCCTCCTTGGCCTCCTCTCCATGTCTAACAAGCCTCAGCAACGTGCTAGGGCCGACCATAGAGGGTTTAAGGAGTATTTATGCTTCTTTGCTTTCCCTTTCCTAGTTTAACTCTAATTCCCCTTTAATTACGAGGTTTCCTATTTTCTCTCTTCCTTCCAAGCTTTCCAACTCCTAATTGGGTTAGGATGGGAGTTAAATTCGTGGCCAAGCCATTAGGGTAAGTTTAGGAATCCAATTCCAACACAAACTACTTATTTTAATACTTTAATACCCCTTTTCTATTTAGGTAATATTTAAGTTATGAATTTAGGGTATTTTCCTATTATTCTTCTTTTAAAAATCTCAATTTTGGCCCAATTAATTTTATATGGTCCATTTAACAAAGCCCATTATTTATTGGAATTTATCTTATGGGATTTCCCTTTTTAATTAGGGAATAATAGAGTTACGAATTTTTTTTGCATTTCTTACTTGAATTTATTCATGGGCTATGAGAGGTCCATTGGTCCAAATTCTTATGGTGGACTACCAATACGTATCATTGGAGTCTACCCATAATTTTATTTTAATTCACTTTGGTTCATAGAATAACGGGTTTTCCGACTTATTCCTTAATTACCATAATAAGTCATATAAATTCTAAAACTTGGTCCAAATGATTTTTTCTATGCCCAAATTCCTTAATGGGTCATTAGAGAATATCGTTTAAAGTATAACTACTATTTTTATGAAATTATTATATGGGTTTATACGCATGCAATAGTGATGCGTACCCTTTTAACTAGTTTTGAATTTATTAATTGATAAATTTTCAATTTATCTATATTATCATATTAATGAATTTCCTGGGGTACTATAATATAAATTTATGGTACTATCGTCGTGTGACTTGCACTGATAAGCAAAATCGATGTCTATTCAATATACATCGATTTCAGTTCTCAAAGTGCCACATCGATTTCAACTTAAACATCGACTCCGTGTAAACATCGATTTCGTTAGAACAACGACTTCATGTGAAACAACGACTTCGTTTCTACAACGATTTCACTAGAACATAGATTCTGTTCAAACATCAATTGCACTTAAACATCGATTCTGTTGAAAACATCGATTTCACTTAAACATCGATTATGTTCAAACATCGATTCCACTTAAACATCGATTCCGTTGAAAACATATATTTCAACTTAAACATCGACTCTGTTGAAACATGGATTTTATTAGAACATGGATTCTGTTCAAACATAGATTTCAACTTAAACATCAATTTCCTTTATACTCAGATATTTCAAAATATTTTTGGCACCTAATGAAAAGTCAAATATATTTCATTTGCGTAATCTTCTATCTTTCTGACAGAAGATCTTTTTGCTTGTCTCATGGGATCTCTTCTTTCCTGTCAGACAAAAAGGGCTTACTTACCACTTCTGGACCTCGAAGACCACCAAGTGGCTGATAGTCAGAAGAAGAAGAATAGAAAGATTAGTAATGACTAGAAGAGTTCCAACGGATCTCTTCAACGGATCTATTCAAATTTGCTCATATAAAAGATGAAGAAAGGCTGTAGAACAAGGGAACAGAGCTTTCCTGAAGATCTTTGTATGAGTGTACATCTTGTGAGAAGCCTCAACTCCATACACACTCAAAGCAAGAGAGAAAGTGTCACGTCCTAGTAAAATTCCATTTACCGAATATGACAGATATTAAATACGAGAACTAACACAAACGTTTGTTTATAAACAACTAGTTTGGCGGAAGCTTATTACATTATACCCCTCATTATAGTCTGGATGAGGAGCAAACAAAAGTGAATTGTATCCTTATTACATTTCCATTTATCTACAAAGAAAACAAAAGATGACGACATTGCTTGACGTAGTGTGGTCCGCTCAACAGACAAAACCCCCTTAGGCTTCATCTCCACTTTGTCCACCTGAAAATGGTAATTTGAATAAGCTAACTAGCCCAGTAGAATTCAATTCCTTGAAATAGAAAGGATTCACATGTATAATCTCAAGAATAGGAACATGTACATCACTAACACTGAGTGCTTAAGACAATGAATGAATAAATCAATTCAGTAACACATGTAGAACAAGAATAGTATAGATCATGATCGATAACTCAAGATGATACTAAAGTTCAGTATCAGTCACGTATTCACACACACACATGTATGAGATGATGACTAATCAAGCACGAACTGATGTATGCCACATCCACGTGTCCTCATTGCCCCCGTGCGGCCACTGACGAATTCGGGTGCTCCTCCCAGGACTGAACTAGCCCTATTTGCACAGGCATAATTCTCAAATGAGCCCAAAGACTCACAACTTGTCATCATAACACACTCACTCTTACACTGGATCAAGGATTTACAAGTATTTAATCACATCTCATGCACAAGAACTTGGAAACTTCGTAATTTCTCTGATTACAGAAGTGGATAACTTCATTTGCATCAATTGACTTGGAACTTCTAAGAGATGATTCAAGATAAAGATAGAAGAAACTTGAGTGGTTTTAGCAGGTGTTTAGGTGGTATAAACATCAAAGATTTGGTAGGCAAAAGATTATATTAATTGGGTGTGGTTTCAGCAAAGATTGGAACAAGGTAAGTGCTGGAAACAGGGTCCTGGCAGTGCCTGTCGACAGCCAGGAAGTGCCTATCACCTGTCGACAGCCAAGAGATGCCTGTCGACAGCCACTGTCAGGTAACCCCTCCTGGGTTCTGGAAACATGGCCCTGTCGACAGCTAGAAGCATGGTTGTCGACAGGTGCTGTGTGGACTTTCAGAAAATGATTAAAACCATCTAAAAATTGTTCTACCAAGCTCTCCTATAACTCCTAACATGATTATGACTTTACACAAGTATAATCTCAACCTAAAAAATCCAACCATCGTTGTAAGGAAGTAAAAGCTAGATCATGGAACATAGTACACATGAATGACCAAAAGTGAAGATAAACTCAAGAAGAAATTATTGGAAGAGCAATTCTCCTAAAACTCTCTTTTCTTCTTCCATCAAGCATTTATCAAGGTACACTCACTTGAGGCTTTCATGGTCTCTCA
Organism: Colocasia esculenta; assembly: GCA_014218235.1. NCBI lineage: Eukaryota > Viridiplantae > Streptophyta > Magnoliopsida > Alismatales > Araceae > Colocasia > Colocasia esculenta. The sequence goes on along the minus strand of CM024757.1, from coordinate 64,453,194 downwards.
ATAAATCAACTCTAAGAAGGAGCAAGAACTGTCATAGTTCAGTCCCCATTACATAATGAGATCCACATGATTTCAGATTTAAACAAGTTATGATGGAAGAGAAGGAATGTATTACCTCCCATGGCCAAATACTAATTTAAACATGATGAAAGGTTTAATTCTTATCATGGAACTATTTTCCAAATCTGGAAAACAACATACACATGGTGAAGGATTACTTCAAACTACTGAACCAGGTTGAAATGTAGGAAGAAAAGGAGAAGAATAGGAAGAGAATCCTACCTAACTTGAAGAGGATGAGGTACTGACCACAAGTAAGAGAAGAAATAGTTGAGGCTTGTTGTTGTAGCTGCAACAACCTCCCAAAATCTACTTTATTGGCTTCATAGCTACACCCAGCAACCTTCAACAATAGCTCGGGCAGGAACAAGGGTGCAGGAAGAACAATAGCTCTAGCTACCCCATGCTGCAGAGTCTTGTACGCACAGCAGCAGCACAACAGGAGAAAGGAGAAGAGTTTGGAAAGATGAGTATGAGGCATAATAGGGTATATTTATAACCCAAGGGTCTCTCCATGCACAGCAACACGTCGGTGGCTAATGTGTCATGGTAAAAACCAGTTGGTTTTTACCTCAACACGTAGCTCATGCAACCTTATCCATGCTTAAGCATAGGTAACAAACATGTTACCTTCTCCCATCAATGTGCTGGCCTCCCCAAAGCCTCACACGTAAGCAACTCAAAAATTCCCAGAAAACCTTTACTGTAATTAGACCATAATTCGGCTGGCCCAATAATCTTCATGTAAACATGTTCAAATGGTATCCATTTGTATTAAAATTTCAACCATAGACTAATGTGATGGTTTTACAAATTATGGTGATTTTAGTTTAATTTTTAGATTTTATTTCACACAAGGCGAAAAATTGCCCGGAAAATAGTTGCGTCGGCTTAACCTCAAAATCCCAGGTCAATAAATCTGGATATTTACATTTCTGATATCTCCACATTTTTCTGAAAATTATGGTGTTCTTGAATTTTTATTTCGTTGCAGTTTTTTTAGTGTCGCCCTATGGGAGCGCGTACGTCCGAGTACAACACTGGGTATTGTTTATTAATGCTAATCATTCCCAAATATTAATTATTTATCATTAATGATAATAATAATGTCTAATAACCACATTATTCATATTTTTCTAACAATTAAAATTTTCGGGGCGTTACAGAAAGAGCTCGAGCCCAAGAAGAAGTGTGCACGCAACCATCTGAAGCCTTCAAGCTCTCAAGCTTCTTTCCTCTCTTCACTCTCTCTGTGCATCATTGTAAATCTGGGGGAGAGTCTGTGACTGAGCGTTAGAGTTCCTAGTGTTCATCTTGTAATAGCTCTAGGTCTGTTCTTTCTTTTCTAAGAAAGATTTCAGTCCAGCTATAGGACTGTATACAGTGGGTCTCTTCCTGTGTGAAGAGTTGGCCAATATAGTTGCTAGCATTTTCTGTCCAGCTGAGGGACTGTACTATGTGTAGAACCTAGTTGGGGGTTTAAGTCTAGCAGAACCGCACTGGGGTTTGTACTAGGAGGCTGGCTTCTTGACCTGTAAGAGAAGTGGGCTGCCTTCTTGCCCGAGAAAGAGAAGAAGACCAGCTAGGGTGCTGGGTGTTGTATTGTCCTTGAGGGGGTCTGTACCCTTGGTTAATTAAATCTCAAGAGATTGGTTGGGGACTGGACGTAGGACTTCCATGTGGGAAGGGCCGAACCAGGATAAATTCCTTGTGTTCTTTGTGTGATTGTTTATTTGCTTCCGCACTGCTACTCTCTAACACACTCAACTAACCAAACTTTCAAGTGGTTAATTTTCTGTGTTTAAGTTTATGTTTCAGATTTCAGAAAACCTATTCCCCCCCTCCTCTAGGTTAGCTTTCTGCCGTATCAAGTGGCCAACAAGTGGTATCAAAGCGAGGTTCTCTGATCAATCAAAAAGTTCCAACGATCTTAGAGAAGATCCATGACAGCTCAAGGATTTGCTGAAGGTCAATCAGTCATCAGACCTCCACTCTTCGAGGGAGAGGATTACTAATACTGGAAGATGAGAATGGAATGCTTCATTCGAGGCACAAACTTTGGTCTATGGCAGGTAATAGAGGTAGGTGATTTTGTTATTGTTCCTGCTGAAGGTACTACTGCCATTACAACAGCTGGTAAAAGTAAATTATCTCTAAACTTTAAAGCAAAGAACTATTTATGTTGTGCTTTATCCAAAAGAGAATTTAGTAGAGTAACTGCATGTAAATCTACAAAAGAAATGTGGGATAAACTGCAGGTAACTTATGAAGGAATGGATAAGGTAAAACAAACTAGGATAGATATCTTGTCTCACAATATGAGCAATTTAAAATGCTTCCAAATGAAAATATCACTTAGATGTATAATAGATTTTCGAGCATAGTAGTTGGTCTAAGTTCTCTTGGTAAAAATCTTTCTGATGAAGAAACTATCAGAAAAATACTTAGGTCTTTAACTCAATCATGGACCCCTAAGGTCACTACTATTGAAGAAGCCCATGATCTAACCAAATGTTTCATTGATAAATTAATTGGCTCTCTGATGGCATATGAAATCAATATGGAGCGATTATCTGAAAGCTCATCCAAAACAAAATCTACTAATGCTCTTAAAGTTGCAGCTGCTCCTTCCACCTCTTCTTCTTCTAGTTCAAAAATTACAGGTTCTGAAGACACTGATGTAGATGATGTTCTATCCAAACTTCAGAAGATTCTCAAGAAGAAGAAAAATGGATCAAGAAGGATTCAAAAGAAAGAGAAAATTGAGAAAGAACTAGTCTACTATGAATGCAGAAAACCTGGACATCTAAGACCAAACTGTCTGAAACTCAAGAAGATTGGTCAACACAAAAAGTCCAAAAGAAGCACAAGAAATTCAAAAGAAAGAACATGGCTGCTGCTTGGGACAATGAAGAAGCCACCACTTCAAGTTCATCTAGCTCAGAATCAGAGAAAGAGCTAGTTAATCTAGCCCTCATGGTAGGACTAGATGAGGTACATTCTGACCCATCTTTTGATTCATGCACTAATTCAGGGTCAGAGTCTGAAGACCTAGAAAAAGTCTTTAATGAACTTTATGAAAAACATAAAAGTGTCATAAAATAATTAAAGAATTTGAAAAATAATCCTACTTGCTTAGAAAACACTAACTCTGAGCTTAAATCAGAAATGGAACAATTGGAAACTCAAATGAAAGAAAGTAAAGATAATAATCATCTTTTGAATGAAAACTTAAAAAGCAAGAACAATGAAAAATTAGAGTTAGAAGGAAAATTAAAAACTCTAACTGAGGAAAATCTTTATTTAAAAGAATCAGTTAGGAAGTTAACTAAAGGAAAAACATCTCTAGCTCTATGCTTAAAAGGATCAAAATCTAGTAACAATAAATAAGGGCTTGGATACATACCTCATGAAAAAGGAAAACAAGTCATAATTCTTGAAAAATATCCATTGCCAAAATTCGTGAAAGAAACCAAGATGCCTCAGAAAACGGCGTCTGTAATAAACAAGTTTTATCAAAAGAAAAAGGTTTCTAAAAATTGTGTTCTAAACAGACATTACAAAGACAATAAGAACTGCAAAAAAAATTATATTCATTGCTGCTCTCATTGCAATAAATTAGGACACACAGTAAACATCTGCACAACAAGGCACCTAGTATAGATTCTAAAAGGATATTTTCATGCATCTAACCATCAAGGACCCAAAAATATTTGGGTACCTACTTCTGAGTAGTTTATTTGCAGGATAGCCTTGGAGCATCAGGATCAAGGATGCTCAAGGCATTGGTGACTGCCAGCTCTTCATCTAACACATATCTGAAGAGGGAGTAGTCACAAATTGTTTTTTAATTTATAATACTACTAACATCTGTTTGCAAGTCTCATTCAGGTAGAGCCTCTCATTCAGGGGGAGCACAGGCTAAGGGGGAGCTACTCATTAATGTCAATAATTGTTGAACCCCTCTCACACAACATTCTGGTAAGAAGTTTTCACAAAAGGGGAGAGAATGTATGGTAAGATCCTTCCTTTTTGGTTAGTGACAAAAAGGGGGAGAGTATGCATTATTTGTGAATTTTCTGTATTTTCTATGCTTTAAGTATCTTTTTTTGTCAAAAAATTCTCATAAGTTTTGTCATCACCAAAAAAGGGGAGATTGTTGAACCGCTTTATATTTTTACCCTTATATTTTGGTGATAATAAAACTTATGATTAATTAAATATTATAAATATATTTAATATCATGTTTTCCTAATAAATATAAATTTATGGCACTATCGCTGTGTGACTTGCACTGATAAGCAAAATCGATGTCTATTTAATATACATCGATTTCAGTTCACAAAGTGCCACATCGATTTTAGTTCACAAACTGCCACATCGATTTCAACTTAAACATCGACTCTGTGTAAACATCAATTTCGTTAGAACATCGACTTCATATGAAACAACGACTTCGTTTCTACAACGATTTCACTTGAACATGGATTCTGTTCAAACATCGATTTCACTTAAACATCGATTCTGTTGAAAACATCGATTTCACTTAAACATCGATTCTGTTGAAAACAACGATTTCACTTAAACATCGATTCTGTTGAAACATCGATTTCACTTAAACATCGATTCTATTCAAACATCGATTTCACTTAAACATCGATTCTGTTGAAAACATAGATTTCAACTTAAACATCGACTCTGTTGAAACATGGATTTCATTAGAACATGGATTCTGTTCAAACATAGATTTCAACTTAAACATCGATTTCCTTTATACTCAGATATTTCAAAATTTTTGGTGCCTAATGAAAAGTTAAATATATTTTATTTGCGTAATCTTCTCTCTTTCTGACAGAAGATCTTTTTGCTTATCTCATAGGATCTCTTCTTTCCTATCAGATAAAAAGGGCTTACCTACCACTTCTGGTCCTCGAAGACCACCAAGTGGCTGACAGTCAGAAGAAGAAGAATAGAAAGATCAAGAACGACTAGAAGAGTTCCAACGGATCTCTTCAATAGATCTATTCAAAGCTGCTCATATAAAAGATGAAGCAAGGCTGCAGAACAAGGGAACAGAGCTTTCTTGAAGATCTTTGTACAAGTGTACATCTAGTGAGAAGCCTCAACTCCATACACACTCAAACCAAGAGAGAAAGAGCTCGAGCCTAAGAAGAAGTGTGCACGCAACCATCTGAAGCCTTCAAGCTCTCAAGCTTCTTTCCTCTCTTCACTCTCTCTGTGCATCATTGTAAATCTGGGGAGAGTCTGTGGCTGAGAGCTAAAGTTCCTAGTGTTCATCTTGTAATAGCTCTCGGTCTGTTCTTTCTTTTCTAAGAAAGATTTCAGTCTAGCTGTAGGACTGTATATAATGAGTCTCTTCCTGTGTGAAGAGTTGGCCAGTATAGTTGCTAGCATTTTCTGTCAAGCTGAGGGATTGTACTCAGTGTAGAACCTAGCTGGGGGTTTAAGTCTTGTAGAACCGCATTGGGGTTTGTACCAGGAGGTTGACTTCTTGACCTATAAGAGAAGTGGGCTGTCTTCTTGCCCGCGAAAGAGAAAAAGACCAACTGGGGTGCTGGGTGTTGTATTATCCTTAAGGGGGACTGTACCCTTGATTAGTTAAATCCCAAGAGATTGCTTGGGGACTGAACGTAGGACTTCCATGTGGGAAGGGCAGAACCAGGATAAATTCCTTGTCTTCTTTATGTGATTGTTTATTTGCTTCCGCACTGCTACTCTCTATCACACTCAACTAACCAAACTTTCAAGTGGTTAATTTTTGTGTTTAAGTTTCTGTTTCAGATTTCAGAAAAACTATTCACCCCTCCTCTAGGTTAGCTTGCTGTCGTATCAAGTGAGCCAACAAGTGGTATCAAAGCGAGGTTCTCTGATCAATCAAGAAGATCCAACGATCTTAGAGAAGATCCATGGCAGCTTAAGGATTTTCTGAAGGTCAATCAGTCATCAGATCTCCACTCTTCGATGGAGAGGATTACTAATACTAGAAGATGAGAATGGAATGCTTCATTTGAGGCACAGACTTTCATCTATGGCAGGTAATAGAGGTAGGTGATTTTGTTATTGTTCCTGCTGAAGGTACTACTGCCATTATAGCAACTGATAAGAGTAAATTATCTCTAAACTTTAAAGCAAAGAACTATTTATGTTGTGCTTTATCCAAAAGAGAACTTAGGAGAGTATCTGCATGTAAATCTGTAAAAGAAATGTGGGATAAACTGCAGGTAACTTATGAAGGAACTGATAAGGTAAAATAAACTAGGATAGATATTCTTGTCTCACAATATGAGCAATTTAAAATGCTTCCAAATGAAAATATCACTCAGATGTATAATAGATTTTGAGCATAGTAGTTAGTCTAAGTTCTCTTGGTAAAAATCTTTCTGATGAAGAAACTGTTAGAAAAATACTTAGGTCTTTAACTCATTCATGGACCCCTAAGGTTACTTTTATTGAAGAAGCCCATGATCTAACCAAAATTGTAACGACCCGACCTTTCAAACCCCCGCCAGAGACCCCGAAGTTCGCGTCGCCGCCCACGGATCTGTGAAATAGTCTAGTGAGATATATACTGAATTTAAATGACTATAACAATATAACAACTGTACAACGTGTCCCAAGTAAAAGCACAGGTACAAGAAGAAAGGTGTAATCCTTAAGGGGCATACCCCGTGAACTTTTAAAGCACAACTCTCAACTCACTCAGGTACAAGAGCTCACAGCACTCATTCTTACTGCTGCTAACAACACACAGCGCCACAGCCGCTTCCGCAACCCGTCCGACACCAAGCTTCCGCGATGACGAGCCTCTAGCTGAAGGAAGTAGGGGGTGAGCCTCGCGAAAAAGGCTCAGTAGGGATTACCAGTCCCACACCGACTAGAGCAGTAGGAACTCCAAAAACATGAAACTACCCTAAAAAGCTGTAAAGCGAGGAACACCTATAGCAGGGTACTACTAAGCAGTGGAACAGAACATGCAACGCCACGACCACCAACCAAGGTCGTGACACACACACGACTCCCGTAGAAACCAACGGAGTCGGGCACCAAGCGGAGGCAACCCTCGGCACACCCGCCGAGACCACGCAACAACCAGGTGAGAACGACATCTCACCACAAGCACGGCCACCTCAGACCTACACAAGTTCAAGGGCCGACAAACAGAACCACCCCGGACCCCGGACACACCACGAGGTCGAGAAGCCACACGCGCCGGTGCCACCACAGATTGGCACCCAAGAACAGGACTACGAAACTGAGAGGACACCGAGCAGAAACCACCAGAAGCATGGGTCCGCACAAGGCTAGACCAACGACGCCCATAGAAACTAGACACAACCAGGCTGTAACTGCCGTGTAAGCTCGGGCAACGAGTCGCACTTGGAAGCGTCGTGAGGAAACGTCGTCACAATAACGGCAACCAAGCCACCGCCGCTAGCAACCAAAAGGGGGACACGCTGTCCATGCTCTCTGCTCGCCAGTCTGGCTTCTGCCTCTGCCTCCCCAGAAGAGTGAGACAGAGCCGCCGCAGAAACACCATAACACAACAACAACCGCAGCCTGGCCAAGCTACGTCCCCACGCCTAGCACCACTACGTGGCTCCGGAACCAACGCAGAGAGAGGCAGTGAGACAAAGGACTGTCTGGACCGTGCTGGAAAGAGAACCACCTCAATGACCTCAGTGTCCTGCCCCAGACAAGAGAGCTCAACAAACGACTCAGCGCCACTGTCCAAACATCATTTTCCCCTCTGCTCTAGAGTCGCCAAGTCGGCTGCCAACTCAAGCACGCTCGTAGCCCAGAGTACTCCCTCAACAGGCTCTCGAGGATAGGGGTCCCAGGCAACAGAGACAACCTCTGAACGGGACAAGCCCTCAATTGCCAAGCACCGAGTGAATAGGTGGGCAAGCACAACAAGAACCACGCTAAACTGCTGGCTTGTAACCCACGACAAGCCCAGCAAGCGAGAGGCACGCATGGACCCTCAAAAGGGCCGTCGGCCAACCAAGGCATGCATGAGTAAGCCAGAACCTCGGAACACTACCAGAAGTACGGAAAGCCCATCGCTCTGCTAATAATCGATTGACCGCCGGTCAATCGATTATTAGATAGACTCGACCCTCCTGGCACCGCCGCCAGGACACGGCCACGAGGGTGTCACCTTCAGTCACTGAATGCAGCCAGGTAACCTGCCGCATTCCCCACCTGAAGGTCTTGAGGGAAAGCCAGCCCAGGGGCACACGCCGACACCGCAACCGAAACCACGGAACTGATGCTCAGTCTGTCCCCATGCAATTTGAATTAATTACATATTTATTTTGGTGATTAACAAAACCAAACAAAACCCTATCAAAAATTCTAACACATTCTTCATAAGTCTTAAGTACAGGAAATATACCAAAGTCAAACAAGCCAATATTGGTAAGTATTACCTTTCTGAAGCTTTTATCTTGTCAAGATCATATTTCTCTAAGTCCACATCGACTTCTGTTGAAAGTCACAACGACTTCCTTTAGTACTATAACGATTTGAATTCATAACGATTTCTTAAGTGTCAGAACGACTTCTTTACTATGACATCGTTTGATTACAAACAAATCGTTCTCACAACGATCCTATAAGTCATCGCAACAATTTCTTCAGAACTCGTAACAACTTGCCCGTCGCAACGATTTCTTAAGTTATCATAATGATTTCTTTAGAATTCGCAACGACTTGCTCCCCGTAACGATTTCGTAAGTTATCATAACGATTTCTTTAGAATTCGCAACGACTTGCTCGCCGTAACGATTTCGTAAGTTATCATAACGATTTCTTTAGAATTCGCAACGACTTGCTCGCTGTAACGATTTCTTAAGTCATCATAACGATTTCTTTAGAATTCGCAATGACTTGCTCGCCACAACGATTTCTTAAGTCATCATAACGATTTCCTTAGAATTCGTAACGACTTGCTCACCGTAACGATTTCTCAAGTTATCACAACGATTTCTTTAGAACTCATAACGATTTGCTTTGCGCAACGACTTCTTTAGAACTCATAACGATTTGCTTTTTGCAACGATTTGTTTAGAGCTCATAACGATTTGCTTCGCACATCGATTTCTTTGAAGCTCATAACGATCTGTTAAGTGTTTCACAACGATTTTTTCAATGAACACAACGTCTTGCTTTCTATAACGATTTTTTAAGTGTTTCACAACGATTTCCTCGGTGAACACAACGACCTACTTTCTATAACGATTTGTTAAGTGTTCATACTGAATCCTTCAGTAAATGTAACGATTTGCTATGACTCATAACGACTTGGTCAAACTGACTTGATCATAACGATTTCATAAGTCATATAGACAACGACTTTATGGTTTATATCGACTTGACATTTATTTTAAAGCGTTGAATAGTCAAAGTCTTCTGTTATTTGTCTAACTGCTGTGCATTTAATGAAGACAGAACGTATCTCTGCATGCATGCAGATGATATCTTTTCATTATCGTGCATATTCTGTCAACATCTCATAAAACAAGATATTTGGCAATGCTATTTTGGTGAATATTCAAATCAACGTTTACTGACAATAAGAGACAGCCTAGCTATCTACTGTTCTAGCATTTAATATGTGCAGGGTCCTAAAGACATTCTGTCATACAACGTTGGACCATATAAACGCCAGAAGACCTTATCTCTTTGCGTGTTCAACTAGATAAAAGATTGTAGAAGCTTCCAAGTTTCCTTCAGTCTAACGTTTTCTTGGACAAGAGACAACGGTTACTTCAACGGCCGTATTTCAAAAGAAGATATAAATACAAGACAGAAGAGAAGAATGAAGCGTCACGCAGTAGATAACAAGCATCTCACATACAAGCATTCAAATTCTTCTGCAAGAAGTCTAGAGCCAAGAATCTCATTCCTCATCATCTTTAGCTCTTCCCTCTCTATGCTGTAATAGAATTTCTAAGAGAGCCCATGTAGTTCTGAGAGTGTGCCTTGTTTAGATCTCTTGCTCTCAGTGCTTGTTGCTTCAGATCTTGGCTTGTAAAAGCTTGATCTAGGGGCTTGAATTCATTCTATTCTCTTTGTTGTGTTTCCCTTCGTGTGTGAAGGAAGACCTGGTGGGATCCAGGGTGCTGTTTCCCTTCGGATGTGAAGGAGGACCTGGTGGGGTATCCAGGGTGTTATTGTTCCCTTCTGGTGTGAAGGAAGACCAGCTGTGCTGGGTGTTGTAGTGTCCATAGGGGGACTGTACCCTAGTTAGTGAAAACCTGAGTTGTTGTTCAGGGACTGGACGTAGGACTCCTAAGGAAAGGAGGTCCGAACCAGGATAATTCCTTGCGTTGTGTGATTGATTCTTTGTGGGTTTGTTGTTCATACTAACTGTTACTAACCAACATCGAAGATTGTTTTTGTGTATATTTTTACGTACAGGTGTCACCTAAATAGATTTTTTAAAGACCCATTCACCCCCCCTCTGGGCTAGTCATCTGGGCAACAAGTGGTATCAGAGCGAGTCTCTTCGACAAAGAAGAAAGATCCAACGATCTGAAGAGTAAAGATCCATGGCAGCCCAAGGTAACATTGAAGGTCAGTCTGTCAACCGACCCCCTCTCTTTGATGGTGAAGATTATGCTTATTGGAAAACCAGAATGGAGTACTTTCTACAAGGTCACGACTATCAGATATGGTCAATAGTAGAAGAAGGTGATCTCCTGGTCACAAATGAGAAAGCACAGTGGACAGATGATGACAGGAAAAAGATCTCCTTAAACTGTAAGGCTAAGAGTATTCTGTGCTGTGCACTAAGCAAAAAGGAATTCAACAGAGTTTCAGCCTGCAAATCCGCAATGGAGATGTGGGAAAAACTTAGAATTACCTATGAAGGCACAGACAAGGTGAAGGAGACAAGAATTGATATTCTTGTTACTCAATATGAAAGATTTCAGATGCAGTCAAGTGAGTCCATAACTCAAATGTTCAGTCGATTCACAGATATTACAAATGGATTGGCTGGACTTGAGAAAACCTATGAGATTGGAGACATGGTGAGGAAAATTCTTAGATCCCTACCATCTTCATGAACTCCCAAAGTTACAGCCATTGAAGAAGCTAATGATCTAAAGAGAATGTCCTTGGAAAAGCTCATTGGGTCCCTTATGGCCCATGAGATAAACATGGAGAGATTAGGAGAATCCTCCAGCAGAAAGAAGCAATCAAATGCGCTCAAGGCTGATGAAGAGTTGTCAGAAGAATCACTGGACAACAGTGAGAATAGCAAGGACAGTGATGATGAAGAAGCTATGATGTCCAGAAGACTACAACGAATTCTAGCCAAAAAGAAGAAGTTTCAATCTGGCAGAAGATTCTTCAAGAAAAATAAAGAGTTTAAGAAGCCAGAAGGAAAAGAACTGAAGAAAGGAGAACCTACATGTTATGAGTGCAAGAAGCCTGGGCATATCAAGGAAGAGTGTCCAAAGCTCAAGAAAGATGGACACAAGAAGAAAGATAACTTCAGACGATTCAAGAAATACAAGAAGAAGGCAATGGCAGCTGCATGGGAAAACAACAGCGACTCAGACAGTGGGTCAAGCACAACCAGTGATGAAGAAGAAGCCAACTTGGCTTTCATGGCAAATACAGATGACAAGGTAACATCTGATTCCTCCTTTGATTCCTGCAATGATTCTGATTCTGATAATTTAGAGGATGCATTCAATGAAGTATATGATAAATATAGAGATGTATCTAAATCATTAAAAGTTAGTAAGAAAAACATTACTTGTTTAGAAAACACAAACTCAGATCTAAAATCTAAAAATGAGCAACTAGAAAAATAGTTAACTGAACTTAAAAGAAGAAATGAGTTATTATGTGAAGATCTAAAGGATAAGAATGAACAAATAATTAAGTTGGAAAAACAGGCAGGCACAGATGAACTGAAAACAGAAATAAAATCATTAACAGATGAAAATATACAGTTATCTAGCACATTAGAAAAATTCACTAATGGTAAAAACTCCCTAATATTAAAAGGTGCCAGAAGATCAGGTAAGAAGAAAATGGATTAGGATATACACCCCCAGACAATGAAGAAACCATAGTTTATCCTAAAATATATCCAACGCCTAAATTTGTACCTAAACAAGACACTGCATACAAGGCAGATTTCAAATATATAGAAAAAATATTAAAATTGTCCTGCTGTAGTCACTGTAACAAGTTAGGACATATCATAACAACATGTCTAACAAGGCATAAGAAATGGATAATTAAAGGTAAATTCAATGATACTAACCAATCAGGACCCAAAAGAATTTGGGTACCTAAAACTTGATGATTTTATTCCAGGGTAACACTCGAGCATTCAAATGGTATTTGGACAGTGGGTGCTCAAGGCACATGTCAGGGAATCGGAAGCTATTCACCCATCTACAAGCTGAAGAAGGAACAGTTACCTATGGAGACAATGGGAAAGGCACAGTAATTGGCAGTGGTTCTGTGAGCAACAAAGGAAAGATAGTCATTGAAGATGTACTGCTTGTCAAAGGGCTGAAGCACAATCTGATTAGCATCAGCCAGCTTTGCGACAGAGGCCATCAGATTCAGTTTCAAGAATCAAAGTGCAGCATATTGAAGGATGGAGCAGTAATTTTCGAAGCCAATAGAGAGAAGAACCTGTACGCACTCCATCTTGAAGAACTCAAGGATCAGGACGTCTGTTTGACAGCAAGCAAGGATCAATCTACTGAATTATGGCACAGAAGACTAGGACATTGCAGCATAGATGGCATGAGAAAATTGTTAAAGAAGAATCTTGTGGAAGGTCTGCCAAAGGTCAGCACAAAAATGGATGGTGTCTGCAGACCTTGTGCAAAAGGAAAGCATGTCAAGAGTTCCTTCAAGTCAAAGAATGTGGTAACAACCTCAAAACCCTTAGAGCTCCTTCATATGGATCTATTTGGGCCAATGAGGACTACCAGTCTTGGAGGAAAGAACTTTGGATTTGTCATAGTCGATGATTACTCAAGATTCACATGGGTATCATTCCTAGAGCATAAAGATGACACATTTGAAAACTTTGTCAGTTTCAGCAAGAAAGTCCAGAAGGATCAGAAGTTCAGCATTGTTTCTATCCGATCAGATCATGGTGGTGAATTTCAGAATGAAAAATTTGCTAAGTTCTGTGATGATCAGGGAATTGAGCATAATTTCTCAGCACCAAGGACACCACAGCAAAATGGAATTGCTGAGAGAAAGAATAGAACTCTATTGGACATGGCAAGAACAATGCTATCGGAATATAATCTGCCAAGATATTTTTGGGCTGAAGCAGTCAACACAGCAAGCTACATTATCAACAGAGTAATGATCAGGCCAATCCTAAAGAAGACTGCATATGAACTGTTCAAAGGAAAGAAACCAAAGATCAGTCATTTCAGAACCTTTGGATGCCCATGCTTTATACACAACAATGGCAAGCGAGATATTGGTAAGTTGGATGCCAAATCAGATGAAGGCATCTTCATGGGGTACACCTCTAAACCCAAAGGCTATAGAGTATTTAATAAACGTACTTTATTAATTGAACAGTCTGTACATATTATTTTTGATGAAACTAACCCTTCCTTGAGAAAGGAAGAAGATAGTGATAATGATGATGCAGATGAACTGTCCAAGAAACTAAAGAATACATCAATTGAGGACAAGGATGATCCACCTCTGGAAGACATGCAACAAAAGGAAATTACTCATGAAAATCTTCCAAAGGAGTGGAGATATAAGAAAGATCACCCACTCGAAAATATTATTGGTGATCCATCTGTAGGGGTAAGAACAAGAGGTAATGCAATTCCTTGTGACTACCTAGCATTTGTTTCTCAAATAGAGCCTAGGACAGTCAATGAAGCACTCACTGATGAATCTTGGATTATAGCCATGCAAGATGAACTGAATCAGTTCAAGAGAAACCAAGTATGGTCTCTTGTTCCCAGACCATCAGACCATCCAGTTATTGGCACCAAATGGGTGTTCAGAAATAAATTGGATGAGGCTGGTGTAATCTTAAGAAACAAGGCCAGACTGGTAGCTCAAGGCTATTCCAAGAGGAAGGCATAGATTTCGATGAAACCTATGCACCTGTAGCTAGACTCGAGGCTATTAGAATATTACTTGCATATGCATCAGCATTAGATTTAAAACTATTTCAAATGGATGTCAAATCTGCATTCTTAAATGGTTTTATAAAAGAGGAAGTTTATGTGGAACAACCCCGGGTTTTGATGACACAGCATTTCCTAATCATGTTTCAAACTTAATAAGGCTTTATATGGTTTGAAACAAGCACCTAGAGCCTGGTATGAAAGGCTTAGTTCTTTTCTTTTGAACCATGGTTTCAGTAGAGGTCAAGTAGATAGTACTCTCTTTATAAAGTCAAAAGTCAAACACATACTGCTAGTTCAAATTTATGTAGATGATATTATTTTTGGTTCTACTGATGAATCCCTTTGCAAGTACTTTGAAAAGTTGATACAGGGAGAATTTGAGATGAGCATGATGGGGAGCTCAATTATTTCCTTGGATTGCAAATCAAGCAAGGAAAAGATGGCACCCACATCTGCCAAGCAAAGTACACCAAAGAACTCTTGAAGAAATTTGGATTCGATAATACCAAGCCACTGTCAACACCCATGAGTACATCAACAAGGATGGACAGTGACAAAGATGGTAAGAAAGTAGATCAAAAGATCTACAGAGGTATGATAGGTTCATTGCTTTATTTAACAGCTAGTAGACCCGATATTCTATTTAGTGTATGCATGTGTGCTAGGTATCAAGCAGATCCTAGAGAGTCACATTTAATCTCTGTGAAAAGAATATTTAGATATTTAGCTAGAACTCATGATTTAGGTCTGTGGTATCCAAAATCTTGTGAAATTAATTTAGTAGGATACTCTGATGCTGACTATGCTGGATGCAAAGTAGATAGAAAAAGCACCAGTGGTGGTTGTCAATTTCTTGCAGGATGTTTGATATCCTGGTCCTCAAAGAAACAAAATTCAGTGGCACTGTCTACAGCTGAAGCTGAGTACGTGGCTGCTGGAAGTTGCTGTACACAACTCCTATGGATAAAGCAACAACTTGAAGATTTTGGATTAAATATCAAATCGATTCCACTATTGTGTGACAACACCAGTGCTATCAATCTCACCAAAAATCCAGTCCAACATTCAAGGACCAAGTATATTGAGGTTAGATATCATTTCATTCGTGATCATGTTGCAAATGGTAATATTGAAATATCCTTTATTGATACAAACGGTCAGTTAGTAGACATTTTCACAAAAGCCTTACCTGAAGAGAGATTCACATCTCTTAGAAGGGAATTGGACATGTGTAATTTGTGAAAAGATTTCTGTTTAAAACTGGCATATAAATTTTCAGAATTAAGTAAATTTTTCCCTCCATATTTTTAAGCAAAAGAAATTCAAATTATCTTTCCTGGCCGCTTCTTTATTAAAGTCGGTTTGAATAGTCAAACTCTTTTGTCGCTTTCTGCCGCCTTTTGGCGCCTCACTTTCCACAAAGCATTTACTCAATTACAAAAATCGATGTGGGAACATTTCATCTCCCATCTTCTACCTTTTCCCTCTTTCGTCTGGTTGCCTAAGCCGATGTCCTAACGATTCGGACATCGACTCTCTGCAAGTTTGAAGCTCTTCTCTCCTTCCCGCGACAAATTTCTTGAGGGCTTTCACTCCTTCTTCCTTCTCAACCCTCCAGAAACCCTGTTCACCTGATTCCATGGCCGCATCCGTCATCTCCGGAAGTCTTGGGGGCTACAGTGCTGAGTTCCTTACTCCTGAGCAGCAGGAGAGGTTCACGTTTGTGAAGACCAAGGTTTGTGGGAACAAGGCAGTGGATGTAGCTGATCTCGAGAAGAACGACATGCACAGTGTAGTAGCAACAATGAGCAGGATGCAGTGGATGGGAATCACCACCTTCTCCGAGGTAAGCTATCCAGACCTCGTGAAGGCCTTTTATGTTTGCTTGAAATCAGAGACAGATGGGTCTGTGACATCTTCAGTCAAAGGTATCCCCATAAAGATTGATCATGATCTTCTGAAGATGTTGTTTGATGTGAGCACAACCGGTCACAGTGGGGTTCACACCGTGACGCCCAAGCTAAAGGTCTTGGCATTGTAGGACCAGGGTTCAGACTGAGAGATGGGAAAATAGATATCAATCAATTGAATGTATTCAACCGTCTTCTACACTTTATTGTTTGTCAAATTCTAGTTCCTAGAAGTGCAACTTTTTCAACATGTACCAAGGCAGATTCGAATATGATGTTCTGGGCCATACAGAACAAGGAGATCAACATGGCTGAAGTAATGATTGAGAGGATGAAGTTTGCCCGTGATCAGATTTGGATACAAAGAGCAAGCTTAATGTCTCTTTGCCCTATGCCCATTTGCTTACCAAGATCTTCAAACACTTTGGTGTTGATCTATCTGGGGCAGTAGTTGAGAAGATGGGCCAAGCAATTAGGTCCAGAAATCTGAGGAAGAGTGGGTTCTCAGTTGTTGGTGGAGTTTGGTCTAAGACCTCTGGACAGAGGGAGAGGCCATTATAGGAGATATTCCAGATATTCAGGAAGAAGTGCCAGAAGCATCAGCAAAACCAGCAGTAGTAGCATTAGCAGCAGAAGTTGAGGCAACAGTTGTTGTATCAGCAGTTCAAGAGGCAGTAGGACCATCTGAATTAGCAGCTCAAGTAGCAGGGACAGCAGAGCTAGCAGGGTCCCCTGAAGTGTCAGTCGAATCTCAACGTCCAGAAGCACCAGTAGGAGAAGCAGTGGTAGGTGCACAGATCCTTTGCCCACCTCCATTGTTGCCTCTATCCTTAGAGAGGTGTTGGATTCTATTCATTCCACCCCAGTCATCCAGAGGTTGGTGGAAATCTAGAGGAAGAGGTTGTGGCATCAGGCCACATTGAGGAATCAGTTGCTCCTGAAGACATTGTTATGGAAGATGCTCCCATTCAGGGGGAGCAAGAGTCAATGGAAGAAGATGCTCCTACTGAGGGGGAGCAATTAAAGGGTGGACCAGCAGAAGTAGCACAATGTGATGAGCCTATGGGCAGTGTGCCTGCTAATGAAGTCTTTGCTAGTTCACAAGATGATGGCACTCAGGGGGAGGAACATGACAATCCCCCAGGTAATGATCCTAGAGACGGGGAGATAGCCAGCTCCTCAGAATCAGATGATGATCAGCAGCCTTCAGCTTCAGAGGCAAGGCAGAAAGGAAAAGAAGTGGTTTCTGAAGTTCCACTCTTAGCAGATACTCCTTTCGAGAGGTAGGTGAGACAGAAAATTGTCATTAATTTGAAACCTGTCGTTGAAAGATTAGATGCTCAAGGTGAGATCTTGTGCTCTCTTCAATGTGATGTGAACTCCATTTTTATGAGCCAAGCATCCACCACTAAGGAAATCTCTCAATTAAGAAATGCCATGAAATGGTTCAACAAAGAGATGGGCAGCATGAAGTCTATGCTAGCTGAGATTCTGAAGGCAATTGGAGCTCAAGCTCCTCCTCCTCCTGCACCTCCTGCAGATCAGAACTTGGATGTTGATACTTCCAGGCCATCAGGGCCGTCAGTTCCTGTGTCCAGGCCATCAGGGCCGGCACCAGCAGCAGCAGCAGCAGAGGCAGAGGTTAATGAGCAAGGGCCATCTGGGCCAGCTAAGCAAGTTGAAGGGCCTCCAGGGCCAGCTGAGAAGGTGTCAGGGCCATCAGGCCATTGGAGTCTGAACCTGTGCAGACAGTGGTAGAAGAAGAAGTCTTGGCACCTAAGCCCCCAGCTCCTTCTTCTTCTTCTCACACACCTATTCCTCCATCTCCACCCTCAGCTTCTACAGCACCTCCTGCTCCCAGACCTTCAAAAAGCCTCACCCAGACCCATTTCCTCTCCAACAGCATTTCCTTCTCAATCTACCTTTTCTCCTGCCTCTTCCACTCATCTTCCTCCACCTCCATCTATCTTTGAGGTTCCTCCAGCCTCATCATCAGCTGGAGCCTCCTCCTCTAGTCCCTCATCATCAGCTAGACCATCTCCTCACACCTCTTCTCCTCCACCATCCCTTCTTCATCCTCATCCTCCTCCCTCCTTCATCACCGTCATTCCAGAAGGAGCTCAAATTGATGGTCCCTATCTGAGCCCCATCAAAGATGAATTTGAGGACACTATTCTTGGCTCTGTTCTCAAAGTTGGCCAGCATATTCATGTCTCTGATCCCTCCTGTCCTCCCTCTAAGAAAAGAAAAACCTCTTCATCTTTTAATCCGTTGTATCCTCCCTTGTGGTTTTCTCTCACAGAGGTCACTAAAAACATGCCTCTCTATAGGGAATACCTCACCAAGGTTGTCTTTGCCACCTCTTCAATCTACCTTTCCTAAACCTTTCTGACCATCTTCATACCATCCTACCTTACACCTCTCTTACCAAGGTTGTCAAGGCCAAGATCTTCTCTTCTGCTCAATCCCTATCTGAAGAAGAATGGGCACGCTCAAATAAGGTCCTCTACAACAAGTTTCTCTCTGCCAGATCTGAAGTGTTTCCTCCCAGGGATCACTCTCTCACCTTGTCAGAATGGTTTCTGCTCCACCATAACAACTCCTGGGCTCCCTTCATCCATAAAGAGATCAAGATGATCAGGCAATTCAAGCTGTTTAATGATTATAGGTATCTTCATCGTTTACCTGAAGTCCAGCTCAGTCAGTTCAGGCAAGCCATCAGAAATCTTGGACCTGAGCTTGGCACTGCAGCAATTCAAGTAGACTTCGCTACTCTTCAGCTGCCAGAGGCTACATATCTTCCTCCCCTTCACTCTTTGCTCATGGATACTCCAGTGGGTTCAGTTATTTTTTATCGTTTTGCGCGAGTGATGGGCAGAATCAAAGTTCAGAAGGGCAGTGTGGTAGCTTTCCCTAGATTTATCTTTAGGGAGTACCACCTAGGCCACATCCGTGCTGAGATTCTAGCCCCTGCCTTGTCAGAATGTGAAAGACTGACACCTGCAGGGTGGGCCAAGTTCTATCCCTTATATGCTCAGCAATTGTCGGATACAAATGTAACCTTAGCCAGGGAAGGCCGCCCTCCAATCTCAGCTGCAACCTTTTTGGATATGAATTCCCTCCACCTTGTAAATGATCCTCTTCAAATTTGGGTGGAAAGGTACAAAGTCTATGTCGCCATGCGCCAGGAATTGAAGCATAGGCAGATCTTCTATCCTGTTTCCCTTAATCAGTTTCTTGCTTGTGCTAGCTTTGGAAAAGTCACCTACTACAAGGCATCCTTGGACAGAGATCCGTACAATGATTTCCTTGAAGCTCAGTTGGTCCTTCACCTAAAAAGAATGGCTCCCTCTATGGGACCAAATTATTCTGTTGGCCCTGGACCCTTCAAGACTTACTTTGAGAGGCAGGAAGAGCAGGCCTGGGAGATTATTCTCATTTTGCCTCTCTTTTATCTCCTGCTTATTACTTACCTGTACCTCCTCAGAATGAATAAACTACATTTGCTTGTCTCTGCTTATCTTTTCTCTTCATTCTTTGTCTCAGATTATCTTTTTGCTTAATGACAAAAAGGGGGAGAAAAATACTTAGCATATCTAAAATACATTCTGCAAATATTCAGATTCTTTATTCATGCTTAATGTTAAGTTTTGTCATCACCAAAAAGGGGGATATTGATGCTCAGTCTGTCCCCATGCAATTTGAATTAATTACATATTTATTTTGGTGATTAACAAAACCAAACAAAACCCTATCAAAAATTCTAACACATTCTTCATAAGTCTTAAGTACAGGAAATATACCAAAGTCAAACAAGCCAATATTGGTAAGTATTACCTTTCTGAAGCTTTTATCTTGTCAAGATCATATTTCTCTAAGTCCACATCGACTTCTGTTGAAAGTCACAACGACTTCCTTTAGTACTATAACGATTTGAATTCATAACGATTTCTTAAATGTCTGAACGACTTCTTTACTGTGACATCGTTTGATTACAAACAAATCGTTCTCACAATGATTCTATAAGTCATCGCAACGATTTATTCAGAACTCGTAACAACTTGCCCGTCGCAATGATTTCTTAAGTTATCATAACGATTTCTTTAGAATTCGCAACGACTTGCTCGCCGTAACGATTTCGTAAGTTATCATAACGATTTCTTTAGAATTCGCAACGACTTGCTCGCCGTAACAATTTCGTAAGTTATCATAATGATTTCTTAGAATTCACAACGACTTGCTCGCCGTAACGATTTCTTAAGTCATCATAACAATTTCTTTAGAATTCGCAACGACTTGCTCGCCGCAAAAATTTCTTAAGTCATCATAACGATTTCCTTAGAATTCGCAACGACTTGCTCACCGTAACGATTTCTCAAGTTATCACAACGATTTCTTTAGAACTCATAACGATTTGCTTCGCGCAACGACTTCTTTAGAACTCATAACGATTTGCTTTTTGCAACGATTTGTTTAGAGCTCATAACGATTTGTTTAGAGCTCTCTTACCAAGGATGACTGTCGCATTGGGCACACACGACGCGACACTAATGCGTCACCCAGCCTGGACGCATTAGTGGCCAGTCATCCAAGACACCAGACGGAAAGCCGGGAAGTCGAGTCTTACATCCAACCCCCCTTAAAACAATTTTGTCCTCAAAATTTAAGGCACGCCTAAAAGATCCTGAGGCACGAAACGAAGCACACGGAGCAAACATAAGACCAATACGAATAAGCCACTAAGTTTCAACACAACTTCCTCGTGGCAACAATCGTATAGCCAAACATGCGCGGAGCACACGAAGCACGGGTGCGAAAAAGCCACTAAGTCTCATCACGACCTCCTCATGGCAACAACCACACCGCCAAATGTGCACGAAGCACACAAAGCCGAAAAACCAACAGCTCACACTAACCACACGTGGGGCGTCTAACCAGGACGACAACCCCACAGGTGCTGAGCAACGCCAAAATCGACCTGAACAGCATAAAACGCCAGCCGAAAACCGCACAGCTGCAGCCATCAACAGACCCCACTATTGGGACCAGCCGACCAGCAACCCACTCTATCGCGCCAACGAAACCTGACAAAGTACACAGTTGTTGACAACAACCCAGAAAAAATGCCTGAGAGTCAAGCACAACACTCAGAGGAATAGCCTCACGCTACTAGCAATAGCTAGCATTAGTCACAAGCCCAATCGAGAAGCCACGCAAGCGACGAGAACCAGAGCAACATCACGCTCATGGAGAATCCGCAACACATGGAACGACATCCAGTGTCACCACTAGGTCTCACTCAGACCTTCCTCACGGTCCAACAGGGACAGCAAACGCATGTGGAGAACCCTCAACATGCGAAAAATAGCATCTACTGCCACCACTAGGTCACATGAAGACCTTCCTCGTGGTCCGACAAGGACACCAAACGCACATGGAGCCAAAAGATTGGGAAACCACACGCTCCACAACACAACACATCACAACATAAGCACGGAAGACGTTTGAGGTCAAGCCAGAACTTGGCACCTCACAATATCAACAAACCATGTGGTCGAGTACTAGCAAGCCAATAGGCCTCACTATCACTAGACGAACCGACAGGAGACTCCACCATCGGCTTCCAGACTCGCCAACACCACGCACAACCGTAGAACTAGCGAGGAGTTGGCAGCACACCCGCCACGCGCACACGGAGCTCAGCGCGGGTACCAACGTGCCAACCACCAGAAAGATGCCCAACCACATGGGAACCGAAACAACCACAGAGGTCGAGGGCAATACATTGACCACAGAGGGACCCAGACCGAAGTAGGGTACCATAACCGAACACACTCGCTCCCAAAGCGAGAGGGAAAACTCAGACCCATGCTACAACCAAAGCTTGGTGTACCACCGATAGGGCTACCTAGACAAGGCAAAGTAGCCACCCCACAGCGGTAACGGTACAACCACAAGGCATAAGCCAGCACACGTGTCCCAGAAGCGGAAAGGCCAATGCCTCCAACACCGAGCAAAGTCGTGAAACGACGCACGAAGCTCACGATCAGGGCACTTGGCACAACACACGGTGCTATCACAAGAACCGGGAGCCACCCAAGGTACAACACAATGCACTAGGGCTCCAAACGGCACAAAATTGAAACACTCGTAAACGAACACACGGTACTGCCACAAGCACCAACACTAAGCAAAGTGCAACACAAGTGCACCAGTAGCCGAAACAACACCACGAGCTAACAGGAAGGACTCTTCACCAGAGACCTGCCAAAAGCCACACGCAAAGGACCGCAAGCCTGGAAGGGCACAACAGGCCACGCCGGCCCTAGCCCTTGAGATACAAAAACACAAAGCATCGAAAAATGCTCAAGGTGCAGCACACACAACAGCACCAACTACCCCAGACAACACAGGGCCCACCGAAGGGGACTCTCCACCAGAGACCCACAAGAGAAGCACACAGAAAGCTGACGACTTCAAGAGCGCAACAACCACGTCGGCTCCAAAAAGCACACCAAAACATGGAGCACCGACTCTGTCACACGGGAGCAAAAACCGCAGCAACTCCCTGGCGCACACGAGCAAGAAGCCCCACCTCTATCACGACTGATAGAGAGGCCAAACACCATAACGACGACACGAAAAGCCTCTAAGGCGCAAGCTGAGGCACAATGGAGCACACACCGGAGCAATGCTTGCACGAGCAAGCCAAGCAAGAAATACCAATGCATAGCAGAACAATGCTCACACAAGCAACCCAACAAGAGAATGGTACTACCTCACACCAAACCAATAGGGACCCAATGCCCCAGTTGTCCTGTCAGGTAGCAAGAAACCATCACAATGACAAACGACACGAACAGGTCCACCGACCCCCAGTGCCACAAGGAAACGACGGTACGAGGGGAGCAACCAACTCAACCCAAGAACAACTCAAGGGAAGATGACTCCACCAGAAGGTCGCAAGGATGCACACCCCGGTAACACAACACCACAGTGGAGCATCGCCACCCTGAGAAACCAATGGAAAGCAGAGGAAGGAGACACACACAACGAGTCTCTTCCACACGCAAGAGAGAGAAAACCACAATGCAAGACTGATGCTTCCACAAGAAGCACAGCCAGCCAAACACCCACCGCACTCACCAGACCACCATCAGCGAGAGAACACAGGGTGCGAGAAACGAAACAAACCATCCAACCATGGGGACACACGAAGTCCCACCAGTGTAGCTTAGAAACTCGGAACGAACAGCAAGGCAACCTGGCTAGCGCAACGACCAGACACACGCTCGAAGGCACCACACCTTGACCGACAACGCCCAAGCAACTATAACACGGACAGTCCAACCGGAAACAACGACATCTCATCTCTATAGAGAGAGAGAGAGCAGCGACAACCAAAACAATGCGAAGCAGCTTTGGGAGAACCTCCACCAAAAGCGCCAAGAGCCGTCCTAGGAGGACCTCACTAGAATGCAGCCCAACCCAACGGCACACTTCGAACCACAGGGGCAACACAACGGTGGGCCCGAAACGAACACAGAACACTTCCTAGGGAGAACCTCCACCAGAAGCGACAAAGGGTGATCCTAGAAGAACTTCACCAGAATGCACACCCAAATGACCAACAACACGGACCATCAGGGAGAACACTACAACGAAAAAGAACTGTAAAAGCAATGCAAGCGGTCCTGGGAGAACCTCCACCAGAACCCAAGGCAACGTTCTAGGAAAACCCGCCAGAACACACCAAAAAAACCAACAGCACACCTCAGACCCTAAGGCAGCACAACAACAGCAGAGAAACGAGCACGGAATAGTCCAGAGAGAAACCCTCACCAGGACAACGGCAAACGGTTCTGGGAAACCTCACTAGAACACAGGGCAACCAAGCGATGCACCTCAACCTAGAGGGCAACGCAATAGCAACCAGAAATGAGCACAACACAGTTTTGGGGAAACCTTACTTCTGCCAGAACCAACAGAGAAAGACTCCGGGAGCACCTCACCAGAGCTCACAACCAGCCAGCACCAGGCCGACAACAACCACAGGCAAATGTCGCAGCGCTCAACCAGCGATGCAACACGGCACACAAAACATCTGCTTAGCCCGAGCAACAATGCTGACCAAGCATAGCACAGTACACAACAGCACATAGACAAGAGACCACACACACAACCAATGCAGCACACACCTCAACAACAGAGGGGCAGCCAACAGGGCAAGGACACTTCGACTGGATCCACAGACAACAATCCTGCATTGGTGAAGGCCACACCACACGCAGGCTCTCTCAGCCACAGTGGCACACACACACCCAAATGCACCGAAGACGACTAGGAGCACTGCACTCGGACTTGCCTACAACCGTCTTCCATACGGGGAAGACCACTGCCAGCGAGTCCACCGCCAACCGCGCCACCACGGCACGAACACACCGAGCGACCACACTCACCACGCACGCGACACAGCAACAACTGCAACCCACCTTCAACATGCACACGAATCTTGCAGGGAAGCCACACACCTGCAAAACAATTGAAAGCACAAGCCTAACACTAGTCAGATGGTGTCAGCAGCGTACTAGTACCTTTCTTTGGGACAGGTATAGTTATTACTTCCTTACAAATCTCAATAGACCTACGCTTTAATACCAACTATAACGACCCGACCTCCCAGACCCTGCCAGGGACCCCGAAGTTCGCATCACCACCCACGGATCCGAAGACCCGGAAGGGTTATAAGAAATAGTCTAGTGAGATATGTACTGAATTTAAATAACTAAAACAATATAACAACTGTACAACGTGTCCCAAGTAAAAGCATAGGTACAAGAAGAAAGGTGCAGTCCTTAAGGGGCATACCCCAAAAACTTGCAAAGCACAACTCTCAACTCACTCAGGTACAAGAGCTCACAACACTCGCTCTCACTGCTGCTGACAACACACGACGCCATAGCTGCCTCCGCAACCCGTCCGACACCGAGCTCTCGCGAGGACGAGCCCCTAGCTGAAAGAAGTAGGGGGGGAGCCTCGCGAACAAGGCCCAGTAGGTATTACCAGTCCCTCACCAGCCAGAGTAGAAGGAACTCCAAAAATAGAAAACTACCCTAAAAAGCTATAAAGCGAGGAACATCTACAGCAGGGTACTAATAAGCAGCGGAACAGAATAGTGCAATGCCACGACCACCAACCAAGGTCGTGACACACACACGACTGCTGCAGAAACCAATGGAGTCGGGCACCAAGCGGAAGCAACCCTCGGCACACCCGTCGAGACCATGAAACAACCAGGTGAGAACAAGTCTCACCATAAGCACGACCACCTCGGACCTCCACAAGGTCGAGGGCCGACAAACAGAACCACCTCGGACCCCAGACACACCACATGGTCGGGAAGCCACACGCATTGGTGACACCATGGATTGGCACCAAGAGCAAAAAACTACGGAACCGAGAGGACACCGAGTGGAAACAACCATAAGTACGGGTCCGCACATGGCCAGACTAATGACGCCCATGGAAACAAGACACAGCCAGGCTGTAACCGCCGTGTAAGTTCGGGCAACGAGTCGCACTTGGAAGCGTCGTGAAGAAACGTCATCACAACAACGGCAACCAAGCCACCGCTGCTAGCAGCCAAGAGGGGGACACACCGTCCACACTCTCTGCTCGCCAGTCTGGCTCCTGCCTCCGCCTCCCCAGAAGAGTGAGACAGAGCCACCATAGAAACACCACAACACAACAACAACCGCAGCCTGGCCAAGCTGAGGCCCCACGCCTAGCACCACTACGTGGCTCCGGAACCAACGTAGAGAGAGGCAGTGAGACAAAGGACTGTCTGGGCTGCACCGGGAAGAGAACCGCCTCAACGACCTCAACGTCCCGCCTCAGACAAGAGAGCTCTATAAACAACTCAGCGCTGCTGTCCAAACCTCATTCTCCCCTTTGCTCTAGAGTCTGCCAAGTCAACTGCCAACTTGAGCATGCTCGTAGCCCGGAGTACTCCCTCAATAGGCTCCTGAGGACGGGGGTCCCAAGCAATGGAGACAACCTCTAAACGGGACAAGCCCTCAAGTGCCAAGCACCGGGCGAACAGGCAAGCAAGCACAACAAGAACCACGCCAAACTGCTGGCTTGTAACCCACGACAATCCCAGTATGCGAGAGGCACGCACAGACCCTCAAAAGGGTCGTTGGCCAACCAAGG
Organism: Colocasia esculenta; assembly: GCA_014218235.1. Lineage (NCBI taxonomy): Eukaryota > Viridiplantae > Streptophyta > Magnoliopsida > Alismatales > Araceae > Colocasia > Colocasia esculenta. Next base: position 64,426,838 of record CM024757.1, on the reverse strand, counting down.
CACGCATGAGCAAGCCAGAACCTCGAAACACTACCAAAAGTACGGATAGCCCGTCGCTCTGCTAATAATCGATTGATCGCCGGTCAATCAATTTTTAGACAGATGCGACCCTCCTAGCACCGCCGCCACGACACGGCCATGAGGGTGTCACCTTCAGTTACTGAATGCAGCCAGGTAACCTGCCGCGTTCCCCACTTGAAGGTCCTGACGGCAAGCCAGCCCTGGGGCACATGTCCACACCCCAACCAGAACCACGGAACACCCGAGGCACACACAGGCACTGTTACGTCCCCCTAGGCCGTTGCGTCCCCCTAGGCCATCGCGATACCATCACGACGGGGAAAGGCACCGCGACAGCAACCCTGTGGCAAAGGGGCAACGCGTCGCGATAGAAAACCCTGTCGCGATAGGAAAATGCGTCGCGACAACGATCCTTATCACGATCAGCCAATGTGTTGCGATAAGGTCATACTCGACCGGGCAGACGCCTCGTCTAGCGTCGCGACGCACACCGTGGTCGTGACACCAGCAAAGAGGCAGACCCACGAGATGCTCCATCCCGGGGCCGCCCACAAGCCACACACAAACCACACGGGGGAGGGGAGCATGGAGAAGCTATCTAAACTAACTAGAAAGCACGAGAAGCTCCCAATCCACCCGGATCGAGAAGTGTTCAAGCAATCCCTACCTTAAACGAATAACGAACCCCAATAGGGCCCTTCACGTCAGATTGGCCACCTCCTCCTCGCTCCACGCAAGCTCCATGACGCCGGGACTCCACTCACGACCCTCCTCCTTGCCTGAAATACACAAAGGGGAGAGAGGGAGGTAGAGCACCACCGGAGGGGGAGAAGAGAGGGGAAAGAGAGAGAAAGGGGGAAGGGGTCGCCGGCCAAGGCCTTATGCCTTTGGCACCCAAGACGTGAGTGGGGCAACGCGTCACGTTAAGGACCTTAACGCGATGGGTCAACGCACTGCGACAAAAATACGTCCCCCAAGGACACCGTGACAACGCGATAGGTCGTACTGACACGCCTGCCACCCTTACAGGTGTCAGACGACCAAAACGACATAACACTGTCACGACCTGTTGACTGGGCGCGACACGAAGACGCAACGGGAAAGCTGTGCGCGACAAGAATGCAACGCACACGCTCGTCGCGACAAGGATGACTGTCGCGTCTGACACACACGACGCGACACTAACGCATCACCCAGCCTGGATGCGTTAGTGGCCAGTCATTCAAGACACCAGACGGAAAGCCGGGAAGCCGGGTCTTACAAAATATTCCATTGATAAATTAATTGGCTCTCTGATGGCACATGAAATCAATATGGAGCGATTATATGAAAGCTCATCCAAGACAAAATTTACTAATGCTCTTAAAGTTGCAGCTGCTCCTTCCACCTCTTCTTCTTCTAGTTCAAAAATTGCAGGTTCTAAAGACACTGATGTAGATGATGTTCTATCCAAACTTCAGAAGATTCTCAAGAAGAAGAAAATGGATCAAGAAGGATTCAAAAGAAAGAGAAAAAAGGAGAAAGAACCAGTAGAAACCTGGACAACTAAACCAGATGTGCCGAAACTCAAGAAGACTGGTCAACCTGAAAAGTCCAAGAAGAAGCACAAGAAATTCAAAAGAAAAGCCATGGCTGCTGCTTAGGACAATGAAGAAGCCACCACTTCAAGTTCATCTAGCTCAGAATCAGAGAAAGAGCTAGTTAATCTAGCCCTCATGGTAGGACTAGATGAGGTACATTCTAACCCATCTTTGATTCATGCACTAATTTAGGGTCAGAGTCTGAAGACTTAGAAGAAGTCTTTAATGACGTTATGAAAAACATAAAACTGTCGTAAAAGAATTAAAGAATTTGAAAAATAATCTTACTTACTTAGAAAACACTAACTCTGATCTTAAATCAGAAATGGAACAATTGGAAACTCAATTGAAAAAAAGTAAAGATAATAATCATCTTTCGAATGAAAACTTAAAAACAGAATAATGAAAAATTAGAGTTAGAAGAAAAATTAAAAACTCTAACTGAGGAAAATCGTTATTTAAAGAGTCAGTTAGGAAGTTAACTAAAGGGAAAACATCTCTAGCTCTATGCTTAAAAGGATCAAAATCTAGTAACAATAAACAAGGGCTTGGATACATACCTCCTAAAAAAGGAAACAAGTCATAATTCCTGAAAAATATCCATTGCCAAAATTCGTAAAAGAAACCAAGATGCCTCATAAAACGGTGCCTGTAATAAACAAGTTTTATCAAAAGAAAAAGGTTTCTAAAAATTATGTTCTAAACAGACATTACAAAGACAATAAGAACTGCAAAATAAATTATATTCATTGCTGCTCTCATTGCAAAAAATTAGGACACACAGTAAACACCTGCACAACAAGGCACCTAGTATGGATTCCGAAAGGATATTTTCATGCATCTAACCATCAAGGACCCAAAAAGATTTGGGTACCTACTTCTGAGTAGTTATTTGCAGGATAGCCTTGGAGCATCAGGATCAAGGATGCTAAGGCATTGGTGACTGCCAGCTCTTCTAAACACATATCTGAAGAGGGAGTAGTCACAATTATTTTTAATTTATAGTACTACTAACATTTGTTGCAAGTCTCATTCAGTGGAGCTTTTCATTCAGGGGGAGCACAGGCTAAGGGGGAGCTACTCATTAATGTCAAAATTGTTGAACCCCTCTCACACAACATTATGGTAAGAAGTTTTCACAAAAGGGGAGAGAATGCATGGTAAGATCCTTCCTTTTGGGTTAGTGACAAAAAGGGGGAGAGTATGCATTATCTGTGAATTTTCTGTATTTTCTATGCTTTAAGTATCTTTTTTTGTCAGAAAATTCTCATAAGTTTTGTTATCACCAAAAAGGGGAGATTGTGAACCACTTTATATTTTTCCTTATATTTTGGTGATAATAAAAACTTATGATTAATTAAATATTATAAATATATTTAATATCATATTTTCCTAATAAATATAAATTTATGGCACTATCGTTGTGTGACTTGCACTAATAAGCAAAATCGATGCTCAATATACATCGATTTTAGTTCACAAAGTGCCACATCGATTTCAACTTAAACATCGACTCCGTGTAAACATCGATTTCGTTAGAACATTGACTTCATATGAAACAACGACTTCATTTCTACAATGATTTCACTTGAAATTGGATTCTGTTCAAACATCAATTTCACTTAAACATCAATTCTGTTGAAAACATCGATTTCACTTTAAACATCTATTCTGTTGAAAACATCGATTTCACTTAAACATCGATTCTGTTGAAACATCAATTTCACTTAAACATCGATTTCACTTAAACATCGATTCTGTTGAAAACATAGATTTCAACTTAAACATCGATTTTCTTTATACTCAGATATTTCAAAATGTTTTTGGCGCCTTATGAAAAGTCAAATATATTTCATTTTCATAATCTTTTATCTTTCTGATAGAAGATATTTTTGTTTATCTCATAGGATCTCTTCTTTCCTGTCAGACAAAAAGGGCTTACCTACCACTTCTGGACTTCGAAGACCACCAAGTGACTGACAGTCAGAAGAAGAAGAATAGAAAGATCAGCAACGGCTAGAAGAGTTCCAACGGATCTCTTCAACGGATTTATTCAAAGCTGCTCATATAAAAGATGAAGCATGATTGTAGAACAAGGGAAGAGAGCTTTCCTGAAGATCTTTGTATGAGTGTACATCCAGTGAGAAGCCTCAACTCCATACACACTCAAAGCAAGAGAGAAAGAGCTCGAGCCCAAGAAGAAGTGTGCACGCAACCATCTAAAGCCTTCAAGCTCTTAAGCTTCTTTCCTCTCTTCACTCTCTCTGTGCATCATTGTAAATCTGGGGGAGAGTCTATGGCTGAGAGCTAGAGTTCCTATGTTCATCTTGTAATAGCTCTCGGTCTGTTCTTTCTTTTCTAAGAAAGATTTCAGTTCAGTTGTAGGACTGTATGCAGTTAGTCTCTTCCTGTGTGAAGCGTTGGCCAGTATAGCTGCTGGCGTTTTCTGTCCAACTGAGGGACTGTACTCAGTGTAGAACCTAGCTGGGGGTTTAAGTCTAGCAGACCAGGAGGTTGGCTTCTTGACTTGTAAGAGAAGTGGGTTGCCTTCTTGCCCGTGAAAGAGAAGAAGACTAGCTGGGGTACTGGGTGTTGTATTGTCCTTGAGGGGGACTATACCCTTGGTTAGTTAAATCCCAAGAGATTGCTTGGGTACTGAATGTAGGACTTCATGTGGAGGGGCCGAACCAGGATAAATTCCTTGTGTTCTTTGTGTGATTGTTTATTTGCTTCCGCACTTACTCTCTATCACACTCAACTAACCAAACTTTCAAGTGGTTAATTTTCTGTATTTAAATTTTTGTTTCAGATTTCAGAAACCTATTCACCCCCCTTCCCCAAGTAGCTCTGATTGACTTTGCTCTACTGGTGTGGCTAGCCGAATCTCTATGTGTCGTCGACGATATGTGTGACTATGGACTATGGTGGCTGTGATAGTATGGACTATGAATATGTAGGCATCTGCTACATGGATGACCACTTTGCCTCCGACCTAATGGAGGTTGCAATGTAGCGCCTCGATGAGGAGGCCAGTGATGACCGTCCAGAACAGGATAAAAGGCAAACACATATGTCTATTGATTGGCCTCCACAGTGTAAAATGCAAAGCAAAAGTTAAAGTGCAAAATGTTTGTTGAAAATGATCTACATGATGCCATAAAAAAAAATGTTTAACCTATAGAAAGTCTTTTGTACCAAAGTCTGAATAGACAAACTCCATGCTCCTTTGAGTACATGTTGAAACTTTCAAAAATGTATGTTATCATCATGCCAAACTACTTACCCCCATCATATATCTTTGTCTATCTCTTATAGTCAACATCTTCCGACCACTTCTTTACTAGAGGATTCATTTGTTCAATTTTAATCATGAAATGTTAAACTTTGTAGATATATGTTCTATTAGTTGCAAACCATGCTAGACTTATCAATGTTTATCACGAAATGTCTTTTGAAAATTATCAGTAAGATGTCGCATACAACAATGATGGTAACCCATAGGAGAAGGAAATATCTTAGGTATTGTATGCTTTAAATCATTATGCCGATCAGAAATGATTGCAAGGTCAATTTTGTTTGCCACCTTCTCTCTTATGCATGCCAAGAACCATGTCCAACTATCGTCATTTTCTGATTCAATAATAGTGAAGGAAAGGTGGAATAAACCATCATCTGCATCTACAATAGTAGCAATCATAGAACCCCCCCTGAATATTTTTCGTACAAGTGAGTTCCATCAACACTAATCAATCGTCGACAATGTGGGAAACCCTGTAAGGAAGGTGCAAATGACTAGAAAACTCTTTGAAAATGAAAGATGAATTGCTCTACATAGGTGAACTACACAACTATCCCAGGATTTGGTAGGGTAGCATATGATGATTCCCAACTACCTTTCTAGCCAAACCTTTTGCTACCTATGCTTTCTTATATGAAATTTTAACAAAATTCCTCTAGTATTCTTTCCATAATCTCCACTGACATAATTGTTAACTTCATCTTCACAGTTGACAAAATCCACCTTCGAACAAAATGAAAAGTGCATAACAATTGAAAATTTACAGTATTGGGTAAACACATGTACGAGACCTGACATTCTTCTGATCTTAAATTATTCAAACTCCTTTACTATTGAGCATGAACCCGCCTACACAGTATCATGAATGCATTGAGCTATAACCACATTGTGTGACTCTTTGTCACCTTATATTGAACACTATGCTCAACTGAGTATTTTTGCAAAGCATATATCAAATTTCTTCTTATTTGTAAAAACTTATCCCCATGAGACTCTTCACCATCGAAGTATAAGGTATATCAATCCCTTCGTAACATTTATCAATATCGCTTCCATTCATCAGAATTGAAGATATCTTGAGGTTCTAGTTCATATTCAAGTTCTGCATTGTTAACCTTAGTAACATCAAATAATGACTCATCATCTCTCTCATCCACATTCTCATTATCATCTGCATCTTCCTGTGGAAGTATTTCATCTTCTCCATCCTCCTCAATCATATGTTTCTCTGTCGCATGATGCCTAAATGCAAAATATATGGCAAAACGTTTATGATATCTTAGAGTGAATGCACCCAAATATGTTACGATGATAATGGTATGTAATACCTTGATGAACTTCCACTACAAAGAGCATATGAAATATCAGTCATGACATGAAAAGATATTGTGAAAGGCTACCTCTGTAATCAGCGACATTGCAAGAAGGTGCAGACATTCAACAAAAATTAATAGTCCCTTCAAAAGTTAATCACACACTAATATATTTATGTAAATGAGATGACAACTAACCACATAGTATAGTTTGCAGATAGACCGTAGACATAAGATTCATACCGTACATCCATCTCATTAGTATAATAAAATCCAGTGGAATCAATATCTTCATTTAACATATGTGTGAAAACTTCAACTGGTTGTTGGTACTCATAGTCTTGAGTAGGCATATTGTTCATAGTATGGTTGTGTGATTACACCTCATCCTTGTCTTGACTAGGTATATTATCTGCTTCCTTATCCAATATAATTATAGAGTAGACACATGGGAAGGATACAGATCGAATATACTTTAACTGTATCATCACTTAAACCTTACAACAATATACTTACCCATAGAAGTTGGCCACTTGCACGTTATACCAATCTTAATATAATTTTCATCATTCTTTGTCAAGGCATATAATTTCCTTATCAACTCAGATAAAAGTTATATTTATTATCCACACATAGGATAGGATGCATTACCAGGTCTATATGTATTCCCACCTTTTGGAATTCATTCTACCTTTTTAAAAACTATATACTTCATGTCCAACATTAAACTAGATAGTTGAATTAAGCATAGTGCAAACGATGACAAAAAGAAACAAGTCCCATGACTTTTTGAAGGAATGTGTGGTGGGCATCACATGTGCAATGGAAACGATATATAAAATTTTAAAACCATGATTCCCACACATTGTCATCGAACCAAGATGATGTCGGATGCATGACACTTATGCAAGACATCCAAGGGCGAGACTATCTCACCTAGGGGTGCTCGTAGAACCCCCGAAATGTAGAACATGGCCCACCGGATGAAGGAGCTCTCGTGACCTCCCTCTAGCGGAATCCACACGGCGGCGACCGGGATGATGACTACGATTCCTTCTCTCATCGGCGTCTCCTCCTCGTCAGGGCTGCTCTCAGCAGCACGGCAGCTCAAGCAATAACAGCAAAAGAAGAAGCTCTGGCAATAGTGGCAGGGGCAGGAGGGGGAGCCTCCTGCTTCCTTCTTTCTCTTCTCTAAGAGAAGGAGAGGGCTGCGGCTATGTTTTGGGGTTGGCGAGGAGTGAGAGAGTGGGAGAGGAAGAAGAGATGCGGTGGTATGGGAGACCCCTCAGCTTGTAGGGCTCTCCCAACCACTCCATCATGATGGAGGGAACCTTATTCAACCCTTCGCACAACCTCCACGTCGTGCGGACGTGCATGGTACAACTTAAAGGACATGCAAGCGTACCTGTGTTGGAGACAATACAGATTGTCACCTGTAATTACTAGCGATAATGGTCACTGTCTCCAAGACACTCTTGGAGATAGTCGACCATGTCACCAGGATGTCCTGGCGACAATCGATCATGTCGCCAGGACCATCTTGGCGGCAGTGATCCCTATCGCCAGGACCATCTCGGCGATAGACTGTCCTCATTCCGTCCTAGGTTGTAAAAGGGGCCTATTGGATAACTCTTATCCAATCCTCCATAGTCATTGCATCATCCACCTTTTGTGTGTGACCCTCTAGGCCTAATACCGAGCTAGTCGTGAGTTGTACTTGTTAGAACCCTTATAACCCAAAACTCCTTATGATTAAGTGGATTATTATCTCCATAATAATCCACCCAACTCATCGACTATGGACGTGCCAAGCTACTACACCATAATCCTTAGACAGTACATGGGGATCAAATCTATTGGACCTTTCTACCTACAGCTACAGTGTAACACCCTCCTCCGACCGCACACACACATATACATATCACATAGCTTTTGATCGGAAGAGGGATTATAATAACAAACTTCGTTATGGGCAGACAAATCTGTGTAGTGCCCAAAAGTAGCAAACCATTCCACAAAGGCATCTTTGGAAGTATTATACCTCAACAAAGTAACTAAGTATTAACACCCATTATTTACATAAAGCCAAACTTTCTCATCTCTAGACCTTTAATAGTACAACAAAATCTCTAAGAGTCACAGAAGCTATGCTCTTCTTCTTCTTCTTCTCATCACTAGCAAAGTTGTGAATAATCGGTAGTTGAGATTGCACTTACCTTCAATCTGAAAGGGGGTGGAGGAAAGAAAGGCATGAGTCGAGGACTCAGTAGGTGAAAGTAAGCGTAAGATAGGAGTTTCAATTGCAGAATTAAGTGAGTATTCAGAAAGTGTGTTATTGATCAAAACGAATTCGACAGGCATCATACTGCTCTCAAGAGGTACTAAATAACATAAATACATCCTCAATGCCTAGGCAATTCCAGCATCTTGGATCCTGTTCATTGCGCAAGAACGGGGTTTATTACTTACCATCATCAGGCCATTGACTTGGATTACCTACAAACTATTGCCCACAGCTGATCACAAGTGACTGGTGCTACCACAAGTGATCCTAATCCTCTTTGAAGATAGCACTGTCTTCAAATCATAAGTTATATTTCATGAGCACAATAAGGATAGAAATTCAAAGGATAGTTTGATGAATGAATAATCAAATTATCTTGGTCATATAGTAGTTTAAAATCTAAGGAAATGAGGTAAACAACTCATAGGGTCAATAGTATAGTGAGTCTTCAAGGATGGGACAAGAATTGGCGCTGAAAACACAACAGGGCAGCATGTGTCGACAGCAGAAGGTGGTTGTCGACAGGTACTGGTTCCCAGAACCATGTTTCTGGGATTTGGATTGTGCCTGTCGATAGGCAAGAGTCATTTGTCGACAGGTAAGGGTTATCTGTCGACAGGTCAGGGTCATCTATCGAACAGCTGATTTTTCAGAAGTTCTGGGTTCTGGAACAAGGGTGCCTGTCGACACCAGAACCATGTTTCTGGGATTTGGATTGTGCCTGTCGATAGGCAAGAGTCATTTGTCGACAGGTAAGGGTTATCTGTCGACAGGTCAGGGTCATCTATCGACAGCTACTGATTTTTCAAATTCTGGGTTCTGGAACAAGGGTGCCTGTCGACAGATATACTCTGTCTGTCGACAGCCGCAACACTTTCTTTCAGAAATGTTAAAATCGACTGTGTGATTCGAACACCAATTAAAACTTGAACATATGAAAGATAAAGGATAACTTCATACTTCTAAGGCCTTGCCAAATACAAGTTAAGGATGATAACCAAATCAAATTATCCTTGAAGCTTCTAATAAAACGTAGAACAAACAAGAAGAACTCTCAAGACATGGATAAAAGGAAACATGATTTCTGTGAATGAAGAATTATGAGCATTTAAATAGAAACTGGGATGGATTTGAAGTGTGAACCTACTTAACTTGGAAGGGGAATGAAGATTCTTCTTGGTAACCACATAGTTCTAAAGTGTAGTTAGGGAGTCAAACAAAAGTCTGGAGTTACAGCCACGTATACAGGAGAAGTACACACTAATCCAAAATTGATTGATAAGCGCAAAGGCAACATGTATGAGGCTATAATCTTTCTAACAAGAGTAGATATTTGAGGTACTAGAAGGATAGAATCCTACACATGATCGCCCAGAATTTAGAAAACGAAGTACTGGTATACCAATTCAACTAACACACTTGTTAAAACATGCTTACAAGAGATTATCACACTGTTCTAAAGATGGTTTACAAGTAAGGGCAGACATGTACTGAACCAAGAACTTCTTAGCCATGTAAAGGCAAAGATAGGGAAGAAGAAAGAATCCTACATAGCTTAGGAGTAATGTTTCCACTCCGATGGCCTATAATTGAGAAGGAAGGGAGCCAAAGGTGCAGTACAACTGCTTCCGACAGCAACAACTGGTAGCACCTTCATCAGAAGCAGCAACTCCTCTTGGCACACCACCACGACACTACCCACCAGCACCACGGTGCACGCACAGCAACACAATATAGAGGACAAGAACTGAAGAAGAGTGCCAAGAGCAGAAGGAGACCAAGCAGATGCTAGCATTGGCAAGACTATGCTGGTTACGGGGAGGTTTTTATAACTCAGCAAAGCTCCCATGCATGAGGACAACGCAGACCCTTGGTGTGTCACAGTAAAAACCATTTGGTTTTTACTGTCGACACGTTAACATGCACCCTTCACAGCTGAACACCTCATGTAAATACGTGTTAACCTCATCCCCTTGTGTGTTTGGCCTTCCCGGTGCCTCACACGTAGCGCTAAAAATTCCCAGGAAAATTCCCATCATATTGGATCATAATCAGCTTTCCCATTAAACCTTATGTAAACATGTTCAAATGGTGTCCATTTGTGTTGAAATTTCAGCCATAGGCTAATGCATTGGTTTTACAAATTATGGTTATTTTAGTTTAATTTTTAGAATTTATTTTCCACCAGGTGAAAAATCGCACGAAAAATAGTTGCGTCGGCTTAATCTCACAATATGTACGTCAACAAATCTGGATATTTACATTTCTGATATCACCACATTTTTCTAAAAATTATGGTATTCTCGGATTCCATTTTCGCCACAGAATTCCGGTGTTGCCCTATCGGAGCGTGCACCTCTAAGTACGTTACTGGAATAACATTTATTATCACCAATTAATCCTAAATTAAAGTTAACTACAACCCATGAAAATAATCTTGTTTAACAATCCAATTATTCATAGTTTTCTAGTTAATAGAATTTTTGGGGTGTTACAACTCTCCCCCACTAAAAGAGTTTGGTCCTCCAAACTCCTTGACTAGTTTGGGAAGGATCACAAAATTAAGTTTTCAACCTTTTAAATTTATTTATTCCAGATTAGTCTTACCAATCTTGTCATGTTTATTATGTCATATGATGTATACACCCATCTATACATTTGTTATCATGGCATCGTCAGTTGATGGAGATCTGAATATAGCATTTCTAGTTTATTAAAGAGCCTATTGTGATCATAGGTTCAATTAGATGCAACCTTCACTATGTTCTTTATTTCTAGTAATAGGCTATTTGTATTGAGCGATATCCTTGTTAATAGCATATTATGCTTAAAGTCTCCCCCACTAAGAAATAACCTTAATCCTTAGAGAGTTATATGAATACATATTCCATTGGAAAGGGGTAATAAAGCATAACGAGAATGATGATTATTGAGATATGATGATAAATAGTAAAAGATTTATTATTTATCTCATAAAGTTTCTAGTAACAAACTCCATAATTCAACCTTACCAAATTATGTGGGTTGGCAAAACTTACCAAGGTTTGACATGCTATAATAACTAAACTCAAGTATTTCTCATATATTCTAGTCCTATTGACTTATACATAAAGATTACTTTTAATAACTTCAGTCATTCTCCTTAGCTAAGGTCTTCCTGAACTCTTGTCATTGTTTTGAGAGTGTACAAGACATTCTGAGATTCGATGCTTTAGACTTCCGCACTTCCAATATGCTTCTAGTCTCCACCAACAGTCTTCTTTGACATGGCCCGGGTGACAATATGCACAAGCTTCCTTAAGTTGTGCCTTGACATTCTCTTGCTTGTTGTCTTTTTGATCTTTTTGCTCTTCTTATTCCGCTTCACCATCTTTTTTACCAGTTGTTTCTCTTTTATTGAAGGGAACTGTCCTTTTCCTTAGATACTGTAATACTCACTATTTCTTGGAGATTTGTACTTCTAAAATTTTCATTCAGTTCATTTCCCTTGATCACCGACTGGAACTACTCGCTCCAAGGACTGAGCAAGGTTGTTCATTGCATATTGAACCTCTTTCCAATGTGTTTTTCTTCTACCCCATCACGCTGGGTGAGCAAACAATTTTAAGTTTGGTTAATCAATCACATATTTAAAACTCAGCTTTTCTAACTTTTCTATTAATACAATTGTTATTGTGTGTATCTAGTTACTTGATACATTAACCTTCGACATTAACCTTCGTGATTAAATGATGTCTTTCTTATATGATTTTAAAATATGACATATGATTTATATTGTGTCCCTAATTTTGATAAGTCAAGTAAAATGTATTAAATATCTAACATGTCTTTTGTATCATAAAGAAATTCATAAAGTCAAAGGTTCTTTTTAATGTGTTGATTCTGGTTAATTCATAGGTTGACTCATAAATAACACTGAGTGAGCTACTGAAGTTTGGTGATGTATATAAGTCACTTGTTTAGAGAACACAAGAGTGTGTTAACTTGGATTGAGGATGAAATGGTTCTATTTGTCAACATAAATTGGTGATTTCACCGGAACTTGGATTCTATAAGGTTTACTTGAGTTATGAGACTTTCAGGTAGGCCAAACTGTGAGAAATTAGAAAGACGCTATTTTTATGGAATCGCCAAAATCATGTTTTTCTTCTTCGGTGGGAGAGTTGACTTTTTATTTATAAGAGATATGATTTTTTTGGTATTTTTATTGGATTAAAATGGGGGGTACTTCCTTATTTACATGTAATATCTTAAGTAAATGAAACATCAAATTGTTTCATCAAATTTTTTCATTTACTTAAATGATATGGAATGTAAATAAGGTATGAGTTTCGGTTTTACAGGGTTCCTACTGACACCCTCTGACTGGAGAAGGAATGGTTCAGGTTAACATCACAGACTGGTGTATGTCAACAGCCAGGAAGTGGCTGTCGACAGCTACTGTCCTCCCAAAACCAATTCCTGGGATCTAAACACTGCCTGTCCACAGGCCAAGGTCGGCTATCGACAGGTGAAGACCATCTGTCGACAAATGGAAGCTATCTGTCGACAGCTACTGGTGGATTTGCACTATCTAGGTTCTGGAAGCAGGTACCTATCGACAGTTGGGTTCTGTCTATCGACATATGTAGGTTGATCTTTTTTCTTTTTGCAGCGAATGCCTAGAAGAGTAGAGGGAGAGTGCTCACCCCCTCAGAGAAGGGATGAGGTTACCACTCCACCACCACACAACTCCCAGGGAATTTTATTATATAATGAGAAGAACAGTACAAGAGTGGTCTTAGGGCCTAATGGAAGGAAACCATGCCTTATCAAGACGGCAAGGTCCCTTAACAGAAGGAGGTAGGTCAGCCCAATAAGTCCAGAAATTACAACGATCTAGTGAAGAGCAAGCAAAATTAGCAAGAGCATCCGCAACCTGGTTGGCCTCCCTAAATACATGACAAATAGAGACGTGGAGAGTCTGACACTTGGATAAGATGTCATGAACAGGGAAAGCAAGCCACCATCAACAAAGGAATCGACCCTTGATGATTTGCACTAGACTCAAAGAGGTCGATTCAATCAGAAGATTAGAGACACCACGTGCGCAACACAGAGTGAGCCCATCCCTTAAAGCTAGCACTTTCTGTCTCAAGGCTGGAGTGAATCTGGGGATAGCGGTGGGCAAAAGAGAAATAATACCCCACGATCATTCCGGAGAATACCACCACCTGCTGCAATACCCGTAGAATGCTTGAAGGCGCCATCAACATTTAGCTTGTGTCTCCCCCCATTGGAGGAAGTAACCATCTAACAATCCTTGGAGATGGGTTGCCTAGCTGAGAAAGATGAAACCCCCCTGAGATAGGAACCTAAGCTGAGCTGGTGCCAAGTCTTTCAGAGAAATAAGAAGCGCTAATAGCATCCTGCACATTCAGCTGAACTTTAAACAGCACCTGAGGGCTGGACATAGGAACTGGGTCAAATCTAGCACTATTACGACTGCACCACAGTCCCAAATCACAGAGAGGAAGATAAAGCGAGCTAACTTTCCCAATGTTGTACAGCCAAAGTGACCAGACATGAAAAAGATAGTTCCTTGCGCTGCATTTTGGACCGACAAATTATAAAACTAGAGGATATCAAAGAGAGAGCCCAGACATCCTTAGCCATGTCACTATGAAAAAATAAATGGGTACCAGATTCAGCACTAGGGAGAGAGCAGCAGGAACACATGGAACAAAGAGGGATACCACAACCCGCAAGGATATCATCAGTAGGCACACAGTTCTTCACCAGACGCCAAGCTAGGATAGACCATTTTAGGGGGATGGCGGAACTCTACAACTTGTCCCAGCCAGGTGTGTGAATGCCTTGAGATAGTTTGCGCACAGAGGAAGAAGTGAAACTGCCATCAAGATTTGGACACCAAATCCACTTATCCATGTCCCCATGAACCGCAATAGTGTTGTTTAGAACCATCGCAGGGAGTACCGATGGGCCAGCATCATATGATGACCCCCAGGCTCATGAACAACTTGCTTAATAGATAAGGTTTTCCCTGCAAGGTTCCTCCATATGCTTTTTGGAACGTAATTATGTAACGGGACAGAACCTATCCAAACATCAAACCAGAAGCTAACATTAGATTCCATATTAGCAAGAAAAACCCGATGGTTGGACGCAATCAAGGAAGAGGCAAGCCTCCAGAGACGGCTATCAGCAGCAGACATCAAGGCATAAGAAGCTTCAGAGAAATGACTGTTATGAAGGTATCTGGCCTTGAAAAAATTGCCCCACAGGAAGACTCCAGTAAATATGTAGGTTGATCTTCCATAAATGGTTTAACATCAACTTAGGAGACTCTTCTAAGAGTTCCTATCATTCCATGAAGAATCAAACAACATCTAGTGGATCTTATATACAATTCTTGACACATCTTTCATGGAGAAAAGGATAGAATAAAGAGGAAATCTTTACAACATGGATAGTATGGGAAAACTTATGCTAGGAAGGTCCTGTAGATATAACTTCTTTAAGAGAGTCTTCCTTGCATCTAGTGGAAAGTCCACGTCAAGTGCACATAAACATCAACCCTAGGCATGGGCATAAACTAAATGAAACATGATCACAATGGATAAGAAAGACATTTCTATTGGTTTTTTTTTTTTTAACACAAATCAAGGTAAGATCATGATTGACACTTAAACTCAAGGTTCTAACCGAAGAAGGAGACAAGAAAGAGGAAATCCTACCTCTAGATATTCATTTCATACTCAATACAATCTATATCCAACTTTACTTATCTAGCTTAACCTCAGGCTTTCTACCCATCCTCACAGGTCACAACAGGATGTTGAAGACCAATAACTCTATAATATTTGGATCCTCAACCAATTTTTCTCTGATACCACCGCTGTAACACCCTCCTCCAATCGCACACACACATATACATATCACATAGCTTTTGATCGGAAGAGGGGTTACATTAACAAACTTCGTTATGGGCAGAAAAATCTGTGTAGTGCCCAAGACTAGCAAACCATTCCATAAAGGCATCTTTGGAAGTATTATACCTCAACAAAGTAACTAAGTATTAACACCCATTATTTACATAAAGCCAAACTTTCTCTCTCTAGACCTTCAGTAGGACAACAAAATCTCTTAAGAGTCACAGAAGCTATGTTCGTTTTCATCTTCTTCATCATCATCAGCAGAGTTGTGAATAATCGGTAGCTGAGATTGCACTTACCTTCAATCAGAAAGGGGGTGGAGGAAAGAAAGGCATGAGTCGAGGACTCAGTAGGTGAAAGTAAGCGTAAAGATAGGAGTTTCAATTGCAGAATTAAGTGAGTATTCAGAAAGTGTGTATATTGATCAAAACATACATGCTCATGAACTTCATACTTAACATAAACATATAGCCCAAGTTGGTTTCATAACAGGCTCAAACGAATCTCAGAACCAAAGTCACATATGTCTTACAAAAATTCAGATCATAATTTGATTTCGAACCGAATTCGACATGCATCATACTGCTCTCAAGAGGTTACTAAATAACGTAAATACATCCTCAATGCCTAGGCGATTGCAGCATCTTGGATCTTGTTCATTGCGCAAGAACGGGGTTTATTACACACCATCATCAGGCCATTGACTTAGATTTACCTACAAACTGTTGCCCACAGTTGATCACAAGTGACTGGTGCTACCACAAGTGATCCTAATCCCTCTTTGAAGAGAGCACTGTCTTCAAATCATAAGTTATATTTCATGAGCACAATAAGGATAGAAATTTAAAGGATAGTTTGATGAATGAATAATCAAAGTATCTTGGTCATAGAGTAGTTTAAAATCCAAGGAAATGAGGTAAACAACTCATAGGGTCAATAGTATAGTGAGTCTTTAAAGGATGGGACAAGAATTGGTGCTGAAAACACAACAGGGCAGCATGTGTCGACAGCCAGAAGGTGGTTGTCGACAGGTACTGGTTCCCAGAACCATGTTTCTGGGATTTAGACTGTGCCTGTCGACAGGCAAGAGTCATTTATCGACAGGTAAGGGTTATCTGTCGACAGGTCAGGGTCATCTATCGACAGCTACTGATTTTTCAGAAGTTCTGGGTTCTGGAACAAGGGTGCCTGTCGACAGATATACTCTGTCTGTCGACAGCCGCAACACTTTCTTTTAGAAATGGTTAAAATCGACTGGTGATTCGAACACCAATTAAAACTTGAACAATATGAAAGATAAAGGATAACTTCATACTTCTAAAGGCCTTGCCAAATACAAGTTAAGGATGATACCAAATCAAAGATTATCCTTGAAGACTTCTAATCAAACGTAGAACAAAACAAGAAGAACTCTTCAAGACATGGGATAAATAGCAAACATGATTTCTGTGAATGAAGAAATTATGAGCATTTAAATAGGAAACGGGGATGGATTTGAAGTGTGGAACCTACTTAACTTGAAAGGGGAATGAAGATTCTTCTTGGTAACCACATAGTTCTAAAGGTAGTTAGGGAGTCAAACAAAAGTCTGGAGTTACAGCCACGTATACAGGAGACGTACACACTAATCCAAAATTGATTGATAAGCGCAAAGGCAACATGTACGAGGCTATAATCTTTCTAACAAGAGTAGAGATTTGAGGTACGAAGAAAGGATAGAATCCTACACATGATCGGCCAAGAATTTAGAAAACGAAGTACTGGGTATACAATTCAACTAAACAACACTTGTTAAAACATGCTTACAAGAGATTATCACACTGTTCTAAAGATGGTTTACAAGTAAAAGGGCAGACATGTACGTGACCAAGAACTTCTTAGCCCATGTAAAAGGCAAAGATAGAGGAAGAAGAAAGAATCCTACATAGCTTGAGGAGTAATGTTTCCACTCCGATGGCCTATAATTGATGGAAGGAAAGGGAGCCAAAGGTGCAGTACAACTGCTTCCGACAGCAACAACTGGTAGCACCTTCAGTAAGAAGCAGCAGCTCCTCTTGGCACACCACCACGGCAGCTACCCACCAGCACCAAGGTGCACGCACAGCAACAACAACAGTAGAAGGACAAGAACTGAAGAAGAGTGCAAGAGCAGGAAGGAGACCCAACATATGCTAGCGTTGGAAAGACTAGTATGCTGGTTACGGGGAGGTTTTTATAACTCAGCAAAGCTCCCATGCATGAGGACACGTAGGCCCTTGGTGTGTCATAGTAAAAACCATTTGGTTTTTACTGTCGACACGTTAAACATGCACCCTTCACAGCTGAACACCTCATGTAAATATGTGTTAACCTCAGCCCCTTGTGTGTTGGCCTTCCCGGTGCCTCATACGTAGGCATTAAAAATTCCCAGGAAAATTCCCACCGTAATTGGATCATAAATCAGCTTGCCCATTAAACCTTATGTAAACTTGTTCAAATGGTGTCCATTTGTGTTGAAATTTTAGCCATAGGCTAATGCAATAGTTTATAAATTATGGTTATTTTAGTTTAATTTTTAGAATTTATTTTCCACTAGGTGAAAAATCGCCCGGAAAATAGTTGCGTCAGCTTAATCTCAAAATACGTACGTCAAAAAATTTAGATATTTACATTTCTGATATCACCACATTTTTTTGAAAATTATGGTGTTCTTGGATTCCATTTTCACTACAGAATTTTGGTGTCGCCCTATCGGAGTGCGCACTTCTAAGTACGTAACTGAAATAATATTTATTATCACCAATTAATCCTAAATTAAAGTTAACTACAACCCATGAAAATAATCTTTTTTAACAATCCAATTATTCACAGTTTCTAGTAAATAGAATTTTCGGGGTGTTACATACCGTGTAGCTATAGTCCCTCGTCCAACTAATATCCCAGAGACTGTAAGTAAGGCATGGTCGAGTTAGGCCCATACGGATTCCAACTTGGTCTTACTCATATCGAATTCTCCCAAAGAACTCTTTCTCTCTCAATCTGATCGACCCTGGCTAGGGATATGCCTGAGTAAGAACACACAGAATATTTCTCTCATAATACCGAGAGTGGATGATCCTTTGTTGACACTCAATTGCCTTCATAAGGTTAACTACCATTCCCAATGACTGACTGTACTAGATCTGGGACAACTAGACATATAATTCCAGTATCAAAGAATGGGTACTTAAGTAAGGCATCCCCTTGGATTCTTAAGTCCAAGGACTAGTTACACAACTGGGACCATAAAATCATTGTCTGACAATTAGGTATCATCAACCATCCAGCATTTTGAGAACGGATCATTCAGTGAACTCATTCCATAATGAGCACATGTACCATACCCCTAGTGTCTTCACACACGTAGCTTTGAGACCAGCTACCTCTATCATATGGACGAGTATATAGTACACTAGTCTACTCGATTATCTCGATGTCCTTCTCGAGCAACCTATGACCAAGAATATTAAGGATCAGTATTTAAAGAGAATTGGTCTCATTATCATGATCTCATCATGATCCAATTCCCATTGCACAGATCCATGGACATCACATCATATGTACATCACATGCATGTAATATATAGTGAGAAAAAGCCATTAATATAATTACCAGAAGAGATCAGTACAAGATTACAAGTGCCATCACTAATGTGAATTGGCTTGTATGACACTCATAATTAGCAATCTCCCACTTGACCTAAAGCTAATCACCTACATGTTTGATCCCCATCAGACCTCGGTGTTGTTCAAAAACAACCTGAGTCAACGGCTTTTGTCAGTGGATCTATAATGTTATCTTCGCATGGAACTCTTTCCATTGATACATCACCACGGGTCACGATCTCACTGATCAAGTGGAACCTCCTCAGAACGTGATTGGACTTCTGATGAGACCTTGGTTTCCTTGCTTGAGCAATCGCCCCATTTTTGTCGCATAACAATGCCATCGACTCTCCATGGCCACGCACCACTCCTAAGTCTGTGATGAACTTCTTCATCCAGATAGCTTTCTTCGCAGCTTCTAAAGTAGCAATATACTCTGCCTATGTGGTCGAGTCAGCAGTAGTCTCTTGCTTGGCACTCTTCCAGCTTACTGCTCCTCCATTCAGGGTAAATATAAACCCCGAGTTAGACTTGCTATCATCAACATCGGACTGAAAACTTGAATTCGTGTAGCTCTCAACCTTGAGGCCACATTCTCCATATATGAGTAAAAGATCCTTATTCCTTCTCAAGTACTTAAGGATACACTTTACTGCCTTCTAGTGTTCCAAACTTGGATCCTCCTGATACCTACTCATAACGCTTAGAGCATGCACTACATCAGGCCTAGTACATAACATAGCATACACGATGGATCCTATGGCAGAAGCATAGGGAATCCTATCCATATTTGCCCTTTCTTCTGGAGTGTTTGAGGACATACTCCTAGAAAGTGAAATTCCATGTCTCATCGGTATGAGACCTCTCTTGGAATTCTCCATGCCAAACCTTTTGGAAATGGAATCTATGTACCTGGACTAGGACAAGCCAAACATCCTCTTCGGTCTATCTCTATAGATCTGAATCCCCAATATAGAGGATGCTTCCCCTAAGTCCTTCATAGAGAATTTCTTGGATAGCCAAGCCTTAACAATGAATAGCATTCATACTGATCCCAATGATGAGAATGTCATCCACATATAACACCAAGAAGGTGATCTCCCACTTATCTTCTTGTACACACAAGGCTCATCTTCTTTCTTAATGAAGTCATAAGATATGATTGCTTGATCATATCTTATATTCTAACTTCAAGAAGCTTACTTTAGTCCATAAATGGACCTAAGCAACCTACACACTTTGTCTGGACTGTCCTTGGAAATGAATCCCTCAGACTGTATCATATACACATCTTCCTCGAGGTTGCCATTTAGGAATGTGGTTTTTACATCCATTTGCCCGATCTCATAGTCATGGTGTGTTGCAATAGTCAATAGAATTCTGATGGATTTTAGCATGGCGACGGGCGAGAATGTTTCGTCATAGTCAACACCTTGTCTTTGACGATACCCTTTTGCCACAAGCCTTGCCTTAAAAGTCTCTACCTTTCCATCTACTCTAATCTTTTTTTTGAATATCCACTTGCACACAATGGGTACAATACCCTCAGGTGCAACAACTAGGTTTTTTTTTTAATTGATATGACAGAGGAGTGAACCTCTAATGTCAATATCGGGTAATCAGATTTTCATATATAGCTGAAAACATAAAGAGAGAGGGGGGGGGGGGGAAGGGGGTGGTAGTCCACTTCCCTCGCCTCGATGTCGGGGATGCTCCTGATGTTGTGTATCATAGGGAGGTTGATCATGTAGCCACTGTGTTCTCCTTTTTGGGGATGTGATGGAAGGGTCGGTGCTGCCATTGAGGGCGCTGCAGATGGGAAACACGTGGGGCGGGGGGGGGGGGGTGAGGTTTGCTCGTCATCTTATGGATATCACCACTCTATCTTTTTGCGGAGTGCATCGGTGAAGGACATCCGGAGCACTGTTGGGGATGGCGAGGCTGTGATTCCGGATGGCATGACAAGCGGAGCAGTATGCTTTTCCTTGAGGGAAGACGGTGTGGCTTCAGCTAAAGCATCTTTCAGAAAGTCGAAAAACTGACCTGGGCTATCAAGGAGGGGGTCTGCATCAGTTAGCCTCCAAGCAGGGGTTCCAATTACAGCAGTGACAGCGGTGCACGATGTGGCATCTTCAGGTGTAGTAGGAAGAGTTTGCTGAACTGGAGGTTCAGCAGGTTCCCATGAAGGAGCAGAGGCGTTCAGAACTTGGGGTATTTTGCTCATGTGTTTGGTGGTAGCGGGGGCTGCCTGTTGTAGCTTAGATGCTGTGGGAACAACTAGGTTCCAAACCTTGTTGGAGTACATGGAATCCATCTTAGATTCATGGCCTCTTGCCACTTTCTGGAGTCTATGCTCATAATAGCCTCCTCGTAGGTTTGAGGATCAACATCCTCAGAGTTATGTCCCTTCATATGTCCTACATATCTCTCAGGAGGGATAGGAACTCTACTAGATCTACGCAAAGTTGGATCTTGTGTGTCATGTATCTGAACAGACTCATCCTACGGAATGGTGCTTGAGCTAGGTTCTCCAACCTGGCTCAACTCTATCACTCTCCCGCTGTTTCCACCAAGAATGTGTTCCTTCTCAAGAAGCACAACCCTCTTGTCAACAAAGACCTTTTGTTCCTAGGATGATAGAAGTAATACCCACAAGTCTCCTTGGGGTATCCCACGAACAAGCACCATTCCATCCTAGATTCCAACTTGTCAGGATTGTGTCTTTTAACGTGGGCAGGGTAGCCTCAAATCTTAACAATCTTAAGATCGGGCTTCTTCCCTTTCCATATCTCATATGGAATAGAAACTACCCTTTTAGTTGAAACTCTGTTCAGAAGGTAAGTTGCGGTCTCTAGAGCATATCCCCAAAATGATAATGGGAGGGAGGCAAAACTCATCATGGACCGCACCATGTCTAAGAGCATGCGGTACACTATTCAGCTGTGGTATATAAGGAGGAGTCCATTGGGATAAAATCCATGGTCTCTGAGAAATTGGGTGAATCTGTACTTAAGTATTCTCCTCCTCGATCTGATCGGAGAGTCTTGATACTCTTTCCAGTTTAATTCTCCACCTCATTCTTATATTCTCTGAGTTTCTCAAAGGCCTCGAATTTGTACTTCATTAACTACACATGTCTAAACCTTGAGAAGTCATCAGTGAATGTAATGAAGTAGAAAAACTTACCTCTAACATGTGTGGACATAGGTCCACATACATCACTATGTATGAGTTCTAATAACTCAGAGGTTCTCTCTCCAGTTTCACTAAAAGGAGAGTTGGTCATCTTCCCTTGGAGGCAAGATTCATAGGTTGTATATGATTCATAATCAAATGGATCTAAATGTCCATCTTTTAGCAACCTTTGAATTCTTCCTTCATGAATATGACCTAGCCTACAATGCCAAAAGTATGCATAATTCACATCATCACTTTTTCTCTTAGAGATACAATGTATGTCCATGACATAAGGAGCAACATCTATCAAGTACAAACCATTTGTCAAAGACCCCCTCAAAATGATCACATCATGATTTAACATAGAACAATCATTGCCCTCAAAAAGGAATTTGTATCCCAACCTTGTCATACAAGAGATTGAGATAATGTTTTTTATTAGAGAGGGTACAAAATAGCATGTTTCCAAAACAAAGATGCTCCTTTCGGCGTCCATAGGTTGACCTTGCAATGGCAACAACAACAACCATTCTGTTGTTTCCCATTCTCAGGTTCACCTTGCCTTTAGCCAATCTTCTGTGCCTTGTCAAGACCTACAACGAAATGCAGATATGAGATGCACATCCAGTATCTAATACCCATGCATTATCATAATTTTTCGACAAATGAATATCAAGCATGAACACACCTGAAGCTACTCCTAGCTTCTACTTTGCCTTTTCTACAAGGTAATGTAGAGTGTGCGGAATTAATTATAACGGGAATCTAGAAGGGGGGGTTGAATAGATTACCACCAATTATTAACAAACGGACCTTAGTTTCGAGATTAAGACAGATTGTGAAAAACTTGTAAGGATGTAGATCAACTTTGAGTCTAAATGTGTGTGTAGAATGTGTGCACAAGATCAGCAGTATGGAATATGTGAGATCAAGTTATCTTGCCTATCAAGCATCTAGCGGTAGATCAAGGCAAACCATAGGACACGATGATTTAACGTGGTTCGGATTACACAACTTGTGTATCCTACGTCCACCATCCACACACACACATGCCAAACTGCTTATCAAGCAAGTTCAACACATGCAACCACACACACACAAGATCTGAGATGAACAAGATCTCAGATCAACCCACACACATGAGGATTGAGCACGAGGATTGCTCAAACCAACATCACACACGTGAGATGAAAAGTTAAAGTGCAGGAAGAGTTCAAAGTGAAAAAATAGATTGAATGATTGAACTCTTCAAATCCTTCGTCCAGATGATCTTCAAACTTGAAGTTGTAGATGATCTGATGTTGATGCTTAAGCCTTGAGGACGAATATGCTCCAATCTAATCTTCTGAGACAGATCTTCTTGTTGTTGATGCTTGAATCTTGGAGCAAAGCACTGGAAACCTTCTTCTAGTTCTTCTAGGCTTGGGAGTTGATGTGGAGGCTCCTTGGTGCGAAAAGGAGGCTATAAGGTCTTTATATAGGTGTGTCCTATTCTCATACAATCCTTGGGATTCGCGTGTGAGAGAAAAGGACACCCTAATAAAGATCACATGTTGCAAGTACACAGCGGCTGTCGACAGATGCACATCGACTGTCGACAAATACTGTAGCACATCTGTCTTCTAGAACTGAATTTCTGAACCATAGGCTGGGCTGTCGATAGACACATCCTGGCTGTCGACAGCTGCTGCTTGTCTTGATTTTCCAGAAGCTTTGAGATGAAGTTCATCAGTGGCTATCGACAGATGAGTTCTGGCATGTCGACAATTGTTGTTGTCTTTGGTTTTCCAGAACCCTGTTGTTGGATGGTCTTCAGTGGTTGTCGACAGATGCAGGGGTGCTGTCGACAGCTACTACTTAAAGTCTTCTATCCAGAACCTTTTTTGCTTAAGATTTCTTCAAGTTGTGCACTTTCTTTTTCATGTAATCTCCTACAAGAAAGAAGCTTCAAATTAGATATCATGTAGGCATTGTCTAAGTCATTTTGTCATTGTGGCATGTCATTTTGTCATTGTTTTATTGTGTTATCATCAAAAACATACAATCATCATGAATGTCATACAAGCATAACTCAATATTCTCCCCCTTCTTGATGATGACAAAAATACACTCAATGTCTCCCCCTTTTTGACAACATTCAAAAAGATAGAAAATGCAAGAGATCATAGAGGAAACAAGAGTTGATTTCATTGATAAGCCTGAGTTGCAAACAGTACATTGGCATTGCATTACATGGCAAAAGATGAACCTTAAAATGACAACCTAACACCCCATTTGCCCTTTAGAAAGGAAATGCATCCTATACATTTCTAATGATGGTCATCCCCAGGAGGAGTAAAATGACGGGGACCTTGAACACCAAAAGAATAGATATAATCTAGATGCCTCTGAATCTGAGCTTGATCTTCTTCAAGTGCATCCATCCGAGTATTCACATGCTGAGGAAGCTAATCAAATCTATTGTTGATATGCTGGGTGATGGATGTTTGGAACTAAAGCAATTGATCAGCCATGAATTGTTTCAAGTCTTCAAGGACTAGAGCTTGAGGGGCATGCTGAGTGTTTGGCTCATTAGGGAACTGTGGTACATCTTCATCTCCACCAGAGATCTCCATGTGTTCTTGGGGAGGTTCCTCTTCACTAGCCTCGTCTTCATCTGAACCTTGCTCTTCTTCAGCTTCTTGTCCTTTGAGAGTCCTGGTGACTCTACCGTCAATCATTTTGTAGCCCATCCTATGAGCAGTGGTAATGTCATAGGCACTCCTTGTCTTGAGGGTGACAAACTCACCTACATTGAGTGGAATTCCAACAAAGGAAATGATAGAAGTGATGGGACAAGCATAAGGCATTGATCGTTTGGGATTATTAAAGCATTGTTTGATGAGGTCAAATATGAGATTGGGCAAATTGATTTGTTGACTGTCACGCCCCCAATTTTTAGCAGCGGAATTAATCGGGAACACAACGAACAAGCATGCATTCAGAAGCCATAGACAATGACTAATACCAGTAGGGCCCACAATTCAATAATCAAAGCTCTATTCATCAAAATAAATGATTAATACAATATCCAATGTCAAAATAAGAACAACTCTCTACTTACCAGTCTTAGCTATCTCTCAAAGAAAGATAAAAATTCAATGATGACCAATCTCTCACTAATTGTAATAAGAAAAGCTCTCTAAAGTGTAATTCACGCTCAGCACACAATCCCATCATTAATCTTTATTCTTCATTCTCGCTTCCTGAAAATGTTAGGAAAGCAGGTATGAGCAACTAGCCCAATAGGATTTACATCTCGATGTGCAGGCACTGATATAAGTGATTAACGTTTTACTCAGGCAGGCATAAGTATAAACAAGATGTTCTAACATGCATGATAAATCCAATGAAAACATAATTAGCAATGCGTTTAAGAGATGTCCAATGAATTCGTGATATTATGTGAGAAGGACGATCAAGTAAAAGAGATTATTACGCTAGAAGGTATATTGCATATACAAGGGAGTATTCACACTTGGAAGTAATAAACATGGTTAATAATTCAAGAAGGTCAGGATAACTCATGTGTAAAAATCACTGAAGAGGGAACAGTCAGGATTATACAAGAAAATTGTTTCACGTAAGAAAATCACTAGAGTATCTTTCAAGAGATCAAGATAGCAATGGGAAGTGCAAGCACGCAGGGCAATTCACTAGCAAGCATTTTGAGTAACCTATTTTGGGCACTTCAAAGGAATCTACTTTTCATATCACGCAGGGTCTACTAGTGCCTCAAGCAAGTACATCCTTCTACCACTCGGGTTTAGGACCAGCATGTAGTAGCAAGTAACAAGTCAAGTCAAGCAAGTATATCACATGTAACAAGTATGTGCCATGCCAAGCACCAATCATGATTCCGCACCATGCCAGGCAACACGACTTTGTTAGGGGATCAGCCTAACAATCAACTCCTTGGGTAACAAACATCTTTGAGAAAACTGGCAATCAACACCTTGGGATAAACAGGACTTTATCGGGGGCGAATCCGACAATCACACCCATAGGTAACAGGACTTTGCCTGAATCTCCAGGACCAGATACGGGCCCTCAATCAGGTTCGTATTGCGCAATACTGGCATATGTCCCAATGAGCCCGTCGACTCATGGGTAACAAGACCGTGTTTTGAGTCCATGACTCCAATCTTATTCATATCATTAGAATGCATTTCGAGATTGTATCACAAGAGGGTGTGTAAATAACGATGGACTGGTCAAGAGAGTTAAAGACTATCATGTCAAGGACAAAGATTCAGGATCACGATTGTAAAGAGAGTGATCAGGTGTAATTTAAGTTTAACAATCCACTAATGTCTTTGTCATTCAATTTGGACTAATGTCGAGAGAGTAATATGAGAAAGAAAAGTGCACACTACCTCCTGGGAACTTCAATGGTACAACCAGCTCGGTCTCCATGAGGGAATCCATGGAGTACAGAGACTTACGGAGGTCTTAGCAAAAGGTTCCTAGTCTGCCAGAACGGAATGTCCAACAGAGAGGTTCCAATTTGTCAAGAAAAGGGTTGCCTAACTTGTGCAAATGTATAAGTGTAACGTGTATCGAAAACTTGCCAAATCAAGTGTGCTATAGAATAGCAAGAGAATTATGACAACCATGGGAAGTAACTAATAAGATAAGTTTACAATCAAGAAACTCCAAATAAAGCAAGATCATTATGTAACATGTAGAATAAGCAGGTAATTAAAGGCTATGCATGGTTAAGGTAAGGTTCTCTACATGTCATTATTACCAAGCCAATTTTCATTCAAGTTTAAGTTATCATTTTAACCATAAACTGAGCATAAGATGATGAATAAGATCAATCATATGGTACAGAGACATGATCATATCATTAAGAATATTAGAATAAGATTTCAAGTTATTAACGTCTTTATAAATGAGTTAAACATATTTTATATTGCTGGAAGTATGAAAATCATGCTTAATAAAACTTAATAGAACTTAATCAAGCTCAATCATGGCTTAATCATGCTTAATTAAACTTAATAAAGGTTAATTAAGGATTAACAAGACTTAATTAGAGTTAATTAGGACTTAATCAAACTTAATAAAACTTAATCAAGCTTAATTAAACTTAATTAGAACTTATTCAAGCGTAACGAAGCTTAATAAAACTTAATTAGACCATAATCAGACTTAATTAGGTCTTAATAACACTTAATTAAGCTTAATCATACTTTAAATAAACTTAATCTGGCTTAATCATACTTAAATAGGGCTTAATAACTCTTAATCAAGTTTAATCAGACTTTAAATAGACTTAATCTGGCTTAATCATACTTAAACATGGCATAATAACACTTAATCAGACTTAATCAACTTTAAATATACTTAATCTAGTTTAATCATACTTAAACAAGGCTTAACAACATTAAATCAAGCTTAATGAGACTTTAAATAGACTTAATCTGATTTATTCAGGATTTAAAAACACTACCAGTTGACCTATTTCAAATAACAAATAGGAGTTAGGGGTTTCTGTGCAAAAAAACAATAGAAAAAGAATATAAAAAATATGTGAGCCAGCTGGGAGAGGCAAAGAACCAAGTAGTAGGGCTCGGTGTAGTGCACCAAAATAGGAGGGCACCTCTAGTTCGGCGCAGTGTACCGCCACATGGGGGGGGGGGGGGGGGGTCCTTTGGCGGGATACAGATTTCAAAAGGGCAGGTGCATTAGGCCAACCTGCTTCCTTCAACCACTGCAGCATAGTGTGCCCAAACAAGAACATGATTTGTAGAAAACGCGATTTGATTCTTGGCTTCGAAAAACACATTTCTAATGCGCTTTTGGAGAAACTCTCAACATAAAACTTGTTCCAAACAAGTTGTAGAAGGTCCCTATGGTTTTTATTTGAATAAATTTGGCCTAGGGATGCGTGAATTTCAGTTTTATGATCATTCAGCCCTAATTCACAGCATGCTTAAAAAACACTTAGTACGATCAAAACAATGCATAAAAATTGGGGAAAATAGAGGGGAATCCTTCCTAACATGTTGAATAATCTTCAGTCAAAGTTTCATGAATTTTTGATAAGTGATGTAAGAGATACAAGCTTAAGAATATGCAACTCGTTTGAACACGAAAAATGAAACTTTGGGGCTTTAATTCGATGTGTATGCATGACATAAATTGGGGAAAACTTGTCTAACATTCTTGGGGCATGGAGAGGTATCTATGAACAAGTTTAATTAGAGTTTGGCCCAAGATTACCTACCTTTTGAATGTCTTTTGCAAAGGGGATGAAGAACCACGTTTTTTGATGAAAAACACACAAATCTTTGCTCTAGATCTCCTCTTCTTGCTCCTAGCCAATCCACCCACGTCTAGCAAGGTTGGGAGAAGGTTGGGGGCGGCCATGGAGGGTTTATGATATATTTATAAGGGTAGGGTTGTGCAAAAATGAATTTAAGTTTTCTAATCTTGAAGGTAGGAGTCCTACCATGATTAGAGCTCCTTTCTATGGCTATTTCCTTCTAATCTTACCCCAATTAAGAGGGTAAGTGGAAGCAAATTCGTGCTCCCCAATTGGGCTAGGGTTTAAACTTGTACCATGGCCTATTTGACACATTTTTATACTTAATTAACCCACTTTAAGGGTGGTTATTGGGTTATCACAAATTTTAAATATTAATTTACTATATTTGGCTTCCTATTGAGCCCAATAAATATGATTGAACATTAAACATCTATTTCACATGACTTAGTTACCTATGATAATGAGTTTTCGACATTATCAGATTTTATCATCTTAAGTCGGACTTTATAGTTTTATTAACCCAAACATGTCTGTTTAACTCTAATTTCTTTACTATTATTTTTATCTCCTTATTTAATATGTCTTCCTAAAATTTCGTGTGATTCTGAGTTGGTTTTTCTTATGTGATAATTATGTTTATCGTTATCAGGTTTATACATCTTAATACTTGTTCGGTATTATCCAACCAAGTTATTCATGTCTTAACCCACTTTCTTTATCACTCATTGTAATTTATTGTTTAGTGTCCGAACATAAATTTTTGTTTAATTGTGTAGCAATATCTCACATGTTATAATAATTATCTTATTTATTTATATTTTAAAAAATTCGGGTTGCTACATCCTCCCCCACTTAAAAGAATTTAGTCCTCCAAATTCATATGATATCGAATGGTATGAGCGCAAAATTATTCAGAATATTTATCTTGATCATCTCCCCCATTTAAGATTGTGCATGTAAGGCATAATTTTCAAAGTAGGTCACTTATCCGAGATAGATATTTATCAATCTTTGAACTAGCTCTCCTTAGGCTCTACCCAAACTCACCAGATGCTTACAGTGAACCTAACTTAATGTTAGATACAAACCCTATGATTCCTAGATCCTCACGACCAAGATCCTTAACGTAGAGTCATAACTTAGCCTCTAATATATCCTAGGACTTTAGGAAGTCTAGGCTCTGATACCACTCTATCATGCCCCGATTTTTAGTAGAGGAATTAATCGAGAACGCGACGAACAAGCATGCATTCAGAAGCCATAGACAATGACTAATACTAGTAGGGCCACAATTCAATAATCAAAGCTCTATTTATCATAATAAATGATTAAATAATATCCAATGTCAAAATAAGAACAACTCTCTACTTACCAGTCTTAGCTATCTCTCAAAGAAAGATAAAAATTCAATGATGACCAATCTCTCACTAACTAAATAAAGAAAAGCTCTCTAAAGTGTAATTCACGCTCAGCACACAATCCCATCATTAAGCTTTATTCTTCATTCTCGCTTCCTGAAAATGTTAGGAAAGTAGGTATGAGCAAACTAGCCCAGTAGGATTTACATCTCGATGCGCGGGCAATGATATAAGTGATTAACATTTTACTCAGGCAGGCATGAGTATAAACAAGATGTTCTAACATGCATGATAAATCCAATGAAAACATAATTAGCAATGCGTTCAAGAGATGTCCAATGAATTCGTGATATTATGTGAGAAGGACGATCAAGTAAAAGAGATTATTATGCTAGAAGGTATATTGCATATACAAGGAAGTATTCACACTTGGAAGTAATAAACATGGTTAATAATTCAAGAAGGTCAGGATAACTCATGTGTTAAAATCACTGAAGAGGGAACAGTCAGGATTATACAAGAAAATTGTTTCACGTAAGAAAATCACTAGAGTATCTTTCAAGAGATCAAGATAGCAATGGGAAGTGCAAGCACGTAGGGCAATTCACTAGCAAGCATTTTGGGTAACCTATTTTGGGCACTCCACAAGAATGTACTTTTCATATCACGCAGGGTCTACTAGTGCCTCAAGCAAGTATGCCCTTCTACCACTCGGGTTCAGGACCAGCACGCAGTAGCAAGTAACAAGTCAAGTCAAGCAAGTATATCACATGTAACAAGTACGTGCCATGCCAAGCACCAATCATGATTCCGCACCACGCCAGTCAACACGACTTTGTTAGGGGATCAGCCTAACAATCAACTCGTGGGGTAACGAACATTTTGGGAAAATTAGCAATCAACACCTTGGGGTAAACAGGACTTTGTCGGCGGCAAATCCGATAATCATACCCATAGGTAATAGGACTTTGCCAGATCTCCAGGACCAGATACGGGCCCTCAATCAAGTTCGTATTGCGCAATACTGGCATATGTCCCAATGAGCCCGTCGACTCATGGGTAACAAGAACGTGTTTTGAGTCCATGACTCCAATCTTATTCATATCATTAGAATGCATTTCGAGATTGTATCACAAGAGGGTGTGTAAATAAGGATGGACTGGTCAAGAGAGTTAAAGACTATCATGTCAAGGACAAAGATTCAGGATCACGATTGTAAAGAGAGTGATCAGGTGTAATTTAAGTTTAACAATCCACTAATGTCTTTGTCATTCAATTTGGACTAATGCCAAGAGAGTAATATGAGAAAGAAAAGTGCACACTACCTCCTCAGAACTTCAATGGTACAACCAGCTCGGTCTCCATGAGGGAATCCACGGAGTACAAAGACTTACGGAGGTCTTAACAAAAGGTTCCTAGTCTGCCAGAACGGAATGTCCAATAGAGAGGTTCCAATTTGTCAAGAAAAGGGTTGCCTAACTTGTGCAAATGTATAAGTGTAACGTGTATCGAAAACTTGCCAAATCAAGTGTGCTATAGAATAGCAAGAGAATTATGACAACCATGGGAAGTAACTAATAAGATAAGTTTACAATCAAGAAACTCCAAATAAAGCAAGATCATTATGTAACATGTAGAATAAGCAGGTAATTAAAGGCTATGCATGGTTAAGGTAAGGTTCTCTACATGTCATTATCACCAAGCCAATTTTCATTCAAGTTTATATTATCATTTTAACCATAAACTGAGCATAAGATGATGAATAAGATCAATCATATGGTAACAGAGACATGATCATATCATTAAGAATATTAGAATAAGATTTCAAGTTATTAACGTCTTTACAAATAAGTTAAACATATTTTATATTGCTGGAAGTATGAAAATCATGATTAATAAAACTTAATAGAACTTAATCAAGCTCAATCATGGCTTAATCATGCTTAATTGAACTTAATCAAGGTTCATTAGAGATTAACAAGACTTAATTAGAGTTAATTAGGACTTAATCAAACTTAATAAAAACTTAATCAAGCTTAATTAAACTTAATTAGAACTTATTCAAACGTAATGAAGCTTAATAAAACTTAATCAGACCTTAATTAGGTCTTAATAACACTTAATTAAGCTTAATCAGACTTTAAATAGACTTAATCTGGCTTAATCATACTTAAATAGGGCTTAATAACTCTTAATCAAGTTTAATCAGACTTTAAATAGACTTAATCTAGCTTAATCATACTTAAACATGGCTTAATAACACTTAATCAGACTTTAAATATACTAAATCTAGCTTAATCATACTTAAACAAGGCTTAATAAAACTAAATCAAGCTTAATCAGACTTTAAATAAACTTAATCTGGTTTATTTAGAATTTAAAAACACTATCAGTTGACCTATTTCAAATAACAAATAGGAGTTAGGGGTTTCTGTGCAAAAAGACAACAGAAAAAGAATATAAAAAAAATATGTGAGCCAGTTGGGAGAGACAAAGAACCAAGTAGTAGGGCTCGGTGTAGTGCACCAAATAAGAGGGCACCTCCAGCTCGACGCAGTGTGCCGCCGCATGGGGGGTCCTTTGGCGGGATACAGATTTCAAAAGGGCAGGCACATTAGGCCAACCTACTTCCTTCAACCACTGCAGCACAGTGTGCCTAAACAAGAACAGGGATTTGCAGAAAACGTGATTTGATTCTTGGCTTCGAAAAACACATTTATAATCCGATTTTGGAGAAACTCTTAACATAAAACTTGTTCCAAACAAGTTGTAGAAGGTCCCTATATTTTTTATTTGAATAAAGTTGGCCTAGGGATGCGTGAATTTCAGTTTTATGCTCATTCAGCCCCATTTCGCAGCATGCTTAGAAAACACTTAGTACGATCAAACCAATGGATAGAAATTGGGGAAAATAGAGGGGAATCCTTCCTAACATGTTGAATAATCGTCAGTCAAAGTTTCATGAATTTTAGATAAATGATGTAAGAGATACAAGCTTAAGAATATGCAACTCGTTTGAACATGAAAACTGAAACTTTAGGGCTTTAATTCGATGTGTATGCATGATATAAATTGGGGAAAACTTATCTATGAACAAGTTTAATTAGAGTTTGGCCCGAGATTACCTACCTTTTGAATGTCTTTTGCAAAGGGGATGAAGAACCACATTTTTTGAGGAAAAACACACAAATCTTTGCTCTAGATCTCCTCTTCTTGCTCCTAGCCAATCCACCCCGTCTAGCAAGGTTGGGAGAAGGTTGGGGGCGGCCATGGAGGGTTTATGATATATTTATAAGGGTAGGGTTGCGCAAAAATGAATTTAAGTTTCCTAATCTTGAGGGTAGGAGTCCTACCATGATTAGAGCTCCTTTCTATGGCTATTTCCTTCTAATCTCACCCTAATTAAGAGGGTAAGTGGAAGCAAATTCGTGCTCCCCAATTGGCTAGGGTTTAAACTTGTACCATGGCCCATTTGACCACTTTTATGCTTAATTAACCACTTTAAGGGTGGTTATTAGGTTATCACAAATTTTAAATATTAATATACTATATTTGGCTTCCTATTGAGCCCAATAAACATGATTGAACATTAAACATCTATTTCACATGACTTAGTTACCTATGATAATGAGTTTTCGACATTATCAGATTTTATCGTCTTAAGTCAGACTTTACAATTTTATTAACCCAAACATGTCTGTTTAACTCTAATTTCTTTACTATTATTTTTATCTCCTTATTTAATTTATCTTCCTAAAATTTTGTGTGATTCTGAGTTGGTTTTTCATATGTGATAATTACGTTTATCGTTATCGGGTTTATGCATCTTATACTTGTTCTGTATTATCCAACCAAGTTATTCATGTCTTAACCCACTTTCTTTATCACTCATTGTAATTTATTGTTTAGTGTCCGGACATAAACTTTTGTTTAATTGTGTAGCAATATCTCACATGTTATAATAATTATCTTATTTATTTATATTTTTAAAAAGTCGGGTTGCTACATTAACCCTGAAGGAAGTACTAGAAAAGATTTTTATGGACTTCGGTGACGAGTTCGCTAC
Source organism: Colocasia esculenta (assembly GCA_014218235.1). Lineage (NCBI taxonomy): Eukaryota > Viridiplantae > Streptophyta > Magnoliopsida > Alismatales > Araceae > Colocasia > Colocasia esculenta. Next base: position 64,392,867 of record CM024757.1, on the reverse strand, counting down.
TACCATCCTTTGGCGCAATGAGGGTAGTGAAGATGTGATGGATCATGCGATGAAGAGGTGGAAAAGTGTTGGCATTGAGCTTGGCAATGGATTGGTGGTGTCATAGGGTTGTTGAGTAATGAGGGTATGGTACTCAGAAGGATTAAGGTGTGTGAAGAGAATATCAGCCCCCGTGTTGGGTATTTGCAGTGCACGGCTGAATAGATTGAGGGTGAGTTGAAATGGAATACCCTTGACAGTGGTGTAGAAGTCATGTTCATCTGTTATCCTCAGGTTGTTGAAGAACAAAGTGACTGCCGTTGGGGAATACTTCTTCTGTGACTTCAAGAAGGGAATACAACCTTGTTTGGCAAAGAGAGGTTCCATGCCTTTGAACATATCTTCCAGGGAAGGGAAGTCCACATATCTGGGCTGCATAATCTTCTTGAAGACACCACGAACCTTACATAGCTTCAGGTTTTGTGGTACGTTGAGTTCTGGGTTGCGGTCTGCCCGGTGCTTGCTTCGTCGCTCTGCCGGAGCCCTGGAACTGTCGTCGGCTTCTTGAGAGGATCTTCTTTGATGGGAAGCAACCATCTTCTGGAGGGTAGACATGGGAAAGATGTAGTGGAGAGAGCAGTAGAGCAGATGGAACAGGAGGAGGAAAGTGAGGAAGCAGCAGAAGAAGAGGATGTAGATGGTGCATTTGAGAGAAGGAAGGGTTTGGTTTAAAATGGAAGGGAGACAATTGTTTGGGGAAGGTGAGGGGATGAAGGGTCGTGGGCCAGCCTGCAGGGTTATTTAAAACCCATTTGAAATGGAAACGACTCACCAAAACCGGACAGAATGTGAACCAGTTCAAGTTATGGACAAAGCAGAATTCCGGCTGTCGATAGTCGCAGACCATCTGTCGACAGCTACTGTGAAAAAGTGCACAGAATGGGATTTTGACAAGTATGAGTGGAGAATGAGTGTTCAGAACAAATTTTAAGATTGAGAACTGTGAGATACACTCATTACAAGATGTCATAATCAATAGTATTAATACATTTCATTTTGCACAATGGTTTGGAGATAATATTCCGGGAATCTTGATTAATGTAACACATAGAATGCAACCTTACAAAGCAGATTTTTATAAGATAACTCATTGAATAAAATCTTTAAAGAGTTACTTATCTCTTTTTGGTGTGAGGTTCAGTTGATGCTTGAAGTGAATATTCATTTTAGCATTTGACAGGAAGCATGAGGTTTGATCTTGATTAAATTCATGGAGGCTTCACTCTATTTCAATTTTTCATAGTCTTTCATGTTGCTTTGGGGTAGGTGGTAATTTAGTTTACATACACCTTTTGACGTGAAGGTAGACACTTGTGATGCCAATACCCCCAGTTACTTAGTGTAGTTAACCATCGTACCATTGTGCAGAGTTGACAGTTTTACTTTTTGACGCGAAGATAGACATTTGTAATGCCAATGTCCTCGGTTACTCAGTATGTGAACTATCATTGCTCTGCCTTTCCCCTAATTTTTTTTTGAATTTGAAGAAATAGGTAGTTTTTCTCCTCTTTTTGATTTACACATCAAGTTCAATGAATGTTTGAGGGCAAAGGCTAATGTAGAAGATTAAGTTCAAGAATCTTCTTACTTATCAAACCATGTCAGAAATAAGAGCATCCACAAAGGTGTTATTCAATGGAGTCATTTTAAAGAAATTAGATTTGTTCAGTGTGTTCTAGATGAAAGAAACCTAGACTCATTCACATATCATTATTTCAAAATCATTGTGATTAATTCAATGCCTTTTCTACTATGTTTTTTTTTTTTTGGAAAGATGGTCCTCAGGGCCTCAAACTAGGAGAGTGCACCCTCCCCCAGAAGGGGAGAATGGACCCACTCCACCAGCGAAAGCACCTGGGCCAAAAATATATTAATAGAGGTAAAAAAAAATACAACTGCAAAGGGGCATACCCCCGTCAAACCAGTCTAACATTCATAAGACTAGACCTATTCATTACAACCGGCCCCTTACAAGAATGTGGAAGGCTAAGAGCACCCCAAAAGACATCATTGTGCATGGAACCAATGGCATAATTGGCAAGCATATTCGCCACCTGGTTAGTTTCCCGAAAGACATGAGAAACCAGACTTAAATTATCATGCAGCATATCCCTCACAACTCGCCACCACCTGTAAGTATACCAAGATGTGCACCTATTCTGCAGGAACGAGTTAATGATAGGGAGTCAGAATAAATAGCAGAAAGGCAAAAGCCTAAAGAACTCGCCAGACGGAGGCCATCGCATAAAGCTCAGATTTCAGCAATCAGACTGTTACCAACACCATAGAAGTGAGCAAAAGCAACCTAAACATTTCCATGCCTGTCCCGGATACAACCACCTCCGCCACAATTCCCTGGATTACCTTTGGAAGCCCCATCAACATTTAAGCAAAAGTGCAATATAGGAGGAATCCAACGAATAAGCTTCAGTTGCTTAGAAGAAAATTGGGGGACAAAACCATAATGATGAAGAATTGATAGCCCACGAATGCGTCGTTAAACACGTGACTAACAATCTCAAAATTATCGGCATACACTAAATATTTTGACAATAGTTAAGTGGTGAGAGCCGAGTCGAATCCACGGGGAAAAAGATTTTAGAGTTGAAAACCTTGAGTTTTAGTTAGGAAAATAGCGTGGTGATATTAAAACTAAGTTGCGTTAAATAAATCTAAGCTAAACTAAATAAATAAAGAGAGAGATATTAAGAGAGAGAGAGAGAGAAAGACTATTATGAATGGAAGAGAGTAAGAAAATACCTAGTGACCGATTAACTAAACAAGATATTCTAAATCTCTTAACACAAGCATATCCACACTAAAATAAATCTAAAGAGACAAGAAGGTGAAGAGAGAAAGTAGAAAGAGGAGAATAGAAGAGAGAGACGGAGGGTACAAATAGTGAACAAAATAACTAACAAACTTTATTTAAATAAAAGAAATAATGTGCATCTAACATACAACTTTAATTAAAGAGAGAATAAGGGAAAACAAGAGAAACGAGAGAGAGAAAGCAAGAAGAGAGAGAGGAGAGAGAAGAGAGAGAGAAGAGAGAAGAGAGAGAGAGAGAGAAGAAAAGAGAGAGAAAAGAGAGAGAAAGTGAGAGGAGAGAGAGAGCGCGAGAAAGAGAGAGAGAGTGCGAGAGAGAGAGAGAGAGACGCGAGAGAGAGAGAGAGCGGCAATAGAGAGGAGAGAGAGGGGGGCCCGCGCCTACGTGCATGCAAACGCATGCACGTAGGACGGGCTGTGGGCTCGCGCGGGGGTTTGCGCGCGGGCGCGGGCAGGCGGCGGGCGGGCGGCTGGGCAGGCGCGCGGGCGCAAGGCGTGCGGGCGCGGGGCGCGCGGGCGGCAGGTGCGGGGCACGTGCGGGGCAGCAGGCGCGTAGGCGGGGCCGAGGCGGGGCGTACAGGGGTGCTTTGCTGCTGCTGCTTGTTGTTCTCCTGAGAAGAAGAGAGACCGGGGGAGAGGAAGAAGAAGGGAAGACGAAAGAGGATAGGGAGAAGAAAGAGAAAGAAGAAGAGGAGGAAGGGGAGATCGCAGGAGGGAGAAGAGAGAAAGTAGGAAAAGAATCATAGCAAGAGAGAGAGGGGAGAGGTTTATAAAGTGGTAGAGAAAGAGAGGAAGGGGGAGAGAGGAAAGGAAAGAGAGATTTTTAGAAAATAAGGGAGAAGATTTTTAAAAGTGAGAAAGTGTTTAAAAAATAGAGGGAGAATATTTTAATAGAATCTCTCTTTTATTTTCTCTTGCTTCACTCCAATCCATTAGCCCATTAAGCACTTCATAGAATGGCCCATTAACCTGCAAATACAACATAAAATTGAATTTAATCAACTATCGTCTATGATAATAGAAATCTTATGAATTTATCAAGTGTTAGTCATTGAAATGGCATGATTATTCATGATAATTATGATATTATCACATCCCCCAACTTACTCATTGCTAGTCCCTTAGCAATGCACACAGGTGAATAATCGGGACTAACAGGAACTCAAAACATCTTTTTCCATGTCAAGAAAGTAGAGAGGAGACTGATCAACACTAAATATTTCTAGTTCTAGTAGCATGTGTCAAAGATAATCATGCAGTTCATGTTATTAGACAGTTCCTCAAGATACAGTTGAAATTATCATTTCCTTCATGAATGCACTTATGATCAACAAGCATTACTAAGATAGTGCATGAGCTTTTGACCCATTACTTAGAGATGATATCAACTCTACACTCCTTAAATCCAATCCTCGAATTACAGGTAGCTTTCACTCTGCCTTTTCTGTCTCCTCATTTCATTCATTTTATTTTATTTTATTTTTTTCAACTTGGATATCCTTTCACCGTTTGACGCAAACTTCTACACTTCTTGAGGTGCCGAATCCCGGTTACTAAGCTAGGGATTTCCTTCTTCATTTTGTCATTCTTTTTTTTTTCCATAGCTTGCAGGCAGGTAGCTTTTTCCCCACGATTAGTTTTCAATAAGAGTGTAGAATGTCAATCCTCAACATGAGTATTAGGTAAAACTCTCATCACCCTCATGAATGACACTTATTCATCATGTAATTCATGTGTGTAGAAAATTTCAAATGTAGTTTGAGAAAATTGTTAAGAACATAACTACAAAATTCATCCTTTAACGTACCACAAGCACAAGTATATACTTAGAGTAAAATCATTCTAGAATGAAGTGTTCTTTCCATGAAAAACGATATATGAAGTATAATGTTTGGGATGTTTAGCAGGATTTTAAAATTTGAAAGATTTCCCTCCCCCAACTTGAATGACATTGTCCTTAATGGCATAAAAGTAATGAACATAGAATAAAGCCAATGTAAGTTAAGGAAGGAGAGATGCAACCTGATGATCACATGAGGATGGTTGCACACTAGCTTCATCAAAGGTAATGGCCTTCAAAAACCTAGAACACAATAGAAAAGAAGAAATAAGTTAAATATCCTAAAAATATTGGGTTGCCTCCCAATAAGCGCTAAGTTTAATGTCTTCAGCCAGACACATAGAGCTAACAGGCTCACGTAACACCCCCAATCAATTGATGCCAAATTTTTTCTTTGTAAGGCATCACCAACCATGGTGGGTCAAGTGGTTCAAACGTACCTTGCAGATCAGTAAGTGATAGAGAAATTGAGGCACTCAAGATCATATCTTCAATTAAAAAATTTTCATTTGTACACTTAAGATCTTTGTATGTGTTGAACACATCAATGCAGACTTTATTATTTTCACCATTTCTACCCACAACTTCCATTTTTAGATCCTCATTCATGATGTTGAGGTCAGATTGAGTTGAATGCTCAGAGGATTGCTTGAACTCCACAGGCTGACTTGTGTCAAAAATAGTAGCATGATCTGGAATGAAATGGATATGACTTTCAACACAAGGATGCTTAAAAGCTTCAAGTGTAGTTGACCAATCAGCTAGTGATAGCATGTCCATGAACATGTTGGATTTGCCAAGGTTAGGGTGAGGTAGGAATTCTATGTCTTTCTCAACATCAAGAGAGACCCAGTCAATGTGGACTTTAGGCAGAATTGCTAATTCATCTCTTACCCAATAAGAATGATTGATGATTACACCCAGCTCTTTCTCCACACTCACTTCTTCTTTGTCACCCACTTGAAACAATGTCACATTAAACTTGGGCCCAACATCTAGATGACATTCTTTTTCGTCTCCCCCCAACTTGAGTTCAGCTAACTCACTAGAGCTTTCCTCAAGTATGACATTATGGATGGAGTCTTCTTGATGATCAGTTTCATGTTGGGCCAAGACTTTGGATTGATTTTCAGTGGCACCCATCTCCTCCTGATTTGACTCATTAATATTATCTCTCATTTTCCAAGTAGGCGTGTCCACAATCATGTTGGACTGAGAATTTGTGGATGGAATTTGAGAGTCAAATTGTTGGTCACAATCAAGATAATGATGTTCATATTTGTCAATGGGTTGACATGGTGATTGGTTATCTTTCCTCCTTTTGATTTCTATGAGTTGCGCAATCAGGAGGTCAGTTTTGACAAATGATTGCTCTAATTCTTGTTGTTTATGGGCGAATGTTTACTCAAAGATTTATTGGTTATCATAGAATTTTTGCATAAATTGCCCAAATTGATCATCGAAGAGACCTGATTGTGAGGGAGATGTATAAGTGGACTGTGGATATACATGTCCCTCATGATGGCTTTTGTCATGAATATCAATTTGGCATTGGGCCTAATGTTGAAAGTTGTGTATAGGTGGGCTTTGGGCTTGGGCCAGAATAGGTTGATCTCTAAGTGTTAAGTGTGGCATTACTTCTCCGAGTGGTTGGAAGGGTGTGCCTTCAGGAGCATTTGTTAAGCACATCGGCAGATCAATGCCAAAAAATCCTTCATTGAACCATGAGATGATTTCAGCACCAAGAAAGGGTCCTTGAATTTCCCCTTGTGGATCTTGGTAAAGCCAACTCAATTCTGTAGGAGGGACATATTGTTCATCTTTTGGGTAAGGAGTGGAGGTGTAAGGCCCTTGAAAATATTGTGTTTCTGCTTGGGTGAAAGATGGCACATTATGGAACAAATTAGTATGGCGGGCCTGATCTTGGGTAAAATCTTAGAGTTGGGCCACCCCAGAGAATGTACTTTCATAGTGGGCTGACAAGAAATGTGTATTTTCAAAGTAGGCTGGGCCACGTTGAATGAAAGATGAAAATTGGTTTGGGCCATGGCCTATATGATGTGCTGGGTTGGCCCACATATGATTGTGAATGAGAAAGATGAGACTTTTTCTCTCTTTTTTTTATTGCAATTTTAGATTTTTTTTTTTAGGCAGAGACAAATAAGTTGCAAACAATTAACCTAAATGACCTAGGGATCTGGGATCTAAAAGTAAGCTTTCTCACAACGTGACTTAAACCCAACCTAAGTCCACTAACATGTATGTCCACTGTCCAGGTAAGAGGTGGGGTAGTGGGAGGCTCCCCTTACTTCCGTAGGGACCTAATTAGAGAACCACTTTCCCGCTTAGGCATTTGCCACTTAACCTCTAGCCTTAGACACCAGTTTCCAAAACTTGATAGTGGGACTAGGTGGACCAAAATCTCATTGTGAACCCTAGGTTCAATGTCTACTGCCTTTTATTGGGCTTGGGAATGCAAAAGATGCAGGAAGTTGTGGTTTGTAGGCTAAGGAAGGGTGATCAAATCCCCACCTTATCTTGTTAAGGAAATTGCCCTTAAATTATTTTAGAAATGATGTGCACACCACAAAATCAAGCAAGGGGTTCTATGCAAGCATGGCAATGCATGATCATGCTTTTTAAAGAAGTTGAGATTCTCACGTTGCCTCCCGCAATCTTCGACAAGAAAGGAAACTTTTTAAAGAAAAGAAATTACCTAAAGATGGAAGTCAAAATGATGCATGTCCTAAAGATGGAAGGTTTCTAATCTTGAAAAGACATCTTTTATTGGATTCAAGTGATTGATTTTTTTGGATTTTTAATTTTTTTTCCTTTTTTTATTAATTATCTAAACATAGTAACTAAGAAAAGGAAACTAAATCAAGAGGGTTTTAATGGTACTTACCTCCAACGCAATCCCTCGTTCTTTTGGAAATGAAAACAAATGGAAACAGTGAGAGAAGGAAACTCACATCACTTACCCCTCTTTTTTTTTCCTGTAATTTTCGGATTTTTCTTCCCAAAGCAGAACTTTTTACCTACAAATTCGGCTTTCAGCGACAGTTTTCTGACAGATTCTTCAATTTTGCAATTTTCAGGATTTTTCACTTTTTGTTTGATACCTACAAAAAGAAAGAAAATGTTAGCATGAATATATACAAATAACACCAAGATTATCAAAACTAAAATTCTAATTCCCCGGCAACGGTGCCAAAAATTGATAGCCCACGAATGCGTCGTTAAACACGTGACTAACAATCTCAAAATTATCGGCCTACACTAAATATTTTGACAATAGTTAAGTGGTGAGAGCTGAGTCGAATCCACGGGGAAAAAGATTTTAGAGTTGAAAACCTTGAGTTTTTAGTTAGGAAAATAGCGTGGTGATATTAAAACTAAGTTGCGTTAAATAAATCTAAGCTAAACTAAATAAATAAGAGAGAGAGAGAGAAAGACTATTACGAATGGAAGAGAGTAAGAAAATACCTAGTGACCGATTAACTAAACAAGATATTCTAAATCTCTTAACACAAGCATATCCACACTAAAATAAATCTAAAGAGACAAGAAGGTGAAGAGAGAAAGTAGAAAGAGGAGAATAGAAGAGAGAGAGACGGATGGTACAAATAGTGAACAAAATAACTAACAAACTTTATTTAAATAAAAGAAATAATGTGCATCTAACATACAACTTTAATTAAAGAGAGAATAAGGGAAAACAAGAGAAACGAGAGAGAGAAAGCAAGAAGAGAGAGAGGAGAGAGGAGAGAGAAGAGAGAAGAGAAAGGAGAGAGAGGAGCGGCGATAGAGAGGAGAGAGAGAGAGAAAAGAGGAGAGAGAGAGCGCGAGAAGAGAGAGAGAGCGCGAGAGAGAGAGAGCGGCGATAGAGAGGAGAGAGAGAGGGGGCCCGCGCCTACGTGCATGCAAACGCATTCACGTAGGACGGGCTGTGGGCTCGCGCGGGGGTTCGCGCGCGGGCGCGGGCAGGCAGCCGGGCGGGCGGCTGGGCAGGCGCGCGGGCGGCAGGTGCGGGGCACGCGCGGGGCAGCAAGCGCGTCGGCGGGGCCGGGGTCGGGCGTGCAGGGGCGCTTTACTGCTACTGCTTGCTGTTCTCCTGAGAAGAAGAGAGACCGGGGGAGAGGAAGAAGAAGGGAAGACGAAAGAGGATAGGGAGAAGAAGAGAAAGAAGAAGAGGAGGAAGGGGAGATCGCAGGAGGGAGAAGAGAGAAAGTAGGAAAAGAATCATAGCAAGAGAGAGAGGGGAGAGGTTTATAAAGTGGTAGAGAAAGAGAGGAAGGGGGAGAGAGGAAAGGAAAGAGAGATTTTTAGAAAATAAGGGAGAAGATTTTTAAAAGTGAGAAAGTGTTTAAAAAATAGAGGGGGAATATTTTAATAGAATCTCTCTTTTATTTTCTCTTGCTTCACTCCAATCCATTAGCCCATTAAGCACTTCATAGAATGGCCCATTAACCTGCAAATACAACATAAAATTGAATTTAATCAATTATCGTCCATGATAATAGAAATCTTATGAATTTATCAAGTGTTAGTCATTGAAATGGCATGATTATTCATGATAATTATGATATTATCAAGAATCTGCTGCTCTAATGGCATAGGAGCAATCTTAAAAGAGACATTGTTTTGAGAAAAAGAAATCTTTGACTTAATGCTTCTAATGATCTCACCTGCCCGAATCTTCTTGGCATCATACCTCGCTGTGCATCTGCCCTTCCAAAGCTCCCACAATATAAGTAACAGACAGTAAAGTGATATAAAACCAAAAGGAGAGCGAATGTTGGAATGTAGAATAAAACCCCATATCATGGCTGTGGTGTGACTGTGAAGATGGATTCTATTGCTTATGAGCGGCTGGAACTAGCACCAAAGCTTAACCGCTATATCACTGTTAATAAACACATGATTGAGGTCTTCAAACTGAGGAGATGTACAACAAGAGCACCTCGAGACCATAGGAATACCACTGTCTGAAATTCTACTGTCAACAGGAACCGCTCTATTCAAGATCTTCTAACTAAATAGAGATGCTCTAGGATAAAATGAGTGTTGTCATATCTTCAGAAGAGCAGGTCTCCAAACCCCAACATCCCTGACTAGGTTGTAAGCAGAGCTGGTAGAAAAATTGCCACTGGAAGCAGCAGCCCAAACACACTTATCCTCCTCGTCAGTCAGTTGCAGACCTTGAAAAATCGCACCGGGTAACACAGCTCTCATAGGATGAGAAACATCATGGACCACCTCCTGCAGAGAGATACCTTCGCCCTCAAAGGAACCCTGGAGCATATCAGACAAAGGTTGATCACCCATCCAAATGTCCTTCAATATGTCTATCTTGTCACCCTTACCATGGATCCATCTAGTGTTCTTGTGAATAATAGAGTTCGCAGTCATGCAAACATGCTTTGGCATTCCAGGAAGATGATCATAACAGCTAGAATGGAATCGCCTTCTTGCATACAAAGCCCATAAGGAGCTACCATGGAGGACATTCCACAATTGCTTCACTGCTAGAGACATTTGAACTTGATGCAAGTTACAAACACCTAAACCTCCTTCATCTTTAGGACATGGGATAATATGCCAGGCAACCCAATGGCGACGGCGAGAGCCATCAGAACCATTCTAGAAGAAAGCCGCTGAAGACTTCTCAATGTAAGAAATAACAAATTTAGGAATGAAGGAAGTTGCGGCTAGGTAAACTGGGATGGAAGAGATAACTGAGTTAATTAAAGTAACCTGACCAGGTTGGGAAATTAACTTGGATTTCCATCTTCCCAATTTGGCATTAACTTTATCAATGAGGATCTTGTAATCAGCGGCCAACACCCTTCCTGCTCTCAGAGGAACGCCCAGATAGATCAACGGACCACACTGCCTCATATACCCAGTAGCCTCCTTGATTCTGATAATGGAAAGAGGAGAAGTTTTCTCAGAAACCATAAAGGATCTCTTGCTGGCATTGATATTTTGATCTGAGAACTGAGCATACTTATTAAGAAACTGCATAAGATGTTTAACATTTTGTATACTGCCATTCAGAAATATAAGAGTATCATCCACATAGAGAAGATGGGAAGGGGGCAGACACCCTCTAGGACCAGCATATGGTGTGAGGAGACCAGTTGTAACCATGTGCTTAAGACCTCTTCTAAGAGCTTCTTCCATAATTATAAAAAGCGCAAGAGCAATAGGATCACCTTGCCTTAAACCTCCGTGGACTTAAAGTAACCAGCAGAAGAGCCATTAACTAGGACAGAAAACCAGCAGTTGGACAACATCATACCAATGTAAGAAACAAACCTGGAAGAAATGCCAAACTTCTTAAGGATAGAAAATTAGAAGTCCCATTCTACGCTGTTATAGGCTTTCCTAATGTCCAACTTAAAAATAGCATTACCCCCTCTAACCTTCCGACCAATATCCCGAACTAGTTGTCTGGACGAAGAAACATTATCTAGGATACCTTGCTCCTCCGAAAAAGTTACATTTCTAGTATGTGATTATGAAAGGTTGTAAGTAAGCAAAAGTTCCCAATTCTCCCCCTTTAATAAAGTAATGAACAATCTCATTCAAAGTTGAACTCAGCTGAGGAGAACTCAAAAGAATGCAAGGCATCTGTCGACAGGAGGAGTGTGTGTGTCGACAGGCACTGAGAAACAACAAATAGAGAGTTCTAGGAATAGTGATTTGTCGATAGCAAGATATAGACCTGTCGACAGCTATTGAAATTACATAATTGAAGCTCTTGGAGAAAGATCATCTGTCGACAAGCTTAGTGGGAGTTGTTGACAAGATAGATATAAAAGAATATCTCTTAAGCATTACACTCAAAAGTTCCTTTTGACTCACTCCCCCATAATGTATGCATGGTATTGAAATGATCATTCAAGCAATTCAATATGTTCATGTCAAGTAGTTTGCACAAAGAGAGTGGAAACATGGTCAAGCATACACCAATATGCAATTCATTGAAAGGGAGAAGCTTTCAAAGACTGAAAAACCCAATTGAAATTGTTTTTGAGATTTTAGTTTTTTTTTATGACCTTTGTAGCACCCCAGAAAATTTAGTGATTTAAAATTTTAAATAAATAGGAATAAATCATTTCCATAATATCTGAATGTTTAAAACATACGTACCATCGTCGTATGTGCAAGAATACATAGGGAAATTTCGTAAAAATTATAAATCAACCCCAAACATTATCCTTAAATGTTCTACAAAGAAATTCTTGCAATGAAAAATCCGATTGGCCAAGCGTACGTCACAATGTGACTAATTATCTAAATTAGGAAACTAAGTCGGAAAACCGTTAACCCGAAAATGTAACACGATCATAAATTAAATAAACATGTTGGAGAGTCTTCCAACATCATATATTGATGACCCATTATCGAAATTGGGCCAATGGATCACATTTGGCCCAAGAATAAAATGGAGCAAGAAAAATACATAGAAATTCGTAACCGTAATTGAGCTGAAAATGGAAGGAGGTAATTAGGGCAAATCCCAAGGCAATTAGGCTCTCTTGGGAACCCAATTTCGTGGCTAACCATGGTGGGAGGTTTCCTAAAGCCTCACACACACTATTGGGGTGGGAAATCATCAAAATATGGAAGGTGGAATGCCAAAACCGCACCTTGCATTTCCTTCACCCAATGGGACTTCTAAAACACACTAAATACATACATACATGCCATGAAACCCTAGGGGATGAAAATACATATTGTTGGGGTCGTGGGAGGCTGTTCTTGAGCACCCAAAGGAGGAGGAAACCACCCCAACTCGGAGCTTCTTCTCTGCTGCGTTCTGCATCAATCTATGCAGAAAGCCCTTCTTGGAGTCGACCAAAGGTGAGTCAAACCACAACCAAACCATGCAAGACTTATACCCCTGGAAAGAGGGTCGAGTCTAATTCCTAATCCCATTGGTTTGCCTATTTTTCATCCAGTAGATCGAGAGTATTAAACGTTCTCCAACAAGTGGTCTGAACGAGGACTGTCTGGAGAATGAGACTTCTTCAACCCAAAAGGTAGGTGATTTCAGACCAAATATTAATAAATCATATACCAATGTGTAGAGCATCAAGTCTACTTTCATGTCCAAGTGGCTTCATCGAATTGCATTGAGTACATCTTGAGTTTTAACCATTTTACCAAAGTCGAGCATGTTAATGACTTTTTATGTTCATGTTGATTTCTTGCGCATCCCAAGGCCATTTTTAATGATTCCAAAAACATAGTTCTCTCTCCTATTCCATGTTCCCAACAAGTTTCATGTTGACACTTTTGTCCCAAGAACCCTCTATTAGATGTTATAAGCGTTGCATGAATCGAGTGGCAGTTTTCTGCGTTTTCAGGCAAGAACCCAAAACGCGACGGGATCAAGCGTCGCGTTTTGGCCTGCATGAATGCGACGCACTTGTCCGACGTGTTCATTTAAATTGCGACCGTGCCCTACGTCACAATTTTGAGTGCACCATACAGATCGGACGCCTCAAACTGTGCGCTGCATGGTTTTCAACGCCAGCCTGAAACACAACGTGAACCCCCGTCGCGATTCAGTCGATTTTCCTACTCAAGATTTTTTGCAATTTTTATATTATTAATTTGAACGCGATGGGGTATCCCTTCACGATTCATGCATGAAGGTTACGACATAGGCCGTTGCGATTTGCATCTTCGCATGCTAGTCTTGTTCTGACTGTACACAACATTATGAAACGCGTCGATTGTGTCTGATGCGGATTTCAAGACCTACTCGAGGCCTGTTTTACATGGTATAGAGTCTGTAGTTTGCATGTCTTGGTTCTGGTCATTGCATGTAGTCCGTCTAATGACCTAAAAGCCAGCAACTAATGATAAAGACATAACAATGTAAAGACTATTCTAATTGTTCATTAATGCTATGATCTACTCTTGCAAACTATTGATTGAATCATCTATTATTCTAGCTTGTTAAAGTGATTAATTATTATCTTAAAATGTTGCAAACCATGTTTAGTTAATTGCATAGTTCCATCTCATGCTATCATGTTAATTGTTTTCTGCAAGTTTGAAACCAATGGATTGCGGATTGAGACACGCGTTCACTACACACTTGCACTCTTAGGTATCCCTTTCTTGGGGGATTGGAAACTCACAGCCTCTCATTCCGTATCGGCAGTCTAGTGACCTTTCTCTTAAGACCTCCATAAATCTCCGTACTCTGTGGATTCCCTCAAGGAGACCAAGTTGGTTGTACCATTGAAGTTCCCTGGAGATAGCGTGCACTTCCTCTCTCATCTTGTTCTCGTGAGTGTGATTTACAATCTAGACTTAAGCCATTAATGTAAAGAGTGAACTATAGTTTAAATTGCATCGTCATGCTGTCGAAATTATCTTCTGACTATTGTTATCATGCAATCATGTTCACATTACGTGCTACTTGTTCTCATCATCATCTTGAACATGACATTACTATTGCTTTCATATTGAAACTCTTGTTATTGGCCATTAATGACTGTGGGTATCTACATTTAAAATTAAGTGAGATGCTGACCGGGCACGGTGAGTGTCCAAGGGCTCCAGTCTAGCCCCAATGACGGAGAGTCATAAATATACTGTTAACCATGGGGTATAATGATTACTGGCATTGCATCTGTGCTGGGAAATAGTGTCGTGTTGAATGCTAGATACAATAACCACATACACGTGTCCTGGTGTGCATTTCAAGGTGGATCTTTCCTTGGTGTACATTAGTGTCTACGTGCTTGATTAAGTGAATCGTGTTAAACGTTGTGCTCGTGCTTGCGTGATATGGCCATCCTGCATTTATTGCAATTTAAGTGATATCTAGCGTGCTTGTTACATGCCTCACTATTGATAATATCTTGCTCGTTATATCATTCTAGATCTTGCTCTATCATGATCACTCTATCTAACTTGTTCATGTATCATGTTTTAATGAGTTTTATTCGTACTTGCATATCATGACAATCGTGCTTACCTAGTTCTAAATTGCTAATCACTTACATCATTGTCCCCACATTGAGATAAAAATCCTACTGGGCTAGTTTGCTCATTCCCTACTTTTAACCATTCTAAGTGATTATGAAATACAAGAAGAGGAGCAAGTCGAGGATGGGAATGTGTCTGAGTGATGAGTGTCCCAAAAACTTGAGTCTATCTATAGTTAGTTTGTCTGGAGTGTTAGATTCATGTAGTAGGAAGTGAGGAATAAATGTACTTTTCCTTTTATTGAGTCTTAGTCCTATTATACAAGTTTAAGAGTTGTATTAGTTCTCTCTGAAACAAGGAAATGAGATTTGAATACAATTTCAATTGAGTTCATTATTTGGGCCCTATTATGATGTTGTGTTGTTACACATTTAGTGCGTGCTAGCTAGAGGCTTATTTGTCGACTGTTCACGTCTCGAAATATCAACTCGAAT
The DNA here is from genome assembly GCA_014218235.1 of Colocasia esculenta. Classification (NCBI taxonomy): domain Eukaryota; kingdom Viridiplantae; phylum Streptophyta; class Magnoliopsida; order Alismatales; family Araceae; genus Colocasia; species Colocasia esculenta. The sequence goes on along the minus strand of CM024757.1, from coordinate 64,377,708 downwards.
TATCCGAATTAATATCTGATGCGTAATTTTCGGGACGTGACAATCTTTATGCAAAAGAAGACTATTGATACTTGGCGGAGAATATTCCTCACGTATAATGACAGTTTCCAGACAAGTCTGACTTGTCCTTCCACATTTCACCATTTGATATACCACATAGTCACTACATATAAGGTCGATTATTCCTGAATTTTAGCATGAAATTCATTGAATTTTGCATAAGCCTAGTTCTCTTCTCAATGATGTGAATTTGTCTTCTGCCAATGGTTTTGTGAAAATATCAGCCACTTGCTTTTTAGTTGGAATAAAATTAAGTTCAATGTTCTTGTTGGCAACCTCATCTCTCAAAAATGGTGTCTTATTTCAATGTGTTTTGTGCTAGAATGTTGAATTGGATTTTTTGAAAGATTGATGGCACTAGTGTTGTCACATAAGATAGGTGTGCATCCAATGTCAATGTTATAATCACACAATTGACTCTTTATCCACAACACTTGAACTGTATAGCTCCCTGCAGCAACATATTCTGCTTCTGCAATGGAGAGTGCAACCGAATGTTGCTTCTTGGATGCACACGACACTATGCAACCTCCTAGAAATTGACAATACCCACTAGTGCTTTCCTATCAATTATGTAACCATCATAGTCAGCATCAGAATATGAAATCAAATCAACATTGCAACCAGCTAGGTACCATAAACCCAAATCAAATGAACCTGAGAGATATCTAAAAATCTTCTTAACTGCAATCAAATGGCTTTCTCTAGGACTAGACTGATATCTAGCACATAGATAAACACTAAATTGAATATCTGGTCTACTTGCAGTAAGGTACAGGAGAGAGCCAATCATACCTCTGTATTGTTTTGCATCTACCATTTTACCTTTTTCATCATTTTCTAGTTTTACACTTGTGCTCATAGGTGTAGATGCTGGCTTAGCTTGTTCGAACTGAAACCTCTTTAGTAGCTCCTTGACATACTTCTCTTGATTGATGAAAAAACCATCTTCATATTGTTTGACCTGCAAGCCAAGGAAAAATTGTAACTCTCCCATTAGGCTCATCTCAAACTCACTGTGCATGTGTTTTGAAAATTCTTCACACAGTGAAGGGTTAGTGGAACCAAAGATAATGTCATCCGCATATACTTGAACAACAATTATGTGATTGTGAACACATTTTGTAAAGAGAGTTTGGTCCACCTTACCTCTAGAGTAATTTTTACTAACCAGAAAATTGCTCAATCGGTCATACCATGCTCTTGGTGCCTGTTTCAAACCATAGAGAGCTTTGTGTAATTTGTAAACATGGTTAGGTTTATCAGGAATTTCAAATCCAGGTGGCTTTGAAACAAAAACTTCTTCTTTGATATAACAATTTAGAAAGACAGTTTTGACATCCATTTGAAATAGTTTGAATTTGTTGGAACATGCATATGCTAACAAGATTCTTACTGCCTCTAGCCTAGCTAGTAGTGCAAAGGATTCTTCAAAATCTACCCCAAATTCTTGATTGTACCTTTTTGCAACCAATCTAGCTTTATTCCTAACAATTTTTCCCTCTTCATTTAGCTAATTCCTAAACACCCACCTCGTTCCAATAATTGAGATTTATGGAGTTTTAGGGACTAAGCTCCATACATTATTCCTTTGAAATTGACCAAGTTCTTCATGCATGGCATCTATCCAAGAGTTGTCTTTTAGAGCTTCTTCAATGTTTTTAGGTTCCACTTGAGAAATAAATGCTAAATGATCCTGTTCAACAATATTTTTTAAGTGTGATCTAGTTTGAACTCTATCATTTACATTTTCAATGACATTTTCAAGTGGATGATCTTTTGAATACCTGACATTTGTTATTGTTGACTCACTCTGTTGATTTGCTTCAGGTCTATCGACAGCCTCTGTTTGGTCTGTCGACAGGTTCTTATCAGCTTGTTCTTCAAGTAATTCTCCTTCTTTCTCATCATACCTGTAAACATTTGAATTGTCAATTTTTGCATGGATCTCATCAAAGATAACATGTGGAGTCTCTTCCACAGTTTTGTTTTTGGTGTTAAACACTCTATAGGCTCTAGAGTGTTAAGAGTAATCTAAGAAGATTCCTGGATCACTTTTGGCTTCAAATTTGTCTAGATCAACTTTGTCATTATTGTGAATGAAGACTTTGGAGCCAAAAACTTTGAAGTACCCAATGTTCGGTCTCTTACCTTTTAGGAGTTCATATGGGGTTTTCTTCATGACAGGTCTTACCATGACTCTATTCAATATGTAGCATGACGTATTCACAACTTCTACCCAAAAACTCCTTGAAAGTTGACTTTCCACCAGAAGTGTGTGAGCCATTTCTACCAAGATTCTGTTCTTTCTCTCCACTACTCCATTTTGTTCTAAAGTTTTTGGAGCGGAGAATTTATGTTCAATGCCTTGGTTCTTGCAGAAGTCAAAAAATAGATTATTATCAAACTCTCCCCCATGATCAGTACGAATTGAGCATATTTTGTTTGTATTTCCATGCTCAATCTTGTTAAAGAATTCTTCAATGTTTTTCAGAGCTTCATTTTTATGAGCTAGAAATTTGACCCAAGTGAACCTAGAGAAATCATCTACAATGAGAAAGCCAAAATGTTTTCCATTGAGACTAAGTGTTCTTGTAGGTCCAAAAAGGTCCATGTGCAACATGTCAAATGGTTTTGAGGTGATTATTGGTGCATTAGATTTGAAAGATTTTCTCGTCTGTTTACCCTGTGCACATGCATCACAAAAACTCAATTCTTTGGTAAAGTGAATTTCAAGAAGTCATTGACCAAATTCATTCTCATGATTTTGTTCAAAACATTGAAGCTTGCATGACCTAGCCTGTGATGCCATAAAGAAAATTGATCCTTTTTGTTTGCAATAAGACACAAGTTTTTATTTTTTGGTTCATCTAGATCAACTAGATAAATGTTATTAACTCTTTTTCTAGAAAACTTACACTATCATATTTTTTATCAATGATTTGGCATGCTTCTGAATCAAAAATAACTTTGTGGCCTTTATCACACAATTGACTAATGCTCAGCAGATTGTAATTAAAACCATCAACTAGCAACACATTCTCAATGGAGTTGGAAGCATTCTTACCTACCTTACCTGTGCCAACTATTTAGTCTTTATTGTTACCTCCAAAAATGACTTGACTACCATCTTTTTCAACCAGCAAACAAGATTTTTCTTTATCTCCCGCCATGTGCCTCAAGCAGCCACTGTCCAAGTACCACTTGTTTTGATTTTGGGCTGCTAGGCATTCCTGTAAGGACAAATAAAAAAAAAAGAGTTTTGGTACCCAAATTACATTGGGTCCCATGCTTTCATTCATGCCATAAAGTAAATGCTTAGGAATCCACAATTGTTTGCATTTCATCATGCTTAGTTTGTTCCAGCATTGTAACTCAGTATGACCAAGCTTTTTACAACATTTACATGATGGAGTCTGAATTTTCGAAATTCTTTTGTTGTTGTATTGAACCTGTGAATTCTTTTGTCCTTTATGCAGTTTTGATGGTTTGGATCTGTCAACAGATTCTCATACTTGTCGGCAGTTCAGTTTCTGATTTGAGTACCTATCGACATGTGCTCTTGCTTATTGACCGGTCAAGTTCTTTTGTCTGTTCTTCTTTTCATTCTGATCTTTGTTTTTAACATGAACTTGTTTGCTTACACTTGGATTGCACTGAACAAAACATGTGATCATTTTTTGTCCAAGTTTCTTTTGATTTTCAGATTGAAATCCAAGTCCATGTCTTGTTGTGTTTGACTTTACTCCTAGGACATCATCAAGGTTTTCTTTTCCCTTATCAAATTTTGACAAATCTTCATTCTTGTTTCTTAGTTCCTTTTGAACTTCTTCCATTTTCTTCTGAATCTTTTGATTCTCATTTTGAAGTTTTTCAACAGATTCATTTAGAGTTTGTTTTTCTTTTTCATTCTCTTGAAATTTTTCTTTCATGCAGTCCATTTCAACAAGGTAATTTTATTTTTCATTTTTCAATAACTCTATTTCTCTATTCAGAATTGCAACTTGTTCATCAGTACTTGGGTTATGTACCAGGTTATTGATTTTCTTTTTCAGAGTCTTATTTTCATATCTATATTCACAAATTTTTTAAACAACATGGTTTAAGACTCTTCCCATTCTTTAGCTGTGTAATTTTTAAAGGAAGAGTTTACCTCATTGGAGTCATCACTCCTTGCCATCAATCACTTGATTTTCTCATCATCAGAATTGTCTTGATCACATTAATCTTTGTCTTCATCACTCCATGTTGCCATCATGGCTCTGGGGTTCTTGTATGTAGATTTCTTTTTATCAGCTTCCTCTTGAGCTGCGGGCATTCACTTCTCATGTGCCCCTATTTTTGCACTCATAACAAACAACTATGTCACTTTTCTTGTTTGTATCAAACTTATTTGCAAAATCTCTTTTAAGAAGAGTTTTGAAGTTACCTGGCCCCTTCTTTCTGAACTTGAGAAATTTTCTAAATTGTCTAGTCAGCATAGCCATCTCATCATTTTCTATTTCACTAGACGTTTCACTTTCATCCTTTTCTTGTTCAATTTCTTTCTTAGAACTTGATGAGGATTTATTGGAAGCTTTCAATGCAATTGATTTTCGTGGAATGACCTCAGATTCTTTTCTTTTTAAATTGATTTCGTAGGTCATCAATGATCCTATCAATTCATCTAATTGCATTGTGGAATGGTCTTTAGAGTCCTCAATGACTGTGGCCTTAGTGTGTCAGGCAGATGGAAGAGACCGAAGTATCTTCCTCACTAAGTCACTTTCACTATATTCTTTCTTGAGACTTTTAAGACCATTTATAATTATCATAAAACGAGCAAACATGTCTGAGATAGTTTCATCATTGTTCATTTTGAACATTTCATATTCAGAAACAAACATGTTGGCTTTGGTTTCTCTTACCTCAAACGTACCTTCATAAATGAGTTCGAGTTTGCCCCACATCTCCTTTGAAAATGAGCAAGTGGAGACTCTCGAGTACTCCTTTGGATGCATAGGACATTGTATCATATTCATAGCACTCCAATTCAGCCCTTCGACTTTGCTTCCAATCCTTCAGCAGGCAGAGGATCCTTTGCTTCCATAGCTCGTCCATCGATCCTATAATCAGTCAGGGAGCTAGCATGAGGTCCTTCAGCTAAAAAACGTTTGCTAGTATTCATCATGCAGAATCTCTCTTGATCTTTAGATCAAGCAATTAAAGCTATGAAATCGGAGAAACCCTCTCTGATACCAATTGTAGAGTGTTCGGAATTAGTTATAATGAGAATCTAGAAGGAGGGGTTGAATAGATTACCACCAATTATTAACAAACGGACCTTAGTTTCGAGATTAAGGCAGATTGTGAAAAACTTGTAAGGATGTGGATCAAGTTGGAGTCTAAATGTGTGTGTAGAATGTGTGCACAAGATCAGCAGTATGGAATATGTGAGATCAAGTTATCATCCCTATCAAGCATCTAGCGGTACATCAAGGCAAACCATAGGACACAACGATTTAAGGTGGTTCGGATTACACAACTTGTGTATCCTACGTCCACCGTCCACACACACACACGCCAAACTGCTTATCAAGCAAGTTCAACACATACAACCACACACACACAAGATCTGAGATGAACAAGATCTCATATCAACCCACGCACATAAGGATTGAGCACAAGGACTGCTCAAACCAACATCACACATGTGAGATGAAAAGTTAAAGTGCAGGAAGAGTTCAGAGTGAAAGAAACAGATTGAATGGTTGAACTCTTCAAATCCTTCGTCCAGATGATCTTCAGACTTGAAGTTGTAGATGATCTGATGTTGATGTGTAAGCCTTGAGGACCAATATGATCTTCTGAGATAGATCTTCTTGTTGTTGATGCTTCAATCTTGGAGCAAAGCACTGGAAATCTTCTTCTAGTTTTCTAGGCTTGGGAGTTGATGTGGAGGCTCCTTGGTGTGAAAAGGAGGCTATAAGGTCTTTATATAGGTGTGTCCTATTCTCACACAATCCTTGGGATTCGTATGTGAGATAAAAGGATGCCCTAATAAAGATCACATGTTGCTTACATGTTGCAACTAAACGGCGACTGTCGACAGATGCACATCGGCTGTCGACAGATACTGCAGCACATCTGCCTTCCAGAACTGAATTTCTGAACCATAGGTTGGGCTGTCGACAGACACATCCTGGCTGTTGACAGCTGCTGTTTGTCTTGATTTTCCAGAAGCTTTGAGATGAAGTTTTTCAGTGGCTGTCGACAGATAAGTCCTGGCTTGTCGACAGCTGATGTTGTCTTTGGTTTTCCAAAACCTTGTTGTTAGATGGTCTTTAGTGGTTGTTAAAGATGTAGGGGTACTGTCGACAGCTACTGCTTGAAGTCTTCTATCCATAACCTTTTTTGCTTAAGATTTCTTCAAGTTGTGCACTTTCTTTTTCATGTAATCTCCTACAAGAAAGAAGCTTCAAATTAGATATCATATAGGCATTGTCTAAGTCATTTTGTCATTGTGGCATGTCATTTTGTCATTGTGTCATTGTGTTATCATCAAAAACATACAATCATCATGAATGTCATACAAGCATAACTTAACAGGTAATCCTTGCAGTTCCTCTTCCAATGCCCATCTTTGCCGCAGTGGAAGGACTGTCCTTTGCCCCTCGCCGGTTCTTTCCTGGCAATCTTTGCCTTACCCGTCTTGTTGCCCTTGCCTTTGCCCTTCTTAAGGGTCTTGTTAGGATTCCTTTTCTTGTTGGTCTCACCAACATAGAGAACTGGCTTCTCTTTCTTGACACAACCTTTTGCCTCCCTCAACAAATTGATGAGCTCGGGAAGGGTTGCCTCTATCTTATTCATATTGAAATTCATTACAAATAGAGAAAAGGAATTCAGAAGGGATTGAAGTATGAGGTCCATGCGAAGGTCATCCTCTAGGATAAGTCCTAGAGACACCAATTGCTCAATCCACTCTATCATTTTAAGGACATGGCTCTAAACTGATGTTTGTAGACATGCCATTTCGGCAACATATCGAGTAAATTTCATGTTACACCATAATGCCTCGAAGTGGCTCTCTGCAATTAAACTCTTAAGTGATTTTTCTATTTTTTTGGATTTATCTAGGATTTTTAGGAATTTCCTAAATGGAAGTTAAAAGGGGTCTGTTAAGCTTAACTTATTCGCATCCGGTACAGTAGACGTCGTTTCAGCTCTTAATCCACGGCAGGCATAGTGGACGCTAATCTCACTTCCTATTTGGCACATGTCTATTATGATTCGCGTCTGGCCTACTAGCCGTGATTAAAAGTCAAAAAGCCTAAAGCCGCGGCATTTAAGAGGGGTCACGTTCATATCATGAGAAATCAAGAATTGCATCCAGCCAGGCCGTCGCGATTCAAAGTCAAAACCTAAATGTACCCCCCTAAGCCGCGGCATTTAAGAGTTCCCGTGCTTCGAAATCATGGCAAATCTCGAACCGCGTCCGCACGTGTCACCACATTTTCGAAGCCATCAATCAAATCAAGATCGATTCTGTCAGAAGATCGATTCATAGGGAAACACAGTGACATTACCCGACACGATTCTGAACGTGGCCGCAGGCTATGATCATCACGCGATTATCAAATCAAGCAGGAATCAAGGGCTTTTAAATCGCGGTGCCTTAGGCAGACGCGCTTTATGAAAGATAGGCGTCCGCTGTGCCCGACGCGATTTTGGCATGTTTTGCCTATAAATATAGACCTGAGGGTAACCATTTCCAGAGAGAATCCCAGAGATGGCAAAGCCCTGCTGGATTGGCACCTCGACCACCGAGCTCAAAGTGTTTAACCCCTCAAGGCGAGGCCCTGTCGGATCAGAAGTTCACATTCCAGAGCCGAGAAGGAGCCATCTCACCTCAAGCTACGTCGAAGAGCGCGGACTCGTCATGCTCTCCATCAGATCGGCACGAGACGGGAGGAGCCACGTTCCTCGCTCCATCCATCCGGACCGCGGGCTACATCGCCGTCTTCCCTCCCTCGTTCCTTTTCACTTATTTTTAGCCTCCTTGGCATACTTCTTTCATCACACTCATCACACACACACATAGCATTTCTTCCTTACCTATCTTTTAGGGGTTTAACACCACCTCCACGAGGTGTGTTAACCACCTTTTTAATGTCTTTTTATTTCATTTCATTCAACCTTTTACTACACTTCACAGTCTGACCCATTTTTCACTTGTTTCTTGTCTTTCTTTCTTGCAAGGTAACCGGAGCTAAGTCTCCTTCGCCGGTCGGCCGGTGGAAGGAGGAGGTAGGACCCACACACATTACTCCCGCGATCTCCAGGTAGAGGTAAGTACACATTCTTCCCTTCCGCCTGTTTCATTCGGCACCCTCGTGTGCCTGGCGATCACATCACACCTCCATCGTGCACACACGCACTTTTCTTCCTTCCTTCCATGTTTTTCTGCTTTTCCACCATGTCTCACCATCCCTCCATCACCATAGTCAATCCATTTCCTCCCTCTCTTTTCCATTCTTTTAAAAATCACACTTTCTCCATGGGACCGTGTTTTCGAAAAGGAAATGTTGTCTACAAGTTGGCAATCACGGTGGGACCCTTCTCTTTTTAAGCTCGGTTACCTCTTTCAGCACCCACGTGTGCCCCTCCTTTGGAACCCACGCGTGCCCCTCCTTCGTACCCCATGCGATACACCCCTCCTTTCGCACCCCACGCAGTGCTATTTGGGATTCCCATCGTCGTTTACCAATTCGTACTTGTGTGTTTACTTTTCTCTGCACTTTCCTGCATAGGAATTTGGTTTAAAAAAAATCAAAAAATATCATCCTACTCCCTTCCCCGTTTACTTACTTTTACCTGAAGAAAGCATCTTAATCCGGTCCTTACTTCTTCCTATATAAATTGTTGAAAGCATGCTCCTGTGATTTATAGCTTTTCTTAACTGCTCGGTTGCCTCTTTGATCCGCGTCCAGTATAGAGGACGCGATTTGTGTTTGCTTTGTGCGGCGGGTATAATCGACGCGATTTGTGACAGAGTCCGGAGGGAGTTGCCTCTACTCTTACAGCTTCTGTGAGCTGTCAGATTTGCGGCGGACTGAACGGATGCTATTTACTGAAGCGCGTCCACTGTACTGGATGCGATTCAGTCTGTCACAGAGAGCTCAATTTTTCTGCTATCTTTACATTGCGCATTTGCAGTGCATATCTTCGGTCGAGGGACCTCCTTCCCTCCTTTCCTAGGATCCACACACCTTCTCTGTGAGGGCTATCTCCCCTTTGGGCATTCCATCTCATTGGGCTAGAGAATCCTCATCGAGACCTCCGTAAGTCTCTGTACCCTGTGGATTCTGACACGGTGGACTGAGCCGATTGTACCATCCCGGAGACCCGTGCTAGAGTACCTATTGCGTGAAAGGGAGCTCCCTAGTGAGCCCGGAGTTATCACCTCACCTACTTTTAGGCCCACGCCCATTTGGAGTGACATATCTCAATTAAAATCCACATTGAATTATATTGAACATTTTTAAGTGGACGTAAGCATATTCAAGTCTGTGAATTAAAAGTCATTAACCTCTTCTCTCAAACTTGTTTTGAGTAGTTGTTTGGTAAGTGCCCTTTAAAACACATCTGTTTGCTGAAAATTTCATGCAGCTTCATTCAGGCTGATCTCTCTCGATGGCTGAGTACGAAGATATGGCTTATCATGATGATACTTATGAAGATATGTATGACTCCTTGGGTCCCTTCCCACGTCTTCCCGATGCACCTCATGATGGTCTCACCACCTCGCATGTTAATGTGGTGGATACTCAGGTTCCCCACGTCCCGCCAAGGCATGACGCTGGGAATACCTCCTCCCCAATTGATCTATCCCAACTCGTGGACATCCTCCAGAGCCTCCAAGCTTCCCAGCTTCAGGAGGTCCAGGCTGCCCTTAAGGGGAAGTCTGTCCCTGATCCAGTTCAGGCTTTCCACCCGAGTGCGGGTGTTCATATTCAGTCCACTCGTGACCCGACAGTTCGAGTCTCCCCTGCCCCCTCGCGGGCTAATTCAGTTATCCATTCTCGCCCCCATAGCCCAGTTGGAGGGCCTTCTCATGTCTGGCCAAGCCCCAATGTGGCAAGGCCTATTTATCTTCCTCGGGCCCCGGCCCATGCTTTTGTGCCTGTCGGCGCCCCTCCCATGCACTATTCCGCTTAGGTAGATGTCCCCCACCACCTTTCTTCAGGGGCACCTCCCAAACAATCGTCCAACCAACTTGCCCAAGCCCTCCTGGCAAAGGTGAGTCGGCTAGAGCAGGATTTAAAAAGGATGTCCACACCCAAAGATTCCTTTGAACTGGCACTCCCTTCCATGCCAGTCTTTCATCTCCCCCCCCTCTGAACTGCCAGTTTACTGCCGCTACAACGGCACCGGAAATCCATTCGTACACATCAAAGAATTTATGTACGAATCTTCCTTTTGGAAAAATAATAGTCGTGCCCTTGCCTTCCTGTTTCGCCGGTCTTTAGACGGGCCCTCCCTCGAGTGGTTCTACTCCCTGGAGCCTGCAGACACCAAGGATTTTGAGGTAGTGCGAAGGAAATTCTTACAGAGGTACAGAGATAGGGTTGTTCCTGCACTGTCAATCACTGATTTGATGGCCGAGAGGATGAAGGCTGACGAAGAATTCACACACTATGCTGACCGTTGGAGAGCTATGGCCGAGAGGTTGAGAGTCCCATTATCCGAGGCAGAACAGGTAAAAATGGTCACGGTGAATGCCACGCCGCAATTCAAGCATATCTTGGCAATGAACAAACTAACAACCATGGAAGAGTTATATGAGAGGGCCCGGTACATTCAGACTTAGTTAAAGGACTCTCCGATCATGGCCATGTTTGAGCCTAAGGCCCAGACATTCAAGAAGGGTAGTGGTGCTTCCCCTACTGGTGGTCCTACGACTGAGGGGGTCATACACAATGAGCAGGTGAGTGCAATAGGCAATCCTAGTCCTTCCACCTACCGCCCCAATACCAATGCCAGGACCCAACAATTCCAACAGCCAGCCCCCAGGCCAAACAACCCTCCCATGTTTAGGGCACCCCTGCAGCCTCAACAGCCACAACCACCTCAGCAGGCCCAACAACCTCTACACTATCGCCAGCCTCAGCAATCTCCCGCCAACCAGTACTACCAACAACCTCAGCCTCCGCAATATCGCCAGCCTCAACAACCCCAATACCGGCAGCCTGCCCCTCCCCAGTATGAACAACAACCTGCCCCTGTACCTTCCCAGTACAACCAGGTCCCTCCCCCAGGTACCTATGAGCCTCAGCAACCCAGACGCCCCCCTGGCCTGAGAAGAACCCATTACCCTCCATTTCCAGAATCCCTACCTAATATCTTCAATGCCCTTATGGCTGCCGGCGCACTCACCTTGCCAAGGGAAAGGCTACAATGGCCTCCCAATGTTGACACCTCCCGGTACTGTGAGTTTCATCGGGGACCGGGCCACACTTTGGAGACGTGCTTCTATTTCAAGGACTACATCTACAATTTGAATGATAATAGAGGCATAGATTGGGGGGAAATGAGGAAGTACATAGTAAAGATGAAGGCAAGGACGCCGCCCAGGCAGAACCAGTAGCAGCAACAGTAACTCCAGGCACCCCAGCAGCAGCCCAACATGGGCATTGTCCAGAACCCCCTCCCGGAGCACCAACCTCCAAACCAACAAGTAAATGCTTTCAGAACATCTCCTCGCACTAAAAGAACACCCGGTCAGTCTGCGGAAGTAGCCTCCACATCCCAATCCCACTTCACCTAACCGCCTTTCATCCGCACACCCACCCCTGACAACCCACTACCCTCCTTTCTACGCATCCCTACCCACCGCCTCACACCCTCCGGCCAAACAACCGACCCGCCATTCACCCGCCAATCCTTTGTCACCACAACGCCACCGACCATCGTCCCACAAGCACCTTTTTTACGCAACCCCTCCACCATACCACCACAACCAAACCACCCATCTCAAACCACCACCGCCCCACAGCCATCATCATCCAACCCACCTTTTTTCCTCTGTGCACCATCAACCGTACCCCTCGCTACCCCTAATCACCAAGCTCCCTTTCTCCGTACCATCACTACACCCCCGAGTGCGGCAGGTCTCCAGCTGCCGCACCAAATATTCACCAACCAACCCTCCACCTCACAATCCCCGTCCATTTCACTAGCTGTGGCGTCATCATCGGGAGAAAGCTCAGAAGCAACAATGGTGCTCCAGAGTGGGTGCATGTTCAACAGAGTATTCCCCCAGTAGTAGGAACAGGCACCAGTACTCTAGGAAGAAGAGGCTCAGCAAAAGAAGTCCACCCCGGGCACTCAGTATGATCTACTGAAACACCTGGATAGGACCCCGGCCAGAATATCCATCTTAGAATTAATCAAGAGATCAGTATTGCACCAGGAAGCTCTTATGCGTTATCTGCAGAAGGTCATGGTGAGTAAAGACTTGCTAGTAAGTCAGATTGGTGTAGTCCTGACACCCAGGAGTTCGCATCCGGCCATTACATTTCACGAGGATGAGTTGGCTCCCGCAGAGTCTCAGCGGTACGCCCTATGTCTCACAGTCAACATTAATGGGTTCCGCATGTTCCAGTGTTTGGTGGATTTCGGGGCGTCAATCAATGTTGTGTCCTCCGACACATTAGAGCTCTGTGGAGTAATTGTGCAGTCAATCCGACCCTCTGCCATCACTGTTATGGCCTACGACAACACCAGTAGGCCGCCAAAGGGGGTCATCACACTAAAAATTAGGCTTGGCCCATCCATCACCGAAATGGACTTCCACATTTTGGACATGGACCCGAGCTTTCGCATGATCCTGGGAAGGCCATTCATTCAAGCCCTGGGTGCAGTTATATCGACCATCCATCAATGCCTCAAGTTTCCCTACAAGGGACGAGTCGTCAAGGTGGCCAGCAAACCTGCCATTATGGAAGTGGACGCCATGACTGATAATTCAGTCCCTTCTATTTGGCCGAGCAACCAGCCATTAATGTCAATACTAGAAGCACCCAGCATGTATCCAGGCCCAAGCAGATCATTCGTTAATGCTGCCAAGAGGAGCAAAATCATCACTGAGAAGGGATGGCACATTATGAGGAAAATCGGGTACCAGCCGGGCAAAGGGCTGGGGGCACAGCTGCAGGGGAGAACAAAAGCAGTAAAAGATTGCAAGATGAGACCCAGGGCAAGACTGGGTTACAGGCCAGGCAGGGGAAAACAGCAGCCAGGGCAGCCCCTCACATGGTCACTATATGAACATTTTGCGAGAGGGCCGCTACAACCAGAGGGAGAACAGACATCCACCATCACTGATGAACCTGCATTCACCCCTGGCCACATATCAAGCCACAACCAGTCACAGGCCATCTAAGCACATCAAGAAAGGTGAGTCCAACACAGAATGGGACAAGTGGTTTGACATGAGTGATGTTGCGGCATCCCTGGACCAACTCTTCGCACCAGCAGAAGCTGAGCAACAAGCAGCCGAGGCAGACCAAAGCACACAAGAAGCTACCCCGACAACAAGGCTCAGGGCGGGCCCCGTTTCCACGGGCAACGCGCCCACCTCAACTTCAACCTCGGGCACCGTGTCTGCTTCTCTTTCTTCTCTAGGCATCGTGCCCGCTCTAATTTTCGCTCCGAGCATCGCGCCCGCTTCAATCCCTTCTCTGGGCATCGCGCCCACTTTAGTTTCAGCCCCAGGCATCGCGCCTGTTTTAAATTCATCTCCGGGCATCGCGCCTGCTTTGGTTTCAGCCCCAGGCATCGCGCCTGTTTTAAATTCATCTCCGGGCATCGCGCCCACTTTGGTTTCAGCCCCAGGCATCGCGCCTATTTTAAGTTCATCTCCGGGCATTGAGCCCGTTCTAGTTTCATCTTCGGGCATCGCGCCCACTTTTATTTCATCTTCGGGCATCACGCCCGCTCTTATTTTATCCTCGGGCATCGCGCCCGCTTTAATTTTGTCCCCAGGAATCGCGCCCACTTTAGTCTCCTCCCTGGGCATCGCGCCCACTTCAATTCCATCTTCGGGCATCGCGCCCGCTTTAGTTTCATTCCCGAGCGATGTGCCCAATTTAATTTCATCTCCAGGCACCACACCCGTCTTAATTACCTCTCCGGGCATCACGCCCACTTCCATTTCCTCCCTAGGCAATGCACCTACTCCCCTTCCGTCTCCAGGCAACGCGCCTGCTTCTCCCTCTCCTCCGGGCAAGCCGCCCGACTTCCCTCTTCCCCTAAGCAACGCACCCACTTCCCTTGCTTCTTTCTTGAGAAACGCGCTCAGCCTCCCCCTTGCTCCGGGTAACGCACCCGCTTCCCCCTTATTTTCCCCAGGCATCGCGCCTTCTCTCCTGCGGGCCACCACATGGCCCTCCCTCCTTTCCCTAAGCATTCCCCGGGCACCAATGCCCCATTTGGCCATCGTGGTCCATTCTCTTGAGCAGGCTTTCACTCCCCGATTTCCCTGCTCGGATCCTTCTTCCTTTGAATCCGCACTCATTTCCTACTTACTCGAGTTGGTAGTCTCGCCTCGTCCGCTCCCTCTGTGCACGCTGAGCGCTGAGGAGGGCCCAGAGGCATTGACTCCACAATGGCTGACCCCGCCGTCTCCTTCGAGGAAACCTCCTTCCTCGCCCCCGAGTGTGCCCCAGCCGACGGGCCACTCCCCTTTGGTCCCCTGACCAACCTTCCGCCCCCTTCCATGCAGGGGGCTCTTTCTGCTTTCAATAATCCTCCCCCCACGCAGGGGAATGTTACTACTTTCAAAGGTCCTCCCTCCACGCAGGAGGGCTTTACTGCTTTCGATAAACCTCCTCTCCCCTCCACATAGGGGACCTTTAATGCTTTCAATAATTCTCCTTCCCCCACGCAGGCAAGTGCTTTTACTTCCTTTTCTCCTCCCCCCTCCACGCAAGGGGGTTTTACTGCTTTCAATAATTTTCCTTCCCCCACGCAGGGAAGTTCCTCCACTATAAATATTCCTCCTCCTTCCCCCACACAGGGAAGTGCTTTTACTTCCTTTTCTCCTCCCCCTTCCATGCAGGGGGCTTTTTTTGCTTTCAATAATCCTCCCCCCACGCAGGGGAATGTTACTGCTTTCAAAGATCCCTCCTCCACGCAAGGGGGTTTTACTGCTTTCAATAATTTTCCTTCCCCCACGCAGGGAAGTTCCTCCACTGTGAATACTCCTCCTCCTTCCCCCATGTGGGAATCTTTTACTGCTTTCTCTCCTTCCCCCACGCGGGATTCTCTTACTATAAATATTCCTCCAACATCCCCCACGCGAGAATCTTTTACCTCTTTTCCTCCTTCCCCCACGCAGGGAAGTTCCTTTACTGCTTTAAATCCTTCCCCACCTTCCCCCTCACGGAACTCAATTACTACTTTATCTAAATCTTCCCCCTCCATTGTAGATCTTGGTAGTTCGAGTCTAGGTCAAGGTAGCAATAAGGTAGGGGTAGTCTCCGAGAAGAAGTCCAAGGGTAAGAGGGTTCCACACCGATTCCTCGCCGATCTAGCCCGTAGGTGCAAGGCATGCCTAGCAATTCCAGAATTTATAGAGGAGCCCTTGCAATTGCCGGAAGAAGAATATGAACAGTCACTATGCTTAATTGATGAGGGGTTCGGCATCTATGAAATCATGGATGACGACGACCCAATTAAGGAAGGTGACAAAGAATTCGAGGATGAGGCTGACGCGTTCACAAGTGGATTGAAGAGATTTGACAAATCGTCAGCTGCGGTGGAGGAATCCACCAAGGAAATCAACCTAGGAATCGAGGAAGACCCTAAGACCATCCTCATAAGTAGTAATTTATCACCATCTGAAGAGGAGACAATCATTGAGGTTCTCAGGGAGTACAAGGACACGTTCGCATGGAGTTACGAGGATATGCCAGGCTTGGACACCGCACTCGTCGAGCACCGCCTTACCCTTAAGCCAGGGTCCATTGCCATTAAGCAGCGGTTGAGGCGTTTCCACCCCCAGATGGCTTTGAAAATGAAAGATGAGGTCGATAAGCTCCACAAAGCCAGATTCATTAGAGTCATACTCTATCCAAATTGGGTGGCAAACATTGTCCCGGTTATGAAGAAAGATGGAAGAGTCAGGATTTGTATCGATTTTCGGGACCTCAACCGCGCGTGTCCTAAAGATGATTTCCTGTTGCCTCACCTGGACGTGCTCATAGACAATACGGCCGGGTATGAAACCCTCTCCTTCATGGATGGCTTCTCAGGGTACAATTAGATTAAGCTGGCTAAGGAAGACCAGGAAAAGGCCTCGTTCACTACACCGTGGGGAACCTATTGTTATATGGTCATGCCATTTGGGCTCAAGAATGCTAGAGCTACTTACCAAAGAGCTATGATGGCTATCTTTCATGACATGATCCACATTTTTCTTGAGGTATATGTGGAGGACCTGGTAGTAAAATCAAAGACAATGGCTGAGCATCCTGGGGTTCTAAATAGAGTCTTGCAAAGGTCAAGAGAGTATCAGTTAAAAATGAACCCCAAGAAGTGTGTATTTAGTGTTTCGTCGAGTAAGCTTCTAGGTTTCATCATGAGCAAGAGGGGCATAGAAATCGATCCCAACAAGGCGAAGGCAATAAGAGAGATGCCCCTCCCAAGAATTTGAAGGAAATTCGAGGACTTATCGGGAGGTTGCAGTTTATTCGCCGGTTCGTCTCCCAACATTCACAGAGGTGTAGACCCTTCTACGACCTCACCAAGTCAGGAGTCGAATTCAAATGGGATGAGAAGTGTCAGGAGGCTTTTGATATACTCAAGGAATACCTGGCTAATCCCCCTGTCCTGAGGCTGCCGACTCTAAGCAAACCGCTCATTCTCTATGTATCTGTCCTGGAAGACTCGGTAGGAGCTGTCCTTACACAAGTGGATGAAGAAGGCAAGGAGAGGGCAGCATACTACCTGTCTAAACATCTCAACCCCTGAGAGCAACGGTACATGGAAATGGAGAAAACCTATGCCGCGCTCATATGGGTAGTGCAAAAATTGAAGCACTACTTTCTTGCTCACGAAGTTCATCTCATAGCCCGCATGAATCCTATCAAGTTCCTCCTTGAAAAATCCGTTCTAACTGATAGGCTAGCACGTTGGCAGAGTTTCCTTTCTCAGTTTGAGATCACCTACATTCAGCAAAAATCTATCAAAGGCTATGCCATAGCAGAGCATCTCTGTCACGCCCCAATGCGGAATATCGGAGCGCGAAGGCAGTTGCAAGAAAAGGTATAGAGCAAATACTAAACATCAAACCATTGCACATTGAATGATACTAAATCAAATCTTTCTCATTAATAACTTTTCAAATGTCTAGTTACAACCACTAATATCAGAGCCAATCTATAGGGCCCAATTACATTTCAATAAAAGGAAATGACTAACTATAACTCTAAGATAACATAATGACTCGAGGGTACTCCTGGCTTCACTCTTGGTCATTCCCTTCCTCGTGAGTGTATGTGTCATCCTCGGTCTCACCTGAGAACACAACATCAAATAACGTAGGGTGAGCGATAACGCCCAGTAGGACTTAAATCTCAGGCTCAAGCAGGCTTTAATTAATTAATGCATTTAATGGCAGAGTATCTAAAGATAGCAGGTACAAGAGAGTCAAATATAGCAAGAGATAACACAATAGCACGAGAGTGAGTATAGTTTTCCAAAGTAGCACAAGTATCGAGTATAACACGAATAGCAGAATGGCCATAGCACGACTAGCACAAGTATAGTAATAGCACGACGAGTATAGCACTTGTTTGTCATTCTAGACATCGAGAGAGTGTAGCATGTTTTGTGTTTTTGATTGTCATATAGATAGTCGAGATAGATAGCACTTGAGTGTAATGCCAAACACTCTGATCATTTAACTCCCATGGGCACTAGCACTTTCGGGCGCACATCCCAGGACCAGATCAGGCCCTTTATATATTGCCAAGCATTGGTTATATTGTTTATCTTTAGACAATCAGTCAATGGCCAATATAGAGTACCAAGAAGTAGATGAGAGCACTAGATGAATAGACGAGAAAGTGGAGTGAACGTGAATAGACGAGCGAGTAGAGTACAGATGAGAGCTAGGGGTCATTGCACGTAATACGACGAGTAAATAGGCGATAGTAATAGTTGCACAACACGCGCACGTCGTATTGGCAGTCAGGTGGAATTCACTATCTTCCCACTGGCCATGTTATGCACAAGTCCAGAGGTTCGACGGGATTCAAGGTAAGAGTGAACTCTAATAGCCGTTTGGATCATATAGATCCCTAAAGGGTATCATAGGTATTAGGGTACAACCGGCTCGTCGACCATGTGGGAATCCAGGATCAGAGGAGACTTACGGAGGCCTTGTGCAAGAGTTCACTAGTCCGGCGAAAGGAATATCCGACGGAGAGTTCACCACAAGCCAAGTAAAGTGTGTATATAAAACAAGTGCTCGACGTTCTAGAGGAATTCTAGGACAGTGGAGCGTCGATATCGGTACATAAACAACGCGAGAAATAAATACAAGTCCTTTCAAAATAGGGAAATTAATGTATTTCATTTCAATAAATTACCAAATACATTATGAGATATTTCCTTCAAGATTTCAGCCATATATGGATGGTTCAAGTGTGTGCAAGTGTAAGAGAAATCATAGATAGAAATAAGTCGTGAACATGTATTTTAAATCATTCAATATAGCACCATTTTTAAGTAGGGTTTTTACTGGGGGTATAACCGTAAGAAGGCGTAGAGAGTGACAAAATATTTCATTTTATTTTTTTATGGGTTTTTCATCAAAAACCTGTGAAGGCGACATAGGGCTGTAAGGATGGCGACATGGGCCACGCAGAACGCGACAACATCTTGCATAGGTCGCGACAGGGCATGCAAATCGGGAACTGAGAAAGCGACGGCTCACCAGTCGCCTTCTTGGTCGCGATAGGGAGGGTGTCGCAATCAGGCCCCAGAAAGCGACATGTCGAGGTGTCGCCTTCTGGTTGTCTGCGCCTGACTCTGACAGGAGTCAGACCAGACATTGGATTGCGGACCAGGGATTTCAACCTTTGATACAGGGTTGTTCAGAAATTCATAACTAATTATATACACGATGAAAAATCATGAAATCAGTGGCAAATAAAACTAGACATGTGAGGGTACTTCCAGTAAATAGGGATTAGAGAGAGAGCATGGTTTGAACATGGTTTGAGCATGAACAACAACGAGTAACACAGAACAAGACATAGAGAGCAAGACTGATTTAATTCGAGCAACGTGCTCAATGAAATTTAGGCTTTTTAGGGGCAAATGATCCCTAACAACGTGAAGTATCTACAGTAAAACTTTCGTAGCATGGGATCAAGTATACATAGAGATTTGAATTAAACATGACACCTCGGGGTTATCATGTTTGCAGCTCTTTAGAAATTAAGAACAAAATATAGGATGGATGGAAAAATATGAAACTTGGGGGTTTCGTTCAAGAGGGTAGATAGAACCTACAGAAAAAGTTTCATGGTTTATGTTTGTGGGAATGCCTACCTTTGACTCGAATTGTCTTCTAGGGCTAGAACTTGAAGAACAAGGGAAGAAGCTTCAAGCTCTTCTTCTCTCCACGAAATCCTCTCCTCCTTAGCCTCCTCTCCACGTCCAGCAACTCTTGGCAACGAGCTAGGGTTGCCCAATAGAGTTTAAGAGGTGTATTTATGCAAGTATGTATTTCTATTCCTACTTTTACTCTAATTCCTTTTTAATTCCGAGATTTCCTTACTCCCACCTTCCTTCCTTGCCTTCCAATCTCTATTTAGACTAGGAAGAGATCTAAATTCGTGCTAACCCATATGGGGTAGGTTTAGGAATCCAATTCCAACTCTAACTTCCCATTTAATGCATTAAATACCCCTTTTCTATTTAGGTAATAATTTAGTTACGAATTTAGGGTATTTTCCTACTATTCTCCCTTTGTAAATTCATATTTTGACCCAATAAATTCTAGAAGATCCATTAAGCAAAGCCCATTACTCTTTTCCATTTAATGGGTTTTATTTAATGCTCTATTTAAATATCCATTTAACTAAGTTTTAAATTTTTATTTAAATTTTTATTTTTCGTAAAAATTCAGATTGCTACAATCTCGCTCACCACCCTATTCCCCGATTCGATCCAGTCCGCTCAGAGTTTCTGGATGAAGAATTAATGTCCCTTAGCCAATCTGATCCTATGTGGACATTATATTTTGATGGGGCTCTGAACTCCCAAGGAAAGGGTATCGGGATTGCTCTACTATCACCTGAGGGTGTCACCATCCCCAAAGCCTATAAATTAGAGTTTCCTGCCACCAATAACATCACCGAATATGAAGCTTTGTTGGCTGGTTTGGAACTCGCTCATTTCTATGGTGTCACCCATCTGCAAATTGTAGGTGATAGTCAGCTAGTTTTACACCAAGTGCTCACCAAATACATCACTCGCAATCCAAAGCTCAAGCCTTACCAAGAACTTTCCTCAGCTTATGCCATCTCCAAGTTGATCTTTGTCCATGTCCCTCGTCATCAGAATCTTCTAGCTGACGCTCTTGCTACCATTGCTTCAACTCTCAACATGTGCTATCCCGAGGACTTTGACAGCATTCAAATTGCATGCCGCAATATCCCTGCTATTCAGGACCCGGTCTTTCTCCATATCAAGGAAGAGATGTTGAAGAAGTTGGAAAGGCAGGATAAAGCTGAAGTTACGTTATTAGAGCTAGAAGAGGAGTTGGAAGATGAGGAGAAGCCATGGTATTTTGAGATAGTAAGGTATTGCAAGGATCAGTCGTATCCTGAAGAAGCCACAGCGGATGAGAAGAAAGCAATAAGGAGATTATCCCAGAAGTATACTCTAGTTGGAAATGCTCTATATAGAAGGGGATTTTTCGGAATTTTGCTCAGATGCCTGGATGAGGATGAAGTTTTGAAATTGTTGAGGAGGCCCATTTGGGTGTTTGTGGTGGCCATGTGAATAGCCAGATGCTTGCTAAGAAGATCCTTAGGCAAGGTTTCTATTGGCCTACACTAGAAGAGGATTGCTCTATCTTTGTCCATCGGTGTATCAAGTGCCAACTGCACGCCGACAAAATCCATTCTCCATCCTCTACGCTCCACCCGATATCCTCCCCGTGGCCTTTCGCTATGTGGGCTTTCGACATCATTGGTCCCCTTGGTGATCCCAACTGCCAGAACAAAGTCAAGTCATATATCCTCACTGCAAGGGAGTACTTCACCAAGTGGGCGGAAGCCGAAGCGTACGCGGAAGTCAAGGCAACAACCGTTTGTAAATTCATCGTAAGAAACATCATCACCAGGTTCAGCATCCCGAGTGCCATCATCATCGACAACGGCCCCCAATTTGTCTCTCAAGAACTGCGTGACCTCTGCAACAGGTATAAAATTACATTGCATCATTCATCTCCATATTATCCGCAAGGCAATGGCCAAGCAGAGGCCACAAACAAAACCTTAATTAAAATTGTCAAGAAAACCTGTGAGGTTAACAGATTCTCGGACTGGCCAGAAATGCTTGTAGAAGCTCTATGGGCCTACCGCACTTCAGTCCGTACTCGCACAGGGCAGACATCGTTTGTCCTTACCTATGGAATAGAGGCTGTAGTACCATATGAGATTCTTATTCCCTCATTAAGGATCCAGCTTGACAAGGACTTGTCAATCTATGAGCGGCGCGAATCGCTCCTAACACAACTGGAACTCCAAGATGAGAAGCGTCTAGTCGCCACAGAACACACGAGAGCGTACCAAAATAGACTCACTCGTTTTCATCAAAAGAAGGTTATTGAGAGGAAATTCAAAGTCGGTGAAATGGTAGTGAAAAGAATCTTCGTAAAACCCAGAGGTCCCCGATCCAAACTCCAACCAAATTGGGAAGGGTCATATGTAGTCAAAGAGATAGGTCCAGGCAACACGTACAGGCTAGTAAACGCGGAGGGTGAGGAGCTCTCTCACCCTTGGAATGGTCTATATCTAAAGAGATACTACCCCTAGTTAAGTGTTTGGATTTATGTGGTGCACGGGCCTGAAAATGAAAAGATGTCATTTTTAATCCATTTTTAATTCTTGGTGGGTCAGCCTGAGGCACTGACACCCACACACTTACACGCCCACCCTTGGAAGCTAGAGGTGCAAAATCCGAGGAAGATCAATGCCAAGCCAAGGTTCTAGGGCATTTCCCGTTTATCTCCCATTCGGTCTACCAATAGGAAGGGAAACCCGATGGATTGACCTCTCGAATCTGTCCGAAACTCAAATGGGTATAGGTCAAGGCCCAGTAAGGGGAAAATAATGTCAATATCAAAGCACGTCAAGAGTGGCAAAGTCCCCGCAGGGATCCAAATAGACGTGGATGTAAGCGTGCCAAATCTAAATTAAAAGAGTCAGAACTAGGCAAAATCATACCAAAGCACGTCAAGAGTGGCAAAGTCCCCACAGGGATCCAAATGGACCTGGACATAAGCATGCCAAGCAACCCCAAAAGCCAAAAAGATTGAAACCCACTGAGTGTAAGATAGAGGAGTGAGTATTTCCCCGGTCTCCCAGAATATTGGCAGACTTCCTAAATTTTCTTCCCTCCTCCCCCATGGGTATGTCTTAGGGTCAAGGCAAGGCAGCGATCAACTAAGGAGGATGTTGCCAAAAGCAACCTTGGGTGAAGGCACCATCCAAGCACGTCCAACCTCTATCTGACATACCTAAGAATTCTTAATGAACTCTTAATGACATCAGAATAATTGAAGGGTCCAAGTACCACATTTTTCCATTGGAGCGGATTCCCTTCGTTCCGCCCGTCTTCTTAGAAGGGACTATGTCGGGTTGCAGCCTATATTTCAAAATCCAAAAAAATCCAAAAAAAACAAAAAACAAAAACAAAACAACAAAAAAAGAGAGAAGAAAGAGAAAAAAAAAGGTAAAAGTACAAATATCATGATGGGTGGCTTAAACTCTCGCCACCTCCCTCTGTAGGTCCGGCGCGCTGGCTGCTCTCCGCCTCACCCGGGTCTGTGGTCGAGGGCGGAGCGGGAGGCCTCATCGAGGCGCGTGAGCCGGTGGACCTCCGGGAGTCGTCGGCTCCCTGGACGTTCCTCTCGTACTGAGAGGACGTCGCAAAGTAACTCACAGAGTAGGCACTAGCTCGCCCCTCCCGCACCGCACACTCGCGCCCGCATCGGTACCGCTCCTCTGCCTCCCTCAGCAGCCGCTCAGAGACAACCTGACCAGTGCGAGCCTCCAACGTCTTCTGGCCCAATCGCTCCCGCTCCTCGGCCCACTGGCAGCGCTCCTCCGCCCACCGAGCCTGCTGCCACTCATGGTCCCTGCGCTCCAGGGAAAGCGTGACTCCCAGCTCCACAACCTCCCGCGGCAGGTCCGAGTCCTGCGTCCGCAGCTCAGACAGCTGTTGAGACAACTCGGTCACCTCAACACGGGTAGGGGTGTACATGGTTCGGTTCGGTTCAGTTTCCTCCATTTTTGGAGGAAACCGAACCGAACCGGTTCTCCGGTTCAAACCGAAATCCCATCTGTTCTGGCGTTTTAAGGGTTTTTCTGATATTTTTTAGGTTTTTTTGACATTTTTTTGGCCTGTTTTAGGCAAACTTGGCAAAAAAACTGGGTTTTTGGGTGGTCGCGAGCTTCGAACTCGCGACCACCCGGCGCGTGGAGGGCGCGCGACGGTGCCCTCCACTGCGCCACCCCTTTTTTTTGTTTAATTTTATTATTTATATAACTATATATCTATATTCAGTTTATTTCGGTTTCCCAGCTCCAAACCGAACCGAACCGTGAGGTTCATGAAACCGAACCGAACCGAACCGTGAGGTTCGGTTCAGTTTTTCAGTTTGGACCAAATAATGAACACCCCTAAACACGGGTGCTCGTCTCCCGCATGAGGGCGCTCTGAAGCAATAGCCATCGGTAAGTAAAGCATTCAATTCACATGTCTATCTAATTAAGTTACTTACCCGTGCAGAGAGGAGCGCGCCCGCCATGCAAATGGCAAATCCCCTCATTACCTATTCCAATTTCTCAACATCTCCTGCCCGTGGCAACTCCTTCATGGTCCAGGCCGCCATCTTTTGCAAGTTGATGCCTTTATTGGTCCGGACATTTTGAGCCTCCCTCACGTTCATGAAGCTTTCCAACACTCCCCTGCTCATGTAGCTCCGTGGCATGATCGCCATCTCATCTTCCGCGCCCCACTTCATCCGCTTCAAACCTAGTAAAACCTCAACCTCTTCCAATAAAATAGTGGCTTCAAATGATTTGAAGAGGAATGTATGGGTTTGAGGATGCCTTAATTCGATTAATGCCCCGAGAGCCGCCTAATCCAGGTGAATCTCGTGGTATCTTCTGGCATGAACAGCGAGGTTATTGATCCCCCACGCCTTGAGAATGTTGGTCATGTCCAAGGTAATGGTGGATGTAAGTTGTTGGAGCCATGGAAGGCGCATGTAACACCGGTTACTCGGGAAGAGTGGGTAATCCTATGCGAGTTGGTGGGGAATGGCATTGAGATTTTGTGCATGGCCGGAGATGTAAGGATCGGTCATTGGAAGAGGAAGAGGGAAAGAAAAGAAAAGAAGAGCAAGAAAGGAAGAACATCAAAGAAATGTTAAAAGCGTGTCAAACCAAAATTTCAAGCTCAAAGATCAAATCTACTTACCATTCTGGCTTGAACAAGCTTACAAATATGCCCTTCCACTTGGCTTAGTCTTTGGAAACCCTCTCCTCTTGCCCCCTTGGAGGAAGATGATCCACCATACTCCATCTCTCCCAAAGCTTCTCCTCCTTCCCCCTCCTCCAAAGCCTTCTCCTCCTTCTCTTCTCCTTACCTCAAGAGATCTTTTTGCACCCTTGGGGGGGAAGGGAGAGCATGAAAAGAAGAGTGTGCATGAAAAGAAGTGTGGGAGGGTGTCTTGTGACCCCTTGACCCGGAGGTGGCTCTCATGCACACAGTAAAGTGGGAGAAGAGCCAAAACGGTCAAATCCAGATTGACAACTTGAATCGCGTCTAGTCTGGTGGACACTATTCATGATTAAAGGCATCCGGTTTTCTCTCTGCGATTCATAGGTGGCATTATTTCCATGCTTCATTTTTATTATTTGCCGTTTGTCAGTACTAATCGGTCTTTGAGTGTAGGATCTGGACGCCTTTTTTGCCGCTTAATACATGATCATCCTCGGCGGCCGCCACCCCGGTATTGTACATAATGCATCTTACTATATGATATACTTTATTAGAGCACATCAAGGACCTCGAGACACTGAAAAATCTAGAATTTAAGTTCCCCTCCTCCGCCAAAAACAATGATGATTCCAGAGGAGTCTTACGACTTGAGGATAGGCCGTTATGCTGCAGAAGGATGACGGTTCCATCTGGTATCCCGACTTCGGCGTCGTAACAATATTATCCTTGATTATCTTATATTTTCTTTTATTTTAAGATTTTTATTTTTAGCCCAGCATGCATCATGTAGAACCTTAAGCATAATTCCAAACGATTACTCTCGTCTTTAATTAAAGAGAACCACTCGTTCCTTAATGCCAGTTAACATGAAATATTTCATTCCGAGCCAAGTACTCGGTTCCTTGTGTTGTTGTTTGAAGATCATCTTTTAAGAAACTCAGTTGTTTTGGATTCAATTTTTAGTTCATCTCCCAAAGGTCTACCTGAGGCAGTGGCAGATGCCCCCGATGGTGCAACCTAATGGATTGTGTCCTTAGGTACTTCCCCGACGCTGGAAGTTGATCTTTCTCCCTTTCGTGCCCACGTGCACACTCTTTTTTCTTTCATCCAGCCATTGAGTTTTCTCCTAAGATTTTCTAAAAAGCCGCTTCACCTCGAATTGACGAACGGCTCCAGTCGTATATTGTTAAGGGCGTGTCTCATCACACCTTGGCATCTACTTTTTAGTCACTCCACTTCATTCCACTCAATTCATGCCATTCCATTGCTATCATTTCGTGTCACTCCGCTCCACTTCCTTGCAAAGCAGACGCCAAGGCGAGGCAGCTGTAGACACGCCATTTCGGCAACATATCGAGTAAATTTCATGTTACACCGTAATACCTCGAAGTGGCTCTCTGCAATTAAATTGTTGAGTGATTTTCATATTTTTATGGATTTATCTAGGATTTTTAGGAATTTCCTAAAAGGGAGTTAAAAGGGGTCTGTTAAGCTTAACTTATTCGCGTCCAGTACAGTAGACGATGTTTCAGCTCTTAATCCGCGGCAGGCGTAGTGGACGCTAATCTCACTTCCTATTTGGCACATGTCTATTATGATTCGTGTCTGGACTACCCGCCGCGATTAAAAGTCAAAAAGCCTAAAGCCGCGGCATTTAAGAGGGGTCACGTTCATATCATCAGAAATCAAGAATCGCGTTCGGCCAGGCCGCCGCGATTCAAAGTCAAAACCTAAAAGTACCCCCCTAAGCCGCGGCATTTAAGAGTTCCCGTGCTCCGAAATCATGGCAAATCTCGAACCACGTCCGCACGTGTCACCGCATTTTTGAAGCCATCAATCAAATCAAGATCGATTCTGTCAGAAGATTGATTCATAGGGAAATGCGGCGACATTACCCGACGTGATTCTGAACATGGCCATAGGCTATGATCATCACGCGATTGTCAAATCAAGTGGGAATCAAGGGCTTTTAAATCACGGTGCCTTAGGCAGACACGCTTTATGAAAGATAGGCGTCCGCTGTGCCCGACGCAATTTTGGCATGTTTTGCCTATAAATACAGACCCGAGGGTAACCATTTCCAGAGAGAATCCCAGAGACGGCGAAGCCCTTCCAGATTGGCGTCTCAACCACCGAGCTCAAAGTCTTTAACCCCTCAAGGCGAGGCCCTGTCGGATTAGAAGTTCGCATTCCGGAGTCGAGAAGGAGCCATCCCACCTCAAGCTACGTCGAAGAGCGCGGACTCGTCGTCCTCTCCATCCAATCGGCATGAGACGGGAGGAGCCACATTCCTCGCTCCATCCATCCGGACCGCGGGCTACATCGCCGTCTTCCCTCCCTCGTTCCTTTTCGCTTTTTTTTTAGGCTCCTTGGCGTACTGCATTCATCACACTCATCACACACACACATAGCATTTCTTCCTTACCTATCTTTTAGGGGTTTAACACCACCTCCATGAGGTGTGTTAACTGCCTTTTTAATGTCTTTTCATTTCATTTCATTCGACCTTTTACTACACTTCACAGTCTGACCCATTTTTCACTTATTTCTTGCCTTTGTTTCTTGCATGGTAACCGGAGCTAAATCTCCTTCGCCGGACGGCCGGTGGAAGGAGGAGGTAGGACCCACGCACATTACTCCTGCGATCTCTGGGTAGAGGTAAGTACACATTCTTCCTTTCCACTCGTTTCATTTGGCACCCTCGTGTGCCTGGCGATCACATCACACCTCCATCATTCACACACACACTTTTCTTCCTTCCTTCCATGTTTTTCTACTTTTCCACCATGTCTCGCCATCCCCATCCCATAGTCAATCCATTTCCTCCCTCTCTTTTCCATTCTTTTAAAAATCACACTTTCTCTGTGGGATCATGATTTCGGAAAGGAAACGCCGTCGAAAACGTCCCCTCAGTCATCCTAGCTAGGAAGAGGCTCTTTGATATCTCATATCGTCAAGTTCTCCCGTCCTCCTCGAACAATTTGTGGAGATGTAGGATAATGAAATAAGTATCCATTTGTTCGTGTTGTCTCTGCAACTCGGGAGTCATAGAGGCCAACATGTAACACTAAGCAAGACTGGAATCATCCTTATACTTTTTACAGTGAGAAACATCTTCCTCGCTATCCCCTTCAACTGGCTCGAGCACGATCTCATCGAGGATATATGCGATTTTCTCCGATGTGAGAACAATTCTCAAACTTCAGAGCCAATCCGCATAATTGGACCAGTGAGATGGTTGGCATCTAGTATGCCACGAAGTGGGTTTACAAGCGACATATTTCTGAAAAATAAAGACGCAACAATTAATAACATGCAGACATTTGGATTTTGTAAAAGAAATAAGACATGGACTTATTACCTTAATTTACTTCCAACTATTTTCTCACGAGACACATGACACCCTCTAGCATGTGAATCGAAAGTTTTTGGCAAACTTCTAGAGGGGATCGGGATCCTTGGTATGACCTCGAGGGACTCGACCAATCACACCAAGCCCAAAAGGTAGGCAACTCTTGCCAATCACTCTTTGTGATTCCCATCAAATTTGGCCTCCAAACCATCATGGCCCAGAGGGACTCCACCAACCATGATGTTTGGTTAAGTCAGCACCATCATTACAAGATGGACTTGATTCGACGATATGCCCTAGAGGACTTTGCCCAACATACCATGTCCTCAAGCCATCAGTGACATCTCCATGTCGTAGGGCAGATATCAAATCCCAATATCGGTGAGCCCGGAGGGATTCCGCCAACTCAGTCCATATCAAGAAAAGACGTCTGCCCTATAATGATGGAAGGCCACATGGGTCAATCTTATTGCCTCACTCTTATCGACTTAATACATTAAGAAAAGAGGGGTTTTAATTTAAATTGGTCTCATAGCTAAATTATACGCGTCTCACACATATATTTAGTATATATTTACATCGCATACAAATATGTACCTAGTAGGTGCAGAAATGAATATATATCATATATATATATATATATATATATATATATATATATATATATATATATATATATATATAACCACACAGAATGATCATGGACCAAAATCTAGCATGATCAAGCCTGAGCCAAAAGACTTGATCACAAAGCCCTATGTGTGTCGTCGACGCATCAATGTAATGTCGCATGCTTTCCGGATCCATGCGGATCATGTGTCTTGTGGTTGAGGTGGCCGTTGTGAGGCCAGTGTGAGTTGGTTGTGTGGAATGTATGGTGTGGATGTGTGGTTTGTTCAGGTAAGGCGCAGGTTTGGTCCTGAAATGAAATAGGACCTGCTACTGTTGGTTGCAGGTTGGCGGCCAAAGGTGGTCGCTGACTAGGTTAACGAACAGCTAAGGTGACGTTAGGTTATGAACTTAACGACAATCTTTGTGGACGTTGATGGTGGCAGTTGCCCTAGGCGGCAGAGGAGTTGATGCCAACCTGTGAATTCTGCAGGTTATAGGGTCACCCGAGAGCAGGTTTCCCACCTGGTTCTCTCTTCCCCTTGCCCCAGCTTCACGTCCCCGTGTCCCTAAAGCTTCCAACAGGTACAGGAGACTGGTTGGAGGATCGTGGGACGTGTGGCATTGCCGAATTGCGCGAGGAAACACCGTGGCATGGTGCAATTCCCGTGGGAGCTCGCGTAGGGTTCGGTGTAAACCGGGAGATTTCGGGAGGTTTAAGCGTGTTCTGAGGTAGGGAATGACCCCTGTAATTCCCATAGGTCGTGATAATGAAATCAGATAATATGAATCTGCATGAAAATGGCAATTTCGGGTTATGGTATTCATGCGGGGATAATGGGTGGTTTGATGAATTCGAGTAGTAAAGCATGCTGTTATAGTTTAATTATAGTGCTTGGATGTTAGAAGAACCAATACTGTATGTTTTTCCGTTGTTTTAACGGTTGTAAAACCTGTAGAATCGGTTTAGGGTTTCTGCAAGGATAGAGGCCGAAGAACTTGGCGTCAACATCGTTTGTCGCCAAGCTCATCAGTCGGGATACTGACGGCCAGATCCCTTGCCATCTACTTCCTATAAGCGGCAGTCGATGTGGCCGCTAACTTGTTATAAGCGGAAATGACTATTTATGGTATTTATCGATAATGAGTGGTGCGTTGGCATCTGTGGTGCACTGAGTGCACATGGTTAACTGAGTACTCACTTTCGAGGTTGCGTGTTATTCACGCGAGTTCAGTTGGGTTCACGTGTGGTGGACTATGTTACTTGAGGTTTACGTGACGTTTCACGTGGTTTGTGTGTGATGTGCACGTGGTTTTGTGTACGTGGAGAGTAGTACGACGCCTACCGTGGTTACCTCTCCAGTTGGGTGCCCCAGGTTCTTTGTGAGCCAGGCTGTTAGCTCGGGGCTTTGTCCCGGTACTTGTGTTGTACCGTCGAGGTCTGTGTCGTCTGACCTGGACACCCTCACTCCTGTGTTGAGTTGCACGTCCGGCTGAGGGAAAGACGACAGTGGGACAGTGACACTTGTGTTTGTCTTTAGTCACTTGTAGCGCGCTCGTAGTTGGGGATACGGATACCAGTAGTCGACACTGGTCCCCAGCTAGTCCTTTTCCAGTGCCTCACTCTAGAGAGTCTGGGCCAGGGTCTCCTGAGGTGTCAAGCATGGGCCTGTGACCGTGTGGTCCGCAGGTGGTGGTGTTTAGTTGGTCTCCACAGTTGCTTGACCTTTTCACGTGGAGCGGCAGCTGGACCTTTCGTTCTTGGCTGCGAGACTGAGAGGTAGACCTATGTTAGCTTGTCCGAGTCAGTTTCTGGTGTCGCGAACCAGTTCACATGGCTCGTGTTTGGCTGTCTCTACTTTAGCTTGTACACCTGTACTGGTTTGCCGTTTAATTATTACAGTTGTTTCTCGTAGTCAGCAGATGGTGAGTACTTTTACAGCTTTCATATCCTGCTTAGCTGTTCTATAAATTGTTGGTACTGTTTATTGCTTTTGTACCTGTGGTTTTGGTTTGCTCGGTGTTGGGGGAGTTCCCTACTGAGCCAGTGACTAGCGAGGCTCACCCCTACCCCCACAGGTGAGAGCGAGGAGGACATTTCACGACCGTCGTCCAGTTCAGAGCCGCGCCGTAGCGGTGCAGGGTCGGTACCTCCAGCTGTGTAGTGGCAGCTCCAGCAGTGTAGTGTAGTTAGTTGTTTATTTTCTTCAGTTGTACCTCGGGGTATGCCCCAGGCTCTTGTACTTCTTTCAGTTTTGTGGAAATATGGCTATGTAAATTGTGAAATATATATAAAATGTGGTGTGTTCCTTTGTGTTTACACGGACTGTGGTTTGGTATCCCTTGCGAGGCTTCGGCCCGTTCGCGGGAGGCGGACTCGGATCAAGTACGTTATCGGTTTAACGGGCTTGGCCGAGGCGTTCCGCCACAGTTGGTATCAGAGCAAGGTCCGTGTTAATATAAGGGAATTAGAAAGATACATAGCCTTATTTCGGTCTTTGTACACTGCTGGTAGGGACCCTGGTTTTTGATAATTTGTTGTTTTGATTTTTGTTTGGTGTTTTGTTTATGTAGAAATTTCTGAAATGGCTGATAGAAGAGATTGGGGTGGTGGAGGAGATGATCCTGAGGAAAGTACCCAGCGTATGATAGAAAGAATCTGGGAAAGCCTCACGGATATTCGGGCAAGAATGGATCAGCAGGCACCGGTACCACCAGTTGCAGTGCCACCTGGAGATGGAGAGGCTGTACCTGTAGCTCCAGTTCCGCCAAGAGTAGAGGTGCCTTTTGCAGCACCTGTGCCACCACCACCACCAGTGTTGATAGCAGAAGAACCAGTGATGCAGGTGGAGAAATTTCTGAGATTGCAGCCGCCTACCTACTCAGGAGGGCCGAATCCAGATTCAGCGGAGCACTGGGTTCATGAGGTTGAGAGGGTTTTTGCAACTATGAGGTGTCCGGCAGCAGATAGAGTTGTGTTAGCTGCTTATCAGTTGAGAGGTTTTGCATTAGAATGGTGGCGATTGAAGATGCAGACCACCTTTGCAGGCAGGACAGAAGAGGCTATTACTTGGTCGGAATTTCTTGATGTATTTAATGATACATTCTTTCCGATTCAAGTGCAGCAAGTGAAAAGAGAGCAGTTTCGGACTCTCCAGCAAGGTAACTCTTCAGTTTTAGAGTACCAGATGAGGTTTATGGCGCTTAGCCGATATGCGCTTATGTAGTTTCAGATAATAATATGATGGTTGAGTATTTCATTAGAGGTTTAGAGTGGAATTGCAGGATGCAATAGTACCTCTCATGTGTAAGACAGTGGAAGAAGCAGCCCAGAGAGCAGCTACATTGGAGAGGTCTATTCGGACTCGTCAGGTGGGCGAGTCAGGTTCAGGTAGTTTTCGGCTACCGCAGCAGTCAGTGGGTGCAAGTAAGGGTAAAGCACCAGCAGGACCTTCTTCATCAGGCTTTGGTAAATGGGGCCAGAAATTGAAGCAAGCATTTAAAGGCAAAGGAAGAGGATGGGGAGGTCGTCAACAATTCCAGCAGGGCCGAGGTAGGCCTGAGGTGGAGGAGTCGCAGCAGAGTACTGCCAGGCAGCCCGTTACTCCACCAGGATATAGATGTTATAATTGTAATCAGCCGGGACATTTGATCCGCAATTGTCCCTATCCAAGAGAATATGGGTATGGAAGAGGTGTGCAGCAGCAGCAGCAGCCTCAGCAGTTTCAGCAGCCACAGTCAGGTCGTGGCAGAGGAGCACCGCAGCAGCGGAGAAGAGGCCGGGTTATGGCTATCACCCGAGCCCAGGCGGAGGCATCGAATATGATAGAAGGTACTTTACCTCTTTATGAATATTCAGCAAGAGTTTTATTTGATTCGGGTGCCTCTCATTCTTTCATTTCCGAAGAATTTCTGGATTGTATAGCTCATCCTTTAGAGGAAAAGTCTTGTGAGTTAGTAGTGGAGGTTCCTTCGGGTGAGTTCCTACTCACTTCGAGCTATATAGATGAAGCTCCTGTTATGATTGAAGGGAACCAGATGCCGGGTCGGTTGTATGCCCTGCAGTTGTCAGATTATGATATTATTTTGGGTATGGATTGGCTGAGATGTATGGAGCAATGTTAGATTGCAGAAAGAAAAGGATCAGGTTTTGTCATCCTAATGGTGCAGTATTTGAATATCAAGGTATGCCTTTTTATACCTCTAAGTTTCTAATTTCTGCAATTAAAGCTAGAAAGTTGATAAATGCTGGGTGTGTGGCTTATTTAGCCTCGGTAAGTCTGGTAGAAGCTAGTCAGTCAGTGGAAGCAGTTCCCGTGGTTAGGGAATTTGCTGATGTTTTTCCTGAGGATTTGCCTGGTTTAGCTCCACATAGAGAGGTGGACTTTACCATTGAGTTGCTGCCAGGTACCATGCCGATTTCTAAAGCTCCATATCGGATGGCACCAGCAGAACTTAAAGAATTGAAAAAGCAGTTAGAAGAATTGTTGCAGAAAGGGTTTATTAGACCGAGTCATTCCCCGTGGGGAGCGCCGGTTTATTTGTGAAAAAGAAAGATGGAAGTTTTCGGATGTGTATTGATTATAGAAAGTTGAATGATGTGACCATCAAGAATAAGTACCCGTTGCCAAGGATAGATGATCTGTTTGATCAGTTGCAATCGGCAAAGGTATTTTCTAAAATCGATTTGAGGTTCGGGTACCATCAGTTGAGAATCAAAGAGGAGGATATAGATAAGACAGCTTTTAGAACCAGATATGGTCATTATGAGTTTGTGGTTATGCCATTTGGGTTGACTAATGCTCCTACAGGTTTTATGGATCTGATGAATAGAATTTTTCATCCATATTTGGACCAATTCATTGTGGTCTTTATTGATGATATTCTAATTTATTCAGCATCTGAAGAGGAGCATGCAGCTCATTTGAGGTTTACCCTGCAGTTGTTAAGGGATAACCAATTGTTTGCCAAATTCAATAAGTGTGAATTTTGGTTGAAAGAAATTCAGTTTCTGGGTCATGTTATCTCAGCTAGGAGTAGCAGTGGACCCAAGTAAAGTGGAAGCAGTGATGAGATGGGAAGTGCCTAAGACAATAACTGAGATTAGAAGTTTTCTGGGATTACAGGTTATTATAGGCGCTTTATTCAAGATTTTTCTAAGATTGCAGCACCTATGACTAAATTGACCAGGAAAGGTGTGCCTTTTTGTGGTCCGGTGAATGTCAGAAAAGTTTTATGGAATTGAAGAAAAGACTTACATCAGCACCTATATTGACATTACCGGCAGGGAGTGGTGGTTTTGTGTTGTATACTGATGCTTCAAGGAGAGGACTTGGCGCAGTGCTTATGCAGCATGGCAAAGTGATAGCTTATGCATCCAGGCAATTGAAGCCGGCAGAAGAGAATTACCCCACTCATGATTTGGAATTGGCAGCAGTTGTGTTTGCCTTGAAAATGTGGAGGCATTATCTGTATGGCGAGAGATTTGAGATCTTTACAGATCATAAAAGTTTGAAGTATATTTCTCGCAGAAAGATTTGAATCTTCGCCAGCGCAGATGGATTGAATATTTGAAGGATTATGATTTCAGTTTGGCTTACCATCCGGGTAAGGCCAATGTTGTAGTAGATGCCTTGAGCAGAAAGGCATATATGAATCTGATGATGATTAAAGAATGGAAGCTGTATGAAGAAGTAGTGGAGAACTCCTTGTATGTGCCCAGTAGTCAGCGACGGGCAATACTAGCTGCTAGTGCTGTAGAGCCGTCTTTGTATTGGCAGATTATTGAAGCTCAGAGAGCAGATGTAAGTTTAGCTGAAATTGTGAAAATGGAAGGAGTTACCATTGATGATAATTGTGTGGTCAGGCTCAGGGGCAGGTTGTTTGTTCCTGCAGAAAGAGAGGTGAAGCAGCGAGTGTTGGAAGAGGCTCATAAATCTAGGTACACTATCCATCCGGGTAGTACTAAAATGTACCATGATTTGAGGAAGCATTTCTGGTGGCCTCATATGAAAAAGGAAATAGCAGAATTTGTTGCAAGGTGTGCTATCTGTCAACAAATTAAAGCAGAGCATCAGAAGCCTGGAGGTTTGTTGCAACCGTTACCCATTCCACAGTGGAAGTGGGATGATATTGCTATGGACTTTGTGGCAGGTTTACCAAGATCGAGTTCCGGGCATAATGGATATGGGTATTTGTTGATAGATTAACCAAGGTGTGCAGATTAGTGGCAGTAAGTATGTCTTGGACAGTGGATAGATTAGCAAATATTTATGTTGAAAAGATTGTTCCACTGCATGGTATTTCGAAGACTATTGTGTCTGATAGAGATCCAAGATTTACTTCTGGTTTTTGGAGAAGTCTGCAAAGAGTAATTGGTACTGAGCTGAGGTATAGCTCCGCTTATCATCCCCAGACAGATGGTCAGACAGAGAGGACTATCCAGACAATTGAAGATATGTTGCGAGCTTGTTGTTTAGTTTGGGGAGGTAGCTGGGAGCATCATTTGGGAATGGTTGAGTTTGCCTATAATAATAGTTATCATACCAGTCTTGGGATGGCACCGTATGAAGCTTTATATGGAAGGCCATGTAGAACCCCATTAACTGGCATGAAGTGGGAGAAAGGCAATTAGTGGGTCCTGAATTGATTCAGCAAACCACTGAAGTAGTGAAGCTTATTAAAAAAAATTGCAGGCAGCTCAAAGCAGGCAAAAAAGTTATGCAGATAATCGGAGAAGACCACTTCAGTTTGAGGTGGGAGATTTTGTTTTCCTGAGGGTTTCCCCGAGTAAAGGTATTATGAGATTTGGAAAGACTGGAAAGTTGAGTCCAAGGTATGTGGGACCTTTCCAGGTGATTGAGAGAATTGGGGAAACAGCTTATAGACTGGATTTGCCAGCAGATTTTGCAGATGTGCATGATATTTTTCATGTCTCTATGTTGAGAAAGTGTATTGAAGATCCAGCTCAAATAATCAGATATCAAGGTGGTGACCTGAGGCCGGATATGACTATGCCAGAGTATCCGGTGCAGATCACAGATCGAAAGATAAAGAAACTGAGAAATAAAGAAATTGAGCTAGTTAAAGTGAGATGGGAAAATAGTTGGGTGGTGAGGATACCTGGGAGTTAGCCGAGGAAATGGCTAAAGGGTATCCCTATCTGTTTGAATAAGCTTTTGTATTTCTTTTTAGATGATAGTCTTGTAAAGGTGTGTATGTATAAGTTGTTTAACTTTGAGTTGTGTTATGAATTTCGAGGTCGAAATTTTCTTTTTAGATGATAGTAATGTAACGTCGCGTGCTTTTCGGATCCATGCGGATCATGTGTGTTGTGGTTGAGGTGGCCGTTGTGAGGCCAGTGTGAGTTGGTTGTGTGGAATGTATGGTGTGGATGTGTGGTTTGTTCAGGTAAGGCGCAGGTTTGGTCCTGAAATGAAATAGGACCTGCTGCTGTTGGTTGCAGGTGGCGGTCAGAGGTGGTCTTTGACTAGGTTAACGACCAGCTAAGGTGACGTTAAGTTATGAACTTAACGACAATCTTTGTGGACGTTGATGGTGGCGGTTGCCCTAGGCGGCAGAGGGGTTGACGCCAACCTGTGAATTCTGCAGGTTATAGGGTCACCCGAGAGCAGGTTTCCCACCTGGTTCTCTCTTCCCCTTGCCCCAGCTTCACGTCCCCGTGTCCCTAAAGCTTCCAACAGGTACAAGAGACTGGTTGGAGGATCTTGGGAAGTGTGGCATTGCCGAATTGCGCGAGGAAACGTCGTGGCGTGGTGCAATTCCCGTGGGAGCTCGCGGAGGGTTCGGTGTGAACCGGGAGATTTCGGGAGGTTTAAGCGTGTTCTGAGGTAGGGAATGACCCCTGTAATTCCCATAGGTCGTGATAATGAAATCAAATAATATGAATCTGCATGAAAATGGCAATTTTGGATTATGGTATTCATGCAGGGATAATGGGTGGTTTGATGAATTCGAGTAGTAAAGCATGATGTTATACTTTAATTATAGTGCTTGGATGTTAGAAGAACCAATACTGTATGTTTTTCCGTTGTTTTAACGGTTGTAAAACCTGTAGAATCGGTTTAGGGTTTATGCAGGGATAGAGGTCGAAAACTTGGCGTCAACATCATTGTCGCCAAGCTCATCAGCCGGGATACTGACGGCCAGATCCCTTGCCGTCTACTTCCTGTAAGCGGCAGTCGATGTGGCCGCTAACTTGTTATAAGCGGAAATGACTATTTATGGTATTTATCGATAATGAGTGGTGTGTTGGCATCTGTGGTGCACTGAGTGCACATGGTTTCTGTGTTTAGCATACGGGGTATGCAGTTAGTTACTCACTTTCGAGGTTGCGTGTTATTCACGCGAGTTCAGTTGGGTTCACGTGTGGTGGACTATTGTTACTTGAGGTTTACGTGACGTTTCACGTGGTTTGTGTGTGACGTGCACGTGGTTTTGTGTACGTGGCGAGTAGTACGACGCCTACTGTGGTTACCTCTCCAGTTGGGTGCCCTAGGTTCTTTGTGAGCCAGGATGTTAGCTCGGAGCTTTGTCCCGGTACTTGTGTTGTACCGTCGAGGTCTGTGTCGTCTGACCTGGACACCCTCACTCCTGTGTTTGAGTTGCACGTCCGGCTGAGGGAAAGACGACAGTGGGACAGTGACACTTGTGTTTGTCTTTAGTCACTTGTAGCGCGCTCGTAGTTGGGGGTAAGGACACCAGTAGTCGACACTAGTCCCCAGCTAGTCCTTTTCCAGTGCCTCACTCTAGAGAGCCCGGGCCAGGGTCTCCTAAGGTGTCAGCATGGGCCTGTGACCGTGTGGTCCACAGGTGGTGGTGTTTAGTTGGTCTCCACAGTTGCTTGACCTTTTCACGTGGAGCGGCAGCTGGACCTTTCGTTCTTGGCTGCGAGACTGAGAGGTAGACCTGTGTTAGCTTGTTCGAGTCAGTTTCTGGTGTCGCGAACCAGTTCACGTGGCTCGTGTTTGGCTGTCTCTACTTTAGCTTGTACACCTATACTGGTTTTCCGTTTAATTATTACAGTTGTTTCTCGTAGTCGGCAGACGGTGAGTACTTTTACAGCTTTCATATCCTGCTTAGCTGTTCTATAAATTGTTGGTACTGTTTATGCTTTTGTACCTGTGGTTTTGGTTTGCTCGGTGTTGGGGGAGTTCCCTATTGAGCCAGTGACTAGCGAGGCTCACCCCTACCCCCACAGGTGAGAGCGAGGAGGACGTTTCACGACCGTCGTCCGGTTCAGAGCCGCGCCGTAGCGGTGCAGGGTCGGTACCTCCAGCTGTGTAGTGGCAGCTCCAACAGTGTAGCATAGTTAGTTGTTTATTTTCTTCAATTGTGCCTCGGGGTATGCCCCAGGATCTTGTACTTCTTTTCAGTTTTGTGGAAATATGGCTATGTAAATTGTGAAATATATATAAAATGTGGTGTGTTCCTTTGTGTTTACACGGACTGTGGTTTGGTATCCCTTGCGAGGCTTCGGCCCGTTCGCGGGAGGCGGACCCGGATCAAGTACGTTATCGGTTTAACAGGCTTGGCCGAGGCATTCCGCCACCCTAAACATCCCATGCACGGTGGCCATCCTCTTCTTCCTCATTAGTCCCACCGGTACTTCCACGCTTCTACCGCGCCTCCGAGAGCCATTTCAAGTAATTACATTAACTTTAAATGACTATAGGCACATAGTCTCAAAAATGTACATTTTAATCAATTAAGAAATCTTGATCATGTTGGATCTCTTGTTTTGATGATGTTTAACTATGATCCATACAAATGTGGAAATCATGCTTCAATCATATCTAACACTATCTTCCATGTGTAGCTCATAGAAATGTTGATTTGATGACAGTGGTGTCGACACAATTCTGATAGTGTGTCGACACATGATTCAATCCCAGAGCAAATAATCATGAAAGCAAGCCAGTTGTGTCGACACAGGTTCATCATGTGTCGACACATTATCCTCTCACATAAGCTTTTAAGAACTAAAAGTGTCAGTGGTGTCGACACAAGTTCAGTGGTGTCGACACATCCCATGCATCCAGTAAGCAGTGAAGGTTGAAGTGGCCAGTGGTGTCGACACATCCTATGCTTCCAGGAAACAGTCAGAAGACAGGAAGTCTATGGTGTCGACACAGGATGATTGTGTGTCGACACATCCTATCCCTCC
Organism: Colocasia esculenta; assembly: GCA_014218235.1. Classification (NCBI taxonomy): domain Eukaryota; kingdom Viridiplantae; phylum Streptophyta; class Magnoliopsida; order Alismatales; family Araceae; genus Colocasia; species Colocasia esculenta. The sequence goes on along the minus strand of CM024757.1, from coordinate 64,338,709 downwards.
CAGAAGCATGTTTTGTAGTCTGTGGTCAAGTGTGTCGACATAGGTGATATATGTGTCGACACAAGTCATCAGATAATGCTGCTAGGACACAAAGCCAGGAACATGTGTCGACACATATCACAAGTTGTGTGACGGAATGCCTCGTTCAAGCCCGTTAAACCACTAACGAACTTGATCCGAGTCCGCCTCCCGCAAACAAGCCGAAGCCTCGCAAGGGATATCATACACACGTCCGTAAAAACACAAAGGAACACACCTGATCACATATATGATTCACCAACTCATATATAATGTACAAGATTTACATAGCCAAATTTCAACAAAAGTACAAGAAAGTACAGGAGCCTGGGGCATACCCGAGGTAAACTAGTACAACTGAGAAAAGAAACTACACTGCTGGAGGTGCTGGTCCAACACCACTGTGACACGGCTCCGAACTGGACGACGGTAATGAAACGTCCTCCTCGCCCTCACCTATGGTGGGGTAGGGGTGAGCCTCTCTAGTCACTGGCTCAGTAGGAAACTCTCCAAACACCGAGCAAACCAAAAACACAGGTACGGAAGCAGTAAACTGCGCTAGCAATTTATAGAACAACTAAGCAGGATATTAAAGCTGTAAATGTACTCACCATTTTCCGACTACGTAAAGCAACTGTAATAAATAAACGGCAAACCCAAACAGGTGTACGAGCTATAGTAGAGACCGCCACACACGAGTCACGTGAACTAGTTCGCGACACCAGTGACTGACTCGGACAAACTAACACAGGTCTACCTCTTAGTCTCGCAGTCACAAACGAAAGGTCCAGCTGCCGCTCCATATGGAAAAGTCAAACAACTGTGGAGACCAACTAAACACCACTCCTGCGGACACACAACCGCAGGCCCATGCCTGACACCTTTAGGGTCTCTGGCTGGAGCACCCTAGAGTGAGGCACTAGAAAAGGACTAGCTGGGGACCAGTGTCGACAACCGGTGTTCGAACCCCCAACTAAGAGCGCGCTACAAGTGGCTAAAAATAAACACAAGAGTCACTGTCCCACTGTCATCTTTCCCTCAGCCGGACGTACAACTCAAACAAAGGAGTGAGGGTGTCTAGGTTAGATGACACAGACCTCGACGGTACAACACAAGTACTGGGACAAAGCCCCGAGCTAACAGCCTGGCTCACAGAGAACTTGGGGCACCCAACTGGAGAGGTAAACATGGTAGGCGTCGTACTACTTGCCACGCACACAGAACCACGTGCACGTCACACACAAACCACGTGAAACGTCACATAAACCTCAAGTAACATATGTCCATAACACGTGAACATAGTGCAACTCACGTGCATACCATGCCAACACACAAACCACTAGCTAGCTACGTAACCAACATACTAGCCTCGAAAACATGCGCTCCCAGAACGCCACGGGTGCCAATGCACCACATGGTATTACCAAATACATCGAATAATAACAACTGGATAATCATATCACATAAATCATGCACATTCAGACCACTCGGCTGTGGTCGCGACATGGGCCTATGTCGCCTTCATAACATGACAGCCCGATAGGTCGCCTTCAACACATTAACGCGACGCACAAACAAGTCGCGTTCACAACCTTAACGCGGCGGGTCGGCCCATCGCTACCTGATCGCGACAGGGGGATCCGTCGCCTTAGCAGACGAAAACCCTAATCTGGGATCCCCTCCACGGATTACCAACCCACACCATGCAAACCACCCTTAATTACTGTTTTTCATGCTTTAATGGATTCCTAGGCATGATATCTATTGTGTAGAAAGCGTTAAACTGATCATACCATGCATTCCATGCAATTCTCACCCCAGAAACGGGAGGAGTCACCCTACCTCGTGAAGAACACACGAGACGACGCTCCCCCGGTGTTTCTCTCGCTCCACGTGAGCTTCCCATGGCACAAGCACGCCAAAAAACACGGATTTCAACTAAAAATCGCCGCAGCTCCCCTTCCCCTGGCCGAGCAGAACTCACTGCAGTTCTGTCCGGCTGGGGTTTCTTAAAAACACCCAGCGGTTTGGAACGCGACGTATCGTCGCGTCGCAACCTAATTGCGACAGACCTAGGCGTCGCCTTCCTGCATGTCGCTCTGCACGCTACACGTGGCGCACATGCAGACGATCAACGCCCCAAGGCGGCCACCAGAACGCGACGGTCACCTCGGTCGCGTTCAGAACGCGACACTCCTCCCTGTCGCGATGACAGGCTGAGGACACTGGGGTGATGCAGACCCAGACTATCGGCCCAATAAGCCCTTGAGACACGCACACGCACCACACACAAACCACATTGGCCTCACGATAGCCATCACAACCACTAAACACAGAATCCACGAGGATCCGAGAAACACGCGATGTTACATTACTATCATCTAAAAAGAAATTTCGACCTCGAAATTCATAACTTAAATATAAGAAGTTTCATCACACATGTTTACAAGTACTATCATCTAACAAGAAATGCAAAACCTTACTCAAATAAGTAAGGATACCCTTCAGCCATTGCCTCGGCTAATTCCCAGGTATCCTCACCACCCAACCTATTCTCCCATCTCACTTTGACTAATTTAATTTCTTTATTTCTCAGCTTCATTGTCTTTCGGCCAGTAATCTGCACTGGATACTCTGGCATAGTCATATCCGGTCTCAAATCACCACCTTGGTAACTGATTATCTGTGCTGGATCTTCAATACTCTTTCTTAACATAGAAACATGAAAGATATCATGAACATCTGCAAAATCAGCTGGCAAATCAAGTCTATAAGCTGTTTCCCCAATTCTTTCTAACACCTGAAAGGGTCCCACATATCTCGAACTCAACTTTCCAGTCTTGCCAAACCTCATAATACCTTTACTAGGGGAAACTCTTGTTGCCCAGTTGACGAGCCCAGAGGGGGGATGAATGGGTCTTTTAAAAATTAATCTAGACGATACCTATAAATAAAAACATTCACAAAAATGTTCTTCGATGAAGGTTAGTGACTGTTAGTTCAAATATCAATCACACACAGAAAAATAATCACACGACACAAAGGATTATCCTGGTTCGGACCTCCTCTCCTTAAGAGTCCTACGTCCAGTCCCTGAGCAACCACTCAGGATTCTACTAACTAGGGTACAGTCCCCCTAAGGACACTACAACCCAGCTCAGCTGGTCTTCCTTCACACCCGAAGGGAATAATAACGCCCTGGATACCCCACCAGGTCTTCCTTCACAACTGAAAGGAAACTGCACCCTGGATACCACCAGGTCTTCCTTCACAACCGAAGGGAAACAACACAAAGAGAATGGAATAAGATCAAGCCCCTAGATCAAGTTTTTAACAAGCCAAGATCTGAAGCAACTAGTACTGAGAGCAAAGAATATAAGCTAAGCACACTCTCAGAACTACACAAGCTCTCTCAAGTTTTTTACTATAGTGGAGAGCAAAGAGCGAAAGCAAAGTGGAATGAGGTTCTTGGCTCTGGAATTATTTTTGAAGATTTGAAAGCTTGAACCAGGTTTTTCAATCTATCGTTGTATCTCTGTGTCTTTCTTCTGATCTTCTATCTTGTATTTATATCTCCAATTTGAATGTGTACGTTGAAGTGTCCGTTGTCTCTCTCTTAAGTAGACGTTAGACTGAATGATGCTTGGAAGCTTCCAGTCAACAGCCTTTTGATCACTTGAGCACGCAAAGAGATGAGATCTTCTGAAATATCCTTTGGCTTCTAATTTTTCCAACGTTGTAAAGTGGAACTGGATCAGAGATCTACACAAATTTCAATTTTGAACAGGGGACAGCTAAGCTGTCTCTGATGTCAGTCAACATTAAAAGAAATAGTCATGAAAATAGTAAAGCCAAATAGCTGAATCTAAAAGACGTATTCAGAGTAAGCACGATAATGGACGATATCGTCTGCATGCATGCAGAGGTACGTTCAGATCTCATAAATGCAGGAGTGTTAGAGAGATATATACGTGGACTTTGACTAGTCAACGCTTCTTGTGATAAGATAAATGTCAAGTCGATATAAACCATAAAGTCGTTGTCTATATGACTTATGAAATCGTTAGAGAGCAAATCGTTAAAGCAAGTTTATGTGTTCAACAGGGAAATCATTGTGAACACTTATCAAGTCGTTATGAGCTCTAAAGAAATCGTTGTAAAACCCTTAACAAACCGTTATAGAACGCAAGTCGTTGTGTTCACTGAAGAAATCGTTATGAGTTCTGAAGAAATCGTTATGAAAAGCAAATCGTTACGAGGTCTGAAGAAATCGTTACGAAAACTTATGAAATCGTTATGAGAAGCAAATCGTTACGAGTTCTGAAGAAATCGTTACGAAAACCTATGAAATCGTTATGAGAAGCAAATCGTTACAAGTTCTGAAGAAATCGTTATGAAAAACAAATCGTTACGAGTTCTGAAGAAATCGTTATGAAAAACAAATCGTTACGAGTTCTGAAGAAATCGTTATGATTACTTAAGAAATCGTTACGACGAGTAAGTCATTGTGAGTTCTAAAGAAATCATTATGATTACTTAAGAAATCGTTACGGATAGCAAGTCGTTGCGAGTTCTAAAGAAATTGTTATGATTACTTAAGAAATCGTTACGGCGAGCAAGTCGTTGCGAGTTCTAAAGAAATCATTATGATTACTTAAGAAATGTTACGGTGAGCAAGTCGTTGCGAGTTCTAAAGAAATCGTTACGATGACTTATAGAATCGTTACAGGATCGACTTGTTTGAAACAACATGACTTTCCAGTCTTACAAGGAAATCGTTAAAACACTTATGACATCGTTGTGAGTTTCCACAGAAGTCGATGTGGACTTAGAGAAATGCACTTACCTGGCTTATTGACATAAGTATTTAGTACTTACCATATGTGCTTGATTTTCCTTGTTTATTTCCTGTGCTTAAGACTTATAGAATGCATGTTAGAAAACTTTGATATTATTTTGTTAATCACCAAAATAAATATGTAATTAATTATAATTACATGGGGATGATCTGATCATCAATCTCCCCTTTTTTGGTGATGACAAAACTCAACAATAAGTATGTAAAAAAATGTAAAAAAAAACATATAGTATGTTTCAGACATAAGTATTTCTCCCTCTTTTTGTCATTAATCAAAAGAGTAATCTGAGACAAAGAAAAGATAAGAAATAGATGAAGACAAGAGATGTGAATTTTTCTATTGATCTTGAGGTCGAAGAGAAGGATCAAGATAGAAGGCAGGAGACAACAAGGAGGCAAACTGTCGGATGACAGGAAATGCCAATCTTGCCTGCTCTTCAAAATGAGCTTGAAAAGCTCCAATCTCAATTTTATAGGAGGGTCCCATAGTGGGAGCCATCCTCTTGAGATGAAGTTTCCACTGCTTAGAAATAAAGTCCCCATATTTATCCAATCCTAAGGCTAGTTTGAAAGTGGAGAAGGACCCAAAGCTGGCAAAGAGAAGAAACTTGTCCATCTTATAGGATAGAAGATCTGATGAGACCGGAGCTCCTTCTGCAAATCATGAAATATCTTGAATCTCTCAGTCCAGATTGCGAATGTATTCCTGATGAGGTGACGAGCATTTGCGTCTAGAAAGTCACCAGGGGTTAGAGGAGGTAGATTTGCTCGGGCCTGGGAGTCATTCAGATCAGAAAGCTACTGAGCAGACAACGGATAGTGCTTGAGCCACTCATCAGAGGTCAGCCTTTCACATTCTGAGAGAATGGGAGCAAGGATATCAGCTGAAATCTGCCCCTCAAAATAGTGTTTGAACACAAATCTTTGGAAAGAAAGATCACGGCCTTCATATACATGCAACCTGGCCATGACTCTAGCAGCTCTCTCAAAGACAAGTGTACCAACCGATGAATCCATGATCAAGGAATGGAGAGGTGGAAGGAACACAATGTCCGGGAACTTCAAGGTAGCAAAATCCACCTGAAGAGGTTCACAATGAGACGACCGCAGAGCTGTGATAGCTGCACGAAACTGCCCCAACTGAGGTTCATCCAAGCTGTTTACATAGCAGTAATTGCAGAACATCTGATAATGCCTGATGAACTTAATTTCTTTCTGAATGAAGGGTCCAAACAAGTTCTTGTGATGGATCTGGAACCATTCATACAGAGGGAGAGGGGCTTCCCTGGGAGGATATCTGGCAGCTTGTACTCTTCAAAATTGGGAGTACAAAGCACTGTTGGTCCGAGCCCACTGCTCTTCAGTTTTGGCTTCAGTCACAGAAAAAATTTTGGACTGTTGAGCCTTTGAAAGAGAAGTGTAAGGGAAAATGGTAGTAAGATGGTTGGAAAGATTTTGGAAAGGTAAACCAAAAATGTGAGCAAAAACCACCTTTTGAAGATATTCCTCATAAAGGGGTTTGTGCTTATTTGCTGTGGCTAGGGAAAACCACAGTGGTGGATAGCAAGGATCGGAGAAGACAGGAAGGGTGGAAGTAAGTCTCCTTCTTTTGGAGACAGGGCTGGAAATACCAGTCTGTGAGAGTGAGTTCCAGTGGCTAGGACAGATTTGAGAATTGCTTCTTCAAATTCATCCTTGATGCCATGGATCTCACTTTGGGTGAGTTGGGCACCTTCAGGAATGAGAGTGATGAAAGATGGAGGTGCTGGTGGATGAATCAAAGAGTCAGGAGTGATGGTGGGAAGATCACTTGGTCCTGAGGAGGAGGGACCAGATGAGGAAGCTCCAGCTAAAGAAGATTCGAGAAGAACTTCAATAGAGGAGGAAGGTAAAGGAGTGGTGGAAGAAGTGAAAGGAGTAGGAGAGGAGATTTGTCGTGAACGTGGCCTTTTGGGAACAGGGGGTGCTGGAGGAGCTGTGGATGAGGTGAGTGGAGAAGGAGGGGCTGGAGTAGGAAGAGTGGAAGGCTCGGGAACTACAGCCTGTGCCTCTCCAACTACTGCCGAAATCTCCAGGGATGACAGACCCTCAGCCTGTTCTGCTGGCCCTTGATCCTCAGAGGGTACTTCATCTACCACTGAGACAGCCACATGAGGCTCCTCTTCAAGATTCTGCCCTGATGGCCTTTCATCCACGGTAGGCTGTACTGAAGCTTCTGCACTGTGAGATGGCCCTGATGGCCCTGCATTCTCATCAGATGGTCTGGGTACTTCTGCTTGCTACTGAGTCTGAACTTGGACTAGCACACTGCCCTTTTCTGCGATTTCTGGCCCTGATGGCCTGAGAACAACTTCTAAAACACTCTGAGTGCCAGAAGGTGGAGAACTCATGCCTTCAGAATCTCAGAAAGTGTTGCCTTCATGCTGCTCATTTCCTTGTTAAACCATTTCAACTGATTTCTTACTTGTGACATATCATTGGAAATAGATTCCTGGCGAACAACAATAGAACTTACATTTGATTGGACTGAGGATAAGAGATCATTTTGTGCTTCCAATCTTTTCAGAATAGGCTTCAATTTCAGCTCCTTTGATGTCCTTCGCCTTCTGTGAACAATCTTCTTGCTTCTCCTATCAACAGAATCCTGATGAGCTGTGGTCTGTTCTTCATGAACAGGGGCATCTGTTGCATGCACCCCTTGAAATGCAGTGAGGTCCTCAGTCTCTTGCTCCCCCTGAATGGGAGCATCTTCCATGATCCTGTCTTGCTCCCCCTGAATGGGAGCATCTTCAAAAACAGTATCTCCTGAGCAGCTGATTGCTCCTCTTCTTCAATGTGGCCTGACGCCACAACTTCTTCAACTGACACTCCATGAGCCTCTGGAATGACTGGAGTGGTATGGATAGAATCAGCACCTCTCTAAGGATAGAGGCTACACTGGAGGTGGGCAAAGGAGTTGCTGCACCTTCCACTGGTTCCTCTGCTTGAGCTACTGAAGGTTGTGTTTCTGCTGGCACTGCTGCTGCCAATTCAGATGTTGCTGCAAGTTCTGATGGTTCAACATTTGCTACTGATACCGCTCTTGCTGGCTCTGGTGAGGCTTCTGGCACATCTTCTTGTATTTCTGGGACATCTTCTATAATGGCCTCTCCTTCTGCCACAGAGGTCTTAGACCAAATTCCATTAACCAATGAAAAACCACTCTTTCTCAGGTTCCTGGACCTAATAGCTTGGCCCATCTTCTCAACTACCGCCCCAGACAAATCAACACCAAAGTGTTTGAATATCTTTGTAAGCAAGTGGGCATAGGGTAACGACACATTAAGCTTACTCTTGGTATCCCAGATCTGGTCACGAGCAAACTTCATTCGTTCAATTATCACTTCGGCCATGTTAATCTCCTTGTTTTGAATGGCCCAATACATCATGTCTAAGTTAGCCTTGGTGCAAGATGAGAACGTTGCACTTCTAGGAACCAAGATTTGGCAAACTATGAATTGAAGGAGGCGGTTGAAAGCATTTAACTGATTAATGTCTAATTTGCCATCCTTCAGTCTGAACCCCGGTCCTACAATACCAAACCTTTAATTTGGGCGTCCACGGTGTGAACCCCACTGTGCCCTGAGGTCTTCACTCCAAATAACAGGTGCAATAGGTCATGATCTATCTTAATCAGGGTTCCTTTGACAGATGAAACTAGGGACCCGTCTACCTCTGCTCTCAAACAGACAAAAAAGGCCTTCACGAGGTCTGGATAACTTACCTCTGAGACGGCGGCGATTCCCATCCACTGCATCCTGCTCAATGCTGCTACTACATTGTGCATACCATTCTTTTCAGGATCTGCTATGTCCACTGCCTTGTTTCCACAGACCTTAGTCTTCACAAAGGTGAACCTCTCCTGCTGCTCAGGAGTGAGGAAATCAGCGCCGTAGCCCCCAAGACTTCCAGAGATGACGGATGCGGCCATGGAATCAGGTGAAGAAGGTTTCTGGAGGGTTGAGATGAGGGAAGGGGTGAAAGCCCTCAAGAGATTTTTCGCGGGAAGGGGAGCGAAACTTCAAATGAGCAGAGAGAGATATCGGAGACGTTAGGGCATCGGCTCAGGCTACCAGACGAAAGAGGGAAAAAGGTAGAAGATGGGAGGTGAATCCTTCCCACATCGATTTTTAAATAAATAAATGCTTGGCGGAAAGTGAGGCGCCAAACGACGGCAGAAAGCGACAAATAAGTTTGACTATTCAAACCAACTTTAAAAAGAGAGTGACCAACGAGAGATAATTTGAATTTCTCTTGCTTAAATCCATGGAGGGAAATTTTACTTAAATCTGAAAATTTTGTACCATTTCAAACAGAAATCTTTTCACAAATTACACATGCCAATTCCCTTCTAAGAGATGTGAATCTCTCTTCTGGTAAGGCTTTTGTGAAGATATCTGCAACTGATTATTTGTATCAATAAACGATATTTCAATATTACCATTTGCAACATGATCACGAATGAAATGATATCTAACCTCAATGTGCTTGGTCCTTGAAATGTTGGACTAGATTTTTGGTGAGATTGATAGCACTGGTGTTGTCACACAATAGAGGAATTGATTTGATATTTAATCCAAAATCTTCAAGTTGTTGCTTTATCCATAGGAGTTGTGTACAGCAACTTCCAGCAGCCACGTACTCAGCTTCAGCTGTAGACAGTGCTACTGAATTTTGTTTCTTTAAGGACCAGGATATCAAACACCCTGCAAGAAATTGACAACAACCACTGGTGCTTTTTCTATCTACTTTGCATCCAGCATAGTCAGCATCAGAGTATCCTACTAAAGTAATGTCACACGATTTTGGATACCATAGACCTAAGTCATGGGTTCTAGCTAAATATCTAAATATTCTTTTTACTGAGGTCAAATGCGATTGTCTAGGATCTGCTTGATACCTAGCACACATGCAGACACTAAATAGAATATCAGGTCTACTAGCTGTTAAATAAAGTAATGAGCTGATCATACCTCTGTAGACCTTTTGATCTACTTTCTACCATCTTTGTCACTGTCCAACCTTGTTGATGTACTCATTGGTGTTGACAGTGGCTTGATATTTTCAAATCCAAATTTCTTCAAGAGTTCTTTTGTGTACTTTCTTGGAAGATGTGAGTTCCTTCCTTTCCTTGTTTGATTTGTAGTCCAAGGAAGTAATTTAGCTCTCCCATCATGCTCATTTCAAATTCTCCCTGCATAAGCTTCTCAAAATACTTGCAGAGGGATTCATCAGTAGAACCAAAGATTATGTCATCTACATAAATTTGCACTAATAATATGTGTTTGACCCTAGATTTTATGAAGAGAGTGCTATCTACTTGACCTCTACTGAAACCATGGTTTAAAATAAAAGAGCTAAGTCTTTCATACCAGGCTCTAGGCGCTTGTTTTAAACCATACAAAGCCTTATGAAGTTAAAAACATGATTAGGAAATTCTGTGTCATCAAAACCCGGGGGTTGTTCCACATAAACTTCCTCTTTTATAAAACCATTTAAGAATGTAGATTTGACATCCATTTGAAATAGTTTTAAGTCTAATGCTGATGCATATGCTAGTAGTATTCTAATGGCCTCTAGTCTAGCTACAGGTGCATAGGTTTCATCGAAATCTATGCCTTCCTCTTGAGAATAGCCTTGAGCTACCAGTCTGGCCTTGTTTCTTAAGATTACACCAGCCTCATTCAACTTGTTTCTGAACACCCATTTGGTGCCAATAACTGGATGGTCTGATGGTCTAGGAACAAGTGACCATACTTGGTTTCTCTTGAACTGATTTAGTTCATCTTGCATGGCCAAGATCCAAGATTCATCACCAAGAGCTTCATTGACTGTCCTTGGCTCTATTGAGAAACAAATGCTAAATAATCACAGGGTATCATGTTACCTCTTGTTCTTACCCTAATAGATGGATCACCAATAATATTCTCAGGTGGGTGATCTTTCTTGTATCTCCACCCTTGGAAGATTTTCATGTGAAATTTTCTTTTGTTGCATGTCTTCCAGAGGTGGATCATCCTTATCCCAATTGATGTATCTTTTAGTTCTTGGACAGCTCATCTGCATCATCATTATCACTATCTTCTTCCTTTCTCAAGGAAGGGTTAGTTTCATCAAAAATAATATGTACAGACTGTTCAATTAATAAAGTGTGTTTATTAAATACTATAGCCTTTGGGTTTAGAGGTGTACCCATGAAGATGCCTTCATCTGATTTGGCATCCAACTTACCAATGTCCCTTTTTCCATTGTTGTGGATGAAGCAAGGACAACCAAAGGTTCTGAAATGACTGATTTTTGGCTTCTTTCCTTTGAATAGTTCATATGCAGTCTTCTTTAGGATTGGCCTGATCATTACTCTGTTGATAATGTAGCTTACTGTGTGATGCTTCAGCCCAAAAATACCTTGGCAGCAATCATATTCTGATAACATTGTTCTTGCTATATCCATAGAGTTCTATTCTTTCTCTCAGCAATTCCATTTTGCTGTGGTGTCCTTGGTGCTGAGAGAATTATGCTCAATTCCCTGATCATCACAGAACTTAGCAAATTTTTCATTCTGAAATTCACCACCATGATCTGATCGCATAGAAACAATGCTGAACTTCTGATCCTTCTAAACTTTCTTGCTGAAACTGACAAAGTTATCAAATGTGTCATCTTTATGTCTAGGAATGATACCCATGTGAATCTTGAGTAATCATGACTATGACAAATCCAAAGTTCTTTCCTCCAAGACTGGTAGTCCTCATGGGCCAAATAGATCCATATGAAGGAGCTCTAAGGGTTTTGAGGTGGTTACCACCGTCTTTGACTTGAAGGAGCTCTTGGTGTGCTTTCTTAGCACAAGGTCTACAGCACTTCCATTTTGCACTGACCTTTGGCAGACCTTCTACAAGATTTTTCTTCAGCAATTTTCTCTACTATCTATGCTGCAATGTCCTAGTCGTCGTGCCATAATTCAGTAGATTCCTTATTTGCTGCCAGACATGAAGGGTATGCGGAAATACACAATACGGTAATCTAGAAGGGGGGGGGGTTGAATAGTTTCGGCAATTTAAAACTATTGATGGCTTCTTCGATGCTATCGCGATCTTAAAGAAATGATTGGAATTCGATTAAGTATGAGACCGCTTGAGTTGATCTAAATGAGAACAGGAAATCAAACGTGCGTATGAACACCGTGCTTACCAATCACTATCGCAAAACGCAAACAAACCACAGAACACGATGATTTAAGGTGGTTCGGAGTACACAACTCGTGTATCCTACATCCACCGTCCACACACACATGCAGAAACGACTGCTTATGAGCGAGTTAACACTACAACTCAACCACCACACACGTTGTCTGATGAGCACGATCAGAAACAACCACAAATACGTGAATCAAGCACAAGGGATGCTCGAAAACATAACCACACCCACATGATGGAATGGAAATTATGAATGGAGAAGAATTGGGAATTAGGGAACAAATCCGGTTGGAAATTCTCGTGGATCGTCCAAAATGCTCTTCAAACTTCGATTGGATGTAGATTGATCGATGTAGAAGGTTGAATTGTGACGATCCGGCTTCAGCTCCGCATAGATGGTGATTCACGACGATCTGGGCGGAAAGTTGAAGCAGAGCAGCAATTGGGGCTTTTCCTCTTGGTCCCTTGGAGGCTCTTGGATGGGAGCTGCTCTCTGCGAATTTGGCTCCAAAGGAGCTTATTATAGTGTTAGGTAAAGGTGGGGGTCGTGGAGGAAGGAAACACCCAAGTGGGGCAGGATTTGGAAACCCAAAATGAAGTTTCGTGGCTGTCGACAGGTGCACTTGCATCTGTCGACAGGCAGACTCAGGCTGAGAACTGGGTTTCAGGAATTGAGTTTTGAGTGTATCTGTCGACAGGCAGTTTGCATCTGTCGACAGATGCACTCAGGAATAGAAAACCTGAGCTCTGTCCTGGGTTGACTGTGTGTATCTGTCGACAGGGTACATTTCATCTGTAGACAGATGCACTCAGAGATGCAACCTGAACTCTGTCTTGGAATGACTTGTGAATCTGTCGACAGGTACATTGCATCTGTCGACAGATACACCTCTTTGACAGATATTGTGCTTTTTGCTCATTTCTTCAATGCCTCTCAATGCTCCATGTTTCATGTTGTGCACCTACATGCAAATACATTGTTAGTGATATACATTGTATGATTTAGCAATGTTTAACTCAATCACTTTCATGGTGTTTTTCATGTTAGTTAGCACATCAATTTTGCATTAAATCAATGTTCAAGGATGTTTAATGTGATCATCAAAAACATGATATATGAAAAACCCAAACAATCTCCCCCTTTTTGATGATGACAAAAACATTCAATTGATGATATATGTGATTCTCCCCCTTTTTGACAACATGCAAAAGGTCAAGTCATGCACATTTAGAGACAAATAAACATGAACTGAGTTTTCATTGATTGATCATTGAAATTTCACAGTACATTTGATAATCATACATGACTCAATAAAAAGAAAGGGAAATAACATGAACAAGCAAAAGATGACAAGACAAGTGAGACTAATTCCCATCTAAGACTCTTAGTGACCTCTAATGACCTGACCTCTATTCATCGTCACGTCAGCAGGAGGAGGGTGACGGGATCCATCTCTCTCGGAGTAGAGGAGGTCAAGACGGTCATCTAAAGTGTTGAGGCGAGCGTCCACTTGATCAAATCTTGACGTCATGTGAGCAATCCTGAGATCATTTCTTGATGGATTTGTGCCAAGTAATCACGAATGGATTGTTGTGTGGAGGCACAGGTACATCATCAAACTCTTGAGCTTGGTCAGGCATTTGTCATCCTGAGGGTCTTCATCAATGCCTTCATTTGCTTCATCATATTCATGGTCTTCTTCACCAGTTGACACTTCAGCTCCTTGTGGTTCCTTTCCCTTGAGGTCCTTGTGACGACACCGTCTACAATCTTGTAGCCCATGCGGTTGGCGGCAGTGAGGTCAAAGGCACTTCGGGATTTTAGTGAGATGAGCTCACTTGGAGGGATAGGAATGCCAAGGAAATAGAAGAGAAGTGATGGGGCAAGCATATGGCATTGATCTTTTGGTGTTAGAGAAACACCGACGGATGAGGCTTATCATGAGTTCAGGAAGATTGATTTCTTGACACTTGAGGAAAAATATGAATAGGGATTTATGGACCTCGTGACTAACTCTCGACTTCCATCCTTCGGGACGATCAAGGTAGTGAAGATGTGATGGATCATCCGGATCAAAGGAGGAAAGGAGTTGGCGTTGAGACGAGCAATCTCCTTGGTAGTGTCATAGGGTTCCAACGTCAGAAGCTCATAGTACTCAGAAGCAGAGGGAGTGTAGTTGAAGAGTTCGACTCCTGAGTTTGGAATTTCGAGGGCTGTGGAGAGAAGATTGGCGGTGAGGCGAAAATGAGTGCCTTTCACCGAAGAGTAGAGATCTCCCTGATCGGAAAGCCCTAGGTTGTTGTAGAACTCGGAGACGGCAGTTGGAGAGTACTGCAAGTGGGAGTACAAGAAGGATGTCCACCCTTGTGTGTCAAAATAGGGTAGGAGTGAGGGGAACATCGGTGCTAAGGACTCGAAATCCACATACCGGGATTGGACAATCTTCTTGAAGGTGCCGATGGGTCGGATTAGATGGAGACCTTGAGGAACGATGAGTTCCGGCAACCGATCCTCACGATGCTTGCTGCGGCGTTCGGAAGGAGCCCTGGAGCTTTCTCCGGCGTCCGTCGGAGCGCGACGACGGCGAGCGAGAAGCTTCGATTTGGGTGCCATCTCAGGAAGAAGGATGAGAATGGTGTGAAGGGAGAGTGGAGGGATCCCAGACGAGGAGCAGGATCGTCGGAGACGGAGCCCTGAAGGGGGAAAGATAGGGCGTTTGGAGAGGAGGAGGAGGGAACAAGAGAGGAGGGGTGAGAGTGGGTCGTGGGCGGCCTTAGAATGGATTTGGAAGGTTTTAAAAGGAAGGCCCCACAAAAAGGAGGTGAACCGGCGCGAGGGTTTTCTGCAAAAACGGATCTGGGCCGTCGTCTGTCGACAGATGCCAGTCTATCTATCGACAGATAACTCCTTTTGGTGAAAACTTGATTTTTGACAAAATTTTTCAAAGGGACAAGTGTTCATTGTTGTTTTAAGGCAAAATGGGTGTATGTGCAAGACAAAAATTCATATCCATTAAGATGAAGACATGACACAAATCTAAAATGATTTTGAATTAAAACCGATAAGTTCTTTAATTAGATCATGAAGAACACATTTCACAATAGCCGGTGAAAATTAAATAACTCTTTTGATTAAGGCCGTTGAAGAAAAACATGCATCTTAATAGAGATGATAGTCAGATGACAATTGAATTAAATGGCCACAAGAACATCTTACCGAAGAAACACATTGGACTTGACATAAAAAATTTCGGAGGCTTCACTCTATTTCTGGTATGATTTTAGAATCTTTAAACAACGAAGATGGAAAAGAGTGGCAATGAGGAGCACTTTCACTTTTTCATGTGAAGGTAGACATTTGTGATGCCAATACCCCCAGTTACTCAATGTGAGTGTCCGTCAAGCCATTATATAGAGATAATGAAAAACCTTTTGACGCGAAGACGACATTGGTGATGCCCATGTCCCCGGTTACTTAGTGATTTTCATCATTGCTCTACCTCCATCCCACAAATGAAAAACAAAGTTGTTGATTGAACCGAAGAAATAGGTAGCTTTCTCCCTTTTTTTATTATTATTATTTTTGCTTTTTGTCAAGTACATGAGATTTCTTTAGGCAAGTTGTAATGTAGAACATTAAATTCAAGAGCTTTCTGATTTTTCAAATCATTTTAGATTCATGTTTAACGACAAGGGAGTTATTCAACAGAGATGTTTAAAAATCATTTGGTTTGCTCATTGTGTTCAAAATGATCTAAAAAGACCTCAATCAAGTGTTGCATCAAAGAACATTTAGACTTGGTTCACGACTTTGACATGAAGTGGATATGAAAAGTTATATTGCACACAACCAAATCAATGGTTTACCTTTAAATCAAGTAAGGAACACTTTTCTTGAAAAGTATGAAGAAGGAATTGAAAAATAAGGAAGAATGTGTTGTATCTGTCGACAGAAGGAATCTGTTTGTCGACAGATTCACACAGACTGAAGATTGAAGTTTCTGTCAGAACAAGACTGAGTGTATCTGTCGACAGATGGAATGTGTCTGTCGACAGATATGAACAGAGTGGATTTTTCTGGTTTCAGATTGATTGCACATTGAGTTCAAGGAAGTGAGAATTCAACAAGTAGATATTGGAAGAGTTTCCTCAAGAAAATACTCAACAATCCTTAACTTACTCCCCCATAGTGTGTGCACGTGTTGACACAACATCTAAGCAAGGATTCACACAAGCATTTGATACAAGACAAACATGTTCATGAAAGGAAGGTCATACACAAGCACATGGTCACAGAAAAAACATTGTTTCATGGAGTTAACATGATAAAATGTAAGGAAACTAAAAATCCTATGTGAAGTACAGGGCCTTTATATGGAATGGGACTATTGATACTTGGCGGAGAATATTTCTCACGCATGATGATAGTTCCAAACAAGCCGAACTTGTTCTTCCACAGTTCACCATTTGATATACCACATAGTCATTCACACATAAAGAGCATGTACTCCAATATGGATAGCCAGTTTCATTGCATTTTACACAAACCCAATTCTCTTCTTAAGGATGTGAATCTATCTTCAGACAAGGGTTGGTGAAAATATCAGCCAATTGTTTTTCTATGGGAATGAAAATAAGTTCCAAGGCTTTATTGGCAACTTCATCTCTCAAGAAATGATGACGGATTTCTATGTGTTTAGTCCGTGAGTGTTTGGACAGGTTTTTTTTGAAAGGTTGATAGCACTTGTGTTGTCACATAGGATAGGTGTGCATCCAATTTGAACATTATAGTCAGCTAACTGACTTTTGAACCACAACACTTGAGCTGCACAACTTCCTGCAGCGACATATTTTGCCTCTGCAGTGGAGAGTGCAACCGAGTGTTTTCTTGGATGCCCACGAAACCATGCAACCGCCAAGGAATTGGCAATATCCACTAGTGCTTTTTCTATCAATTTACATCCAGCATAGTCAGCATCAGAATATGAAATCAAATCAGCTGGGTACCAAAAACCCAAATTGCATGTGTCTGAGAGATATCGGAAAATTCTCTTGACTGCAATTAAATGGCTTTCCTTTGGACTAGATTGATATCTAGCACAAAGGCAAACACTGAATTGAATATCCGGTCTACTTGCAGTAAAGATAAGGAGTGAGCCAATCATACCTCGGAAGTGCTTTGCATCTACCGGTTTACCTTTCTCATCATTTTCCAATTTGATGCTTGTGCTCATTGGGGTGTGAAACGCGCGACATTATTGACTGTGCATCTTCGTTGTCCAGAGTTCTTCGCACACGTCAAAATGCGCACTTCCTCTAAACTGTCTCACAGAATCAAAATCACAAAAAGGAACTAGCAAGTGGTGAGCACAGGTCATATCCACGGAGAGGTAGAATAGAATTGAATTAAACTACTTTGATTTGAAACCATTCTAACGGGCACATTTTCACCAAAGTATCATTGCATGAGAATTAACTCTGTAAATCGTAACAATCAAAGTCCTCACAGAACAACACAAAACCTCTGAAATTCCATACTCAACACCCCAATCTCCAACACAACAGAAAATATTAAACAACACAGATGAACTAAAAAAAAAGATGTAACTAAGTTGAACTAAAACAAGAACTGGTATAAACACCACTGATCCTCTACAGCAAAAGAAGAAAATCTAAAACAAATCATGTGCTCAAAACCCCAGAAATAGCAGAAGCTGTCACCCTCCCCTGCTCTACTGGAAGAAATTATAGAGAAAATAAACTAAAATTCCATCCCTCACTACTCTGCTAAAAGGAAGAATACCGAAATAAAATTGACAGAAAAGAAATCCCCAAAAGCTTAACTATCCAAACCAAACATCTAAGCAGAGGAATTCCTCACAAATCTCCCACAGTCGGATCCACACAGCACAGAGAACAGAAAACATGGGAGAATAAAAACACCCTAAAAATCCGAACTCCCTCACAGCAACAACAATGAGAAGAAGAATATAGAACAAAATTCTAAGTATTCTAATAGATCTCCAGATGAACACAGAAGAAGATGCTAGCCATCGTCCCCATCACGGAAAAAAGAACATTCAAATACCTACCTCTGCTCACAGCAAGAAGGAAGTCCCGAAGATACTGAACTGAAAACTCCAAAAAAAAAACATATAGACTCCTCCAATCGAATCAAAGAACAGATGCTGACAAGAACTTACAGAAGAGAAATGGCAGAAGAAAATTCTCAAAGATTTGAATGACGAAGCTCTGGAACATTGGAAGAACAGAAAAATGTAGGAAAGAAAATGGAAACTAAAAAAAAAAAAAAAACTCTAAGCATCCAACCAGCCAATCTCAATTGCTCTGCTCAAAGAAGAATGACAGAAGAAATATTGGAAGACAATTCTCAACAATTGGAACTGGCGAAGCTCCTCTCCTACAGATGCTTAACAACTCTCCAAGCTCTGCTGAAAGAAGAAATATACAGGAAAAAAAATGGCAACTAAATATCCTAAGATTTTCACCCGGGGGTCTCCCCTAAGAACTGGAAGAACAGAAAAAGTAAAAGCTAAAAAAAAATTCTAAAAACTTGAACCCCCGAGCTAAGGGCCTTGGGTCCCTTTTATAGGTGCTCGGGCCTCCATCTCCTTCCGCCCAGATCTGGTTGCCGCCTCAGCTCTGCAACCGGATTGCCACGCCAGCCTCACCTGGATCGCCATCTCAGCACCACAGCGAACAGCCCGCTCCAGCTTCAGGCGCGCACCGTCCAGCAGCCCTTGCCGCACAGCACACCCGCATGTGCTATCCGCCCATCGCTGCCCAGCCACCTGGTCCCTGTAGCACAGCACCAGCTAGCTCACATCGCACGCCATCTGGGCTCTTCACACCCTGCCGTACACCGCCATCGCCCCAGCTATGCACAGCCGCATGCGCCTTCTCCCTGCGCCGCACAGCACCATCTGCGCGCCATCTCGGCTACACACCGCCTGGGCTCAGCCTTCGCGCCCAATCACCAGCGCCAGCCCACCTGGAGATCCTCCAGCTCAGCAGCTTGGCCCAGGCGCTCAGCCAGCGCTCCACACCCTGCACCGGCCGCACCTCATCTCCGCTTGCATCAGCCTTGCACACCCCCTGCTTCTACCTAGCCGCGCACAGTACCCAGCCACCTCAGCCCTGTGCATCAGCTCCCGATCCGGCCCTACACAACCGGCCAGGGCTCCGCCATCTCCATCACAGCGCATCGCCAGGAGCAGCTGCATCTGCCATGCTCACCATCTGCCTGCGCCATCCGCAAGACCAGCCACCCCATGGCACCTTGCACACACCCGGCCTGCACATCTGCCCCAAATCCGCTTCCAGGAGCTTCTGCTGCTGACCTGGTGGAAAGAAGACAAAACAAGAAAAAGGGTTAAGGGATATTAAAACAATTAATAGGATTTATGGGGTAAATGGTATTTAGGTTGGATGAGAGGAGGTATTAAAAGTATTATTATTATTTATTTAATGGGATGAGGGGGGGATGTGGCATGATTGTAGTGGGTGAGGTATTTAAGTATTTACAAATCTAATACCTATTACTCAAAAATATTTACAAAACATATTATTGCGACAAGAAATATTTATTACAATATTTATTTACAAATGACTTTTATTTCTAAAATGAATCTAATTAGTCAATATGAAAGTAATGATTTATTGAATGAAGATCTAACATGTGTTCCAACCCAACAATTTAACTAAAATGTTCGAAAACTTATTCATGGATGAGATGAACATTAAAATCAAATGCACATTATTTATGGACAAACTGATGTCTAAAATTAACTAAATGTATGAAATTTAACACGAAAAATTTAGTAGTTATCACTCCCCCCTACTTAATATGCTAGTCCCTTAGCAATAAAAACTACTCCAAATGTAGGACTAGAAGATGCAATGTCTCATGATAAACAACCATCATGTAAAAGATTAATGTAAAGATGTCTTTCCTCATTTAAGGGCTTATGGCGAGAAATTAGTGCACGAATGATAGCACATTTAAGAGTTCACATCAGCCTTCTGAAGCTCTTCTGTCTCAGCTAGTATTTGAGATTTGATCAATTCGCGGGAGAAGAAAAGAATTGTGAATAAGATCCTTGCTCAGTCAGATTGGGTTGTTTCTCTCAGTTCCATTCTGCTCATCTTCCTTGAGGATTATTTCTCTGAGTTTGAGGACTTTTGTCCCTTTATTTGCACTTTGTGCACTCAGATTTTTTCTTTCATCCATAATGCTGCACAACCCATCACTTTTCAAGAGTAGCGAGTCCAACTTTACTCAGATCCGGGGCATTTTTCATGGATATATTTTTCTGCTTTGCTTTTTGCTTTGGATTTTTTTTTCTTTTCTTTCCTCTTTACGGAAGGATGAACAGTCAGGTTCCTTGATCACATGCCTTCACTTCCTTCGCAATTCACTTAAGTGAGGGGAGAAAACCAATCACCTCTCTCCTACTAGCCTTGACAAATTTGCTACATTTGGATTCAGCTAGTCTCAGTGGCTGTGTAGTGTGTGTATGAAACTTCTTGCCATAAATCCTTACATAAGGTAGACAAGGAGTACATGTAATCATTTACTAGAGGCTACCTAACATGGATGCTTGCAAAGGAGTGTGACAACCACAAAATTTTAATGGTAAAGATCAGACACATAGTCTGTGAAATGACAAGCATTTTTATTCAAAGATTTATTTAAAGATGAAACATTGTGAAATTTTTTTTTTTGTTTTTATTTGCATATGTACAAGCTAAAAAGATAGAAATGAAGCATTGGTTAGGGTGGGGACTATGCATGCTTTAATCTACCTCTCCCCCCTACTTATTTGCAAGAAAAGAAAGCAAGATAGAAAATTACCTGATAAGGAAAATTTGTACACTTGGGTTGCCTCCCAAGAAGCGCTAAGTTTATCGTCTTCAGCCAGACGCAATTAGGCTTCGTTTGGCTCAGCTAGCTTGGTAGAATCTGTTTTCAAGAAATATGGGCTTTCAAAGAAATGCTTTAACCTTTGCCCATTGACAGTGAATGAATGACCAGTTTTTGGGTCAAGAATAATGACAGCACCATTGTCAAAAATTTGACAACAGTGTAAGGACCATCCCATCGGAACTTCAATTTCCACGAAGCCTAGAATTGAATAGCCAAACCTTATCATGGACTTGAAGAGTTTTTTCTATGATGTGTTTGTCATTGAATGTTTTGGTTTTGGCTTTATAGATTTTGAAACTTTCATAGGCCTCATTTCTCCCTTAACCCTAGAGCCACAGGTTGGTTTACTGCTTTTTCCTCACAAGATTCTTCCAAGAATTCTTCATTACCAGTTGATTTGTTTTCAGATTTTGGCTTTAAAACTTCAGAAAAATGGACTCTTGGAATGTAATGACTTGGGTCTTCATTTATTTTGATTATGTCTAGAGGCTCTTCAAATATTTTCTCTTTTTCCTTGAATTTTTCAACATTCTCTTCAACCTCTTCTTCAATTTCAAGTTCATTTTCATTTTCTCATCCTCATTCAATATTGACATGTGTGGGTGAGGATTTGTTATGATGTTTTCACTTCTTAAAGTAGACACTGTTTCCATATTTTCCATTTGGGGGCCCCTAGCTTGGGCAGAATGATCATGTTGTATAAATTGATTTTGAAATGTGGTGCAGGAATATTTTGAACAAAAGTTTGATGTGGGTTTTGTGTAGAGGTACATTTGGTCTGACAGGTGGTCTGTACCCCTGACCTTGATAGTATTGCTGGTCCTGATAAAATCCAGAAGAGTTTTTTCCTTGGGTTTGTTATAGTTTGACTTGGTAACTGACCCAATTCCTCCCTACACACCTCAGCAATCTGAGACTCTATCCTATCCAAATTTTGCTGAATATTTTGGTTTTGATTTTGATTTTGTTGCACAGTTTGGCATAGAGTCATCATCATGTTTTGAAGTTGGTTCATTTTATCTTCCCAATTGGGTTGAGAAGATGGTGGTTGATTGTATGAATGTTGCTGAAAATTGATATGAGAAAATTCATCGAAGTTTTGACTTCCTTGGAATTGTTGATGTCTGGAATAAGAAGATTGGTCGAATCCCGGATTCTGATTTGGATAGGATTGACCGTACATGGATTGGTTGAAAGAAGTTTGAGACATTTGTTCATATTGATTTCTCCAAGAAAAATTTGAGTGATTTCTCAACCAGGATTGTATGTGTTAGAATATGGCTCATGAGGGGGTTGGTAGAAACCTTGGAAAGTTTGGACTTGTTCTTGATAGGCCATGGGTTGAAAGATCGATAGGTTGAGCCAAATCTAAGCTGAATGATCGTCTACCAACATACACAGTGGAAAAGCCCTCTATTTATGATTTTTGAATTTTTAAGATTTTTATTGATTTTTTTTTTGATGATTTTTTTAAACAAACACAACAAAACAAACACTTTCAAATCAAATTAACCTACCACTAAGTGTTCCTTGGACTTTTGTTATTTTTTCTCAAAATCAGATTTATACTTGCCTAATCCAATTCTAATCTCTTGTACTGGCCAGGTAAGAGGTGGAGTAGAGGGAGGCCCCCCTTGCTTTCGCAAGGACCCATTAGATAACCTCTGACTCACTTAAGCATAAGCTCTTAACCTCTAATCCTAGACACCAGACTTAAAGAGAAGTTTTGAATTCAAGAAAGAATAAATCTAATTATGAACCCTAGGGCCAAGTCTACTGATTTTTATTGAAAGTTAGGACAATGCAAGAATGTGAATTTTTTTGTGATTTTTGGGCAAAGGAAAGGGTGATGAAATCCCTCACCTTATCTTTTATCTAATGGGTTAAGCCCTTAAGCAGTCCCAATTACAAATATGAAATGCAAAGATCAAATTCAAACAATGGATTTTCTAATGCTAAGTCTAATGCATGAAACAAGTGGTGGAAGTCTTACCTTTCCCCCGCTCTCTTCAATGCAAGGAACAAAATGAATTCAAATGACAATTAAAGTGATGAATGTCCTAAAACATGGGATTCTAATCTTGAGAGATGAAATTTTTTATTTACAGACAAACGGCTAACATGAAAAAGCGATTTGGAGAAATTTTTAGATTTTAGACTTTTTTAATTTTTATTTTTTTTAAACTAAATGAAATGAAATTTAACTAAGAAAATATGAAGTGGTACTATAGACTAATGCCAAACCACACAAACCACAAAAAGTCCAATTATTACAAGCCAACTGAAGAGAAATCTCTGTACATGCACAGAGAGTACATGAAAGTCCTCACTACAAAGTTCACTCACACTCTTTCTATCTAAAATCGGAATTAAAAGCAATTAAAAAAAATTTCAGCAAGCTTCTCCTCCAATGGGCTTCAAATCTCCAAGCCCAAATCTCCAAGTCCCACTCCAGTGTGCAAATTCTGTAATGAAAGCCCATAACAAGTCAATGAAAAATCTCAAGGTAAATGAAATCAAATTAAAGCATCTAAATCAAACTCTAATGCCTCCCCGGCAACGGCGCCAAGATGAAACGCGCGACATTATTGACTGTGCATCTTCGTTGTCCAGAGTTCTTCGCACACGTCAAAATGCGCACTTCCTCTAAACTGTCTCACAGAATCAAAATCACAAAAAGGACTAGCAAGTGGTGAGCACAGGTCATATCCACGGAGAGGTAGAATAGAATTTGAATTAAACTACTTTGATTTGAAACCATTCTAACGGGCACATTTTCACCAAAGTATCTTGCATGAGAATTAACTCTGTAAATCGTAACAATCAATCCTCACAGAACAACACAAACCTCTGAAATTCCAGCTCAACACCCCAATCTCCCAACACAAAGAAATATTAAACAACACAGATGAACTAAAAAAAAGATGTAACTAAGTTGAACTAAAACAAGAACTATTATAAACACCACTGGATCCTCTACAGCAAAAGAAGAAATCTAAAACAAATCATGTGCTCAAACCCCCAGAAATAGCAGAAGCTGTCACCCTCCCCTGCTCTACTGGAAGAAAATTATAGAGAAAATAAACTAAAATTCCCATCCCTCACTACTCTGCTAAAAGGAAGAATACCGAAATAAATTGACAGAAAAAGAAATCCCCAAAAGCTTAACTATCCAAACCAAACATCTACAGAGGAATTCCTCACAACTCCCACAGTCGGATCCACACAGCACAGAGAACAGAAAACATGGGAGAATAAAAACACCCTAAAATCCGAACTCCCTCACAGCAACAACAATGAGAAGAAGAATATAGAACAAATTCTAAGTATTCTAATAGATCTCCAGATGAACACAGAAGAAGATGCTAGCCATCGTCCCCATCACGGAAAAAAGAACATTCAATACCTACCTCTGCTCACAGCAAGAAGGAAGTCCCGAAGATACTGAACTGAAAACTCCAAAAAAAAAACATATAGACTCCTCCAATCGAATCAAAGAACAGATGCTGACAAGAACTTACAGAAGAGAAATGGCAGAAGAAAATTCTCAAAGATTTGAATGACGAAGCTCGGAACATTGGAAGAACAGAAAAATGTAGGAAAGAAAATGGAAACTAAAAAAAAAAAAAAACTCTAAGCATCCACCAGCCAATCTCTCATTGCTCTGCTCAAAAAGAATGACAGAAGAAATATTGGAAGACAATTCTCAACAATTGGAACTGGCGAAGCTCCTCCTCTCTATACAGATGCTTAACAACTCTCCAAGCTCTGCTGAAGAAGAAATATACAGGAAAAAATGGCAACTAAATATCCTAAGATTTTCACCCGGGGGTCCCCTAAGAACTGGAAGAACAGAAAAAGTAAAAGCTAAAAAAATTCTAAAAACTTGAACCCCCGAGCTAAGGGCCTTGGGTCCCTTTTATAGGTGCTCGGGCCTCCATCTCCTTCCCGCCCAGATCTGGTTGCCGCCTCAGCTCTGCACCCGGATTGCCACGCCAGCCTCACCTGGATCGCCATCTCAGCACCACAGCGAACAGCCCGCTCCAGCTTCAGGCGCGCACCGTCCAGCAGCCCTTGCCGCACAGCACACCCGCATGTGCTATCCGCCCATCGCTGCCCAGCCACCTGGTCCCTGTAGCACAGCACCAGCTAGCTCACATCGCACGCCATCTGGCCTCTTCACACCCTGCCGTACACCGCCATCGCCCCAGCTATGCACAGCCGCATGCGCCTTCTCCCTGCGCCGCACAGCACCATCTGCGCGCATCTCGGCTACACACCGCCTGGGCTCAGCCTTCGCGCCCAAATCACCAGCGCCAGCCCACCTGGAGATCCTCCAGCTCAGCAGCTTGGCCCAGGCGCTCAGCCAGCGCTCCACACCCTGCACCGGCCGCACCTCATCTCCGCTTGCATCAGCAGCCTTGCACACCCCTGCTTCTACCTAGCCGCCACAGTACCCAGCCACCTCAGCCCTGTGCATCAGCTCCCGATCCGCCCTACACAACCGGCCAGGGCTCCGCCATCTCCATCACAGCGCCATCGCCAGGAGCAGCTGCATCTGCCATGCTCACCATCTGCCTGCGCCATCCGCAAGACCCAGCCACCCCATGGCACCTTGCACACACCCGGCCTGCACATCTGCCCCAAATCCGCTTCCAGAGCTTCTGCTGCTGACCTGGTGGAAAGAAGACAAAAACAGAAAAAAGGGTAAAGTGGGATATTAAAACAATAATAGGATTTATGGGGTAAATGGTATTTAGGTTGGATGAGAGGAGGTATTAAAGTATTATTATTATTATTTAATGGGAAGGTGGGGTATGTGGCATGATTGTAGTGGGTGAGGTATTTAAGTATTTACAAATCTAATACCTATTTACTCAAAATATTTACAAAACATATTATTGCGACACAGAATTTATTTACACATATTTATTTACAAATGACTTTTATTTCTAAAATGAATCTAATAGTCAATATGAAGTAATGATTTATTGAATGAAGATCTAACATGTGTTCCAACCCAAAAATTTAACTAAAATGTTCGAAAACTTTTCATGGATGAGATGAACATTAAAATCAAATGCACATTATTTATGGACAACATGATGTCTAAAATTAACTAAATGTATGAAATTTAACACGAAAAATTTAGTAGTTATCAGGGTGGAGGCCGGTTTAGCTTGCTCAAATTGAAATCGTTTGAGAAGCTCTTTGACATACTTTTCTTGATTTATGAAGAATCCGTCTTTATGTTGTTTCACCTCACATTTGTGATTGTTGAAGGGCCGGGAGTATCTTGTCCTTGAGGAATTGATCTTGTGAGTGTCGATCTTCAGGAGGTCACTTTCTAGTGGATTCTCTTCAAGTGTTTCATCTGGTTTTCTGAATGCTATTCATCATCTTCATCGTAGTCCCTGTGAAGATATCCACCTTTGGTCTTGGAATCTTCTTCAGAGTTGTCTTTTGCTTTGACTTGAAGATCCTCAAGTGAGGTTCCTTCATCCTCTTTTTCAGTCCTGTTAAATTCAAACAGTTAGATTTGGCATAAGTCTCATCAAAGATGCATGTGGAGTTTCTTTCCAGTGGCGTGTTTTATTGTTAAACACCCTATATGCCCTAGAGTGTTCTGAGTAGCCTAGAAAACACCTTGATCACTTTTGGCTTCAAATTTATCTAAATCAGATTTATCATTGTTATGAATAAATACCTTTGAGCCAAAAACTCGGAAGTACCCAGGTTGGGTTTCTTACCTTTCAACACTGGTAGGGGGTTTTCTTATCACAGGTCTTACCATGGCTCTGTTTAGAATGTAGCACGAAGTGTTCACTGCTTCTGCCCAAAACCTTTTGGAGAGTTGCCTTCAACCAGAAGAGTGCGAGCCATTTCCACCAATGTTCTGTTTTTCCTCTCCACTACTCGTTTTGTTCTGGAGTCCTTGGGGAAGAGCAGATGTTCAATCCCTTGGTGCCTGCAAAAATCAGAAAATGCATTGTTATCAAATTCTCCCCCGTGATCGGTGCGGATTGAGCTATTTTATTCACATTGCCATGCTCAATCTTGTTAAGAATTCTTGGAAGATTGAAAGTGTTTCACTTTGTGTGCCAAGAATTTGACCCATGTGAACCTAGAAAAATCATCTACAATGACAAAACCAAAGCGTTTGCCATTGAGACTTAGAGTTCTAGTTGGTCCAAAAAGGTCCATGTGCAACAGTTCAAATGGTTTAGATGTGCTTACCGGTGCTTTAGATTTGAAAGACTTCCGGGTCTATTTTCCCTGTGCATATGCATCACAAAAATTTCATTGTGTTAAAAGAAATGTCAGGAAGTCCACTTACCAATTTGAGCTTCATAATCTTGTGCAACATTGTAGCTCGCATGGCCAAGCCTACGATGCCACAGGGTCAATTCATCCTGTCTATTTGCAACAAGACACAAGTTGTCATTTTCTGGATCATCTAAGTCAACCAAGTAAATGTTATTTACTCTTTTTCCAGAAAATTTTACACTTCCTGTTCTTTATCAACAATTTGATATGAATTAGATTCAAACATGACGTTGTGACCTCTATCACACAATTGACTTATGCTAAGCAAGTTGTGATTAGGCCATCACCAACAGTACATTTTTCAATTGAGTTGGAGGGATACTTACCAACATTACCTGTGCCAATGATTTGGCCTTTGTTGTTACCTCCAAAATGACTTGTCCTCCGTCTTCTCCACTAGGAAACAGAATTTACTTTGTCGCCCGTCATGTGCCTCGAACAGCCGCTATCCAAGTACCATTTGTTTTGATGTTGGGCTGCTAGGCATTCCTGCAAATGTGGATCAACAAGAGGTTTTGGTACCCAAATTACTTTGGGTCCCAAAAATTCATTCATGCAACAAGTAGATGTTTAGGAATCCAAACTTGTCTGAATTTTTGTTTCTTTGGATTATTCCAGCATTGTTTTTCATTATGACCAATCTTTTTGCATACATTGCATGAAGAAGTTTTCTTTTCATTTTTGTTGCTTGTTAGACTGTTTATTGGTTGAAACTGTTCATGTCTGTCGACAGGCCCATTGCATCTGTCGACAGGTGCCTTTTTCTTTGTTTGTTGGAACATTTTGTAAGTTGCATTGCCTGGTCTGAGACTGTCTTGAGTTATGCTTTGTGGGAACATGCTTGGTTGTGCTTGGGCTAGGATCAACAAATGAAGTTATCAATGACTCTCCTATTTTCTTTTGTTTGACAGGTTGATATCCTAATCCATGCTTGGTTACATGTATTTTGGCGCCCAAAACCGCATCTAGATTTTTGCTTCCCTTTTACAATTTCATTAAGTCCTCAGATTTTTCTTTCAATTCCTTCAGTTTGTTTCCAACTTTTTCTTGGTTTCCAATTGTCTTCTTGAAGGAATTCAATGAATGGCTTAAACAGTCTTTTTCTTTTGTATTTCCTGCAATTTCATTTTCAAGCAATCCATTTCTCATTATGAGTCTTTTCATCAACTTTCATCATTTCTAATTCTTTTGTCAGGAATGCAATTCGTTCATCATTATTCTTATCATGCACAAGGGGTTGCATTTCTTTTTTAATGCTCTATTCTCAGATCTATATTCACGAATTTTTCAAATAAAGTAGTGTTGCTTCCTCCCATTCACTTGCAGTGAAATCATCAAATGAAAATTTACCTCGCTGGAGTCATCACTCTTGGCCATCAAGCATTTCACTTCTTCATCACTCCAGGTGGCCAACATTGCTTTGGCCTTTTTGGAGGTGAATTTTTCTTTCTTCAGCTTCTTCTTGAGTTCCGGGCATTCTCCTCTCATATGCCCCTATTTCTTGCATTCATAACAAACAATGTCAGATTTTTGTTGGACTCATATTTCTGTGAAAAATTTTTCTTAGGAAAGGGTTGGAGTTACCTGTGTCTCTCCTCTTGAACTTGAGAAATTTCTTGAATTGTCTAGTGAGCATTGCCATTTCACCATCATCACTCTCACTAGAGTTTCTTGCTCATCACTATCTTGTTGAATGGATTTCTTGGAACTTGTTGATGTTTTATTGGATGCTTTTAGAGCAATTGACTTCCTAGGATTTTCTTCTAATTCTTTTCTCTTGATGTTGATTTCATATGTCATTAAAGCCAATTAGTTCATCCAATTTCATTTTGGAAAGGTCTTTGGAATCCTCAATGACAGTGGCCTTAGTATTCCAAGATGAAGTAAGAGATCGAAGGATCTTTCTTACTAAGTCACTTTCAGAGTATTCCTTCTTAAGACCTTTAAGCCCGTTAACTATTATCATGATCTTGCAAACATGTCTGATATGGTTTCATCAGTTTCATCTTGAACATTTCATATTCAGACACTACATGCTAACTTTAGTTTCCCTTACCTCGGACGTACCTTCGTAAATGAGTTCAAGTTTGTCCCACATCTCCTTTGCTGTTGAGCATGTGGGAGGCTCTTGAAAATTCCTTTGGATGCACCGCACATTGCATCATGTTAGTGCGCTCCAGTTGAGAGTTCCTTTGGCTATTTGGTCTTTCGTCCAGGTGTCTTCGTCCTCGGGCAACACATATGGTCCCTTGCTGACTATCTTCCACAGCTCGTAATTTTGAGCTCTCAAAAATACCTGCATACGATTTTTCCAATAAGGATAGTCAGTGCCATCAAAATAGGGTGGCCTGGTACTGAATGTCCCTCGGCCATATACCCTTTGCTAGAATCCATAAGATCGAAAATCTCCTGATCGCTAGATCAAATGACGAAAAACAGTAAATCGGAGAACCCCGCTCTGATACCAATTGAAGGGTATGCGGAAATACACATACAGTAATCTAGAAGGGGGGTTGAATAGATTTCGGCAATTTAAAACTATTGATGGCTTCTTTTCGATGCTATCGCGATCTTAAAGAAATTGATTGGAATTCGATTAAGTATGAGACCGCTTGAGTTGATCTAAATGAGAACAGGAAATCAAACGTGTGTATGAACACCGTGCCTACCAATCATCTATCGCAAAACGCAAACAAACCACAGAACACGATGATTTAAGGTGGTTCGGAGTACACAACTCGTGTATCCTAATCCACCGTCCACACACACACAGCAGAAACGATGGCTTATGAGCGAGTTTAACACTACAACTCAACACACACACGTTGTCTGATGAAGCACGATCAGAACAACCACAAATACGTGAATCAAGCACAAGGGATGCTCGAAACATAACCACACACACACATGATGGAATGGAAATTATGAAATGGAGAAGAATGGGAATTAGGGAACAAATCCGGTTGGAATTCTTCTCGTGGATCGTCCAAACGCTCTTCAAACTTCGATTGGATGTAGATTGATCGATGTAGAAGGTTGATTGATGACGATCCGGCTTCAGCTCCGCATAGATGGTGATTCCACGACGATCTGGGCGGAAAGTTGAAGCAGAGAGCAGCAATTTGGGGCTTTTCCTCTTGGTCCCTTGGAGGCTCTTGGATGGGAGGCTGCTCTCTGCGAATTTGGCTCCAAAAGGATGCTTATATAGTGTTAGGTAAAGGTGGGGTCGTGGAGGAAGGAACCACCCAAGTGGGGCCGGATTTGGAAACCCAAAATCTGAAGTTTCCGTCGGCTGTCGACAGGTGCACTTGCATCTGTCGACAGGCAGACTCAGGCTGAGAACTGGGTTTCAGGAAATTGAGTTTCTGAGTGTATCTGTCGACAGGCAGTTTGCATCTGTCGACAGATGCACTCAGGAATAGAAAACCTGAGCTCTGTCCTGGTTGACTGTGTGTATCTGTCGACAGGTACATTTCATCTGTCGACAGATGCACTTGATGCAAACCTGAGCTCTGTCTTGGAATGACTGTGTGAATTTGTCGACAGGTACATTGCATCTGTCGACAGATACACCTCTTTGACAGATATTTGTGCTTTTTGCTCATTTCTTCAATGCCTCTTCAATGCTCCATGTTTCATGCTTGTGCACCTACATGCAAATACATTGTTAGTGATATACATTGTATGATTTAGCAATGTTTAACTCAATCACTTTCATGGTGTTTTTCATGTTAGTTAGCACATCAATTTTGCATTAAATCAATGTTCAAGGATGTTAATGTGATCATCAAAAACATGATATATGAAAAACCCAACAAGACAGACATTTTGTTCTTTGAGTTCCTCAAGATAGAGCACATATAAGTTCTTTTCTCTATTTGCTTCAAAGATGACTGATCCATCCTTCAGTATGCTGCATTTCGATTCTTGAAACTAGATCTGATGGCCTCTGTCACACAGCTGGCTGATGCTAATGAGATTATGCTTCAACCCTTTGACAGCAACACATCTTCTATAACTTTTTTCCGTTATTATTCACAGAGCCACTGCCTATACTGTTCCTTTCCCATTATCTCCATAAGTAACTGTTCCTTCTTCAGCTTGGAGATTAGTGAATAATTTTGGTTTCCTGACATGTGCCTTGAGCACCCACTATCCAAATACCATTTAGATGCTCGAGGGTTAACCTGAAATAAAACCATCAAGTTTTAGGTACCCAAATTCTTTTGGGTCCTGATGGATTAGTATCATCAATTTTCCCTTTTATTATCCATTTCTTATGTCTTGTTGGACATATTTCTTTTATGTGACCTAGCTTGTTGCAATGGCTACAGCATGATGTTTTAGTAACTCTTTCAATATATTTAAAGTTAGCCTTATATGTTATATCTTGTTCGGGTACAAATTTGGTGTTAGGTATATTTTAGGATGAATTATAGTTTCTTCATTATCTGGAGGTATATATCCTAATCCATTTTTCTTTTTACCTATCTTCTAGCACCTTTTAATATGAGGGAGTTTTTGCCATTTGTAAATTTTTCCAATGTGCTAGATAACTTATCATTTTCTTCATTTAAGTCTTTAATTTCTTTCCTTAGTTCATCTACGTTTTCCTTTTTTTCTAATTTCGTTATTTGTTCATTTTTATCTTTTAAGTCTTTACATAATAATTCATTTCTTCTTTTAAGTTCAGTTATTTATTTTTCTAACTCTTCATTTTCTGTTTTCAGATCAGAGTTAGTGTTTTCTAAACAAGTACTATTTTTCTTACTAGCTTTTAATAGTTTAGTTACTTCTTTATATTTATCATATAGTTCGTTAAATGCTTCCTCTAAATTATCTGAATCAGAATCATTGCATGAATCAAAAGAGGAGTCAGAAGTTACCTTGTCTTCAGTATTAGCCATGAAAGCCAAATTGGCTTCTTCTTCATTGCTGCAGGAGCTTGACTCACTGTCTGAGTCGCTACTATTTTTCCATGCCGCTGCCATCGCCTTCTTCTTGTATTTTCTGAACTTCCTGGAGCTTTCTTTCTTCCTGAGCTCCGGTTTCTGAATTTTGGACACTCAGCTTTGATGTGTCCTGGCTTTTTGCATCATAGCAGATGGGTTCTCCTTTCTTCAGATCTTTTCCATCTGGTTTCTTGAAGTCCTTGTTTCTTTTGAAGTGCCTTCTACCAGATTGGAACTTCTTCTTCTTAGCTAGAATCCGCTGCAATCTTCTAGAGAGCATTGCTTCCTCATTTTCACTGTCCTCAACACTCATCTCTCTCATCTGAGCTTGCTTCTGGTGAGTCTTCTTCAGCTTTTAAAGCATTGGAGTGCTTCTTTCTACTTGAGGACTCTCCTAGCCTTTCCATATTGATCTCATGGGCCATAAGGGACCCGATGAGCTTTTCTAAAGACATTCTTTTTAGGTCATTAGCTTCTTCTTCAATCGCTGTGACCTTTGGGGTCCATGAGGATGGTAAGGATCTAAGAATTTTCCTCACCATATCTCCAATCTCATAAGTTTTCCCCAGAGCAGCCAGTCCATTAGTAATGTCAGTGAATCGACTGAACATTTGGGTTATGGACTCATCTGATTGCATCTGAAATCTTTCATATTGAGTGACAAGAATGTCGATTCTTGTCTCCTTCACTTTGTATGTGCCTTCATAAGTAATCCTGAGCTTTTCCACATTTCCATTGCAGATTTGCAGGCTGAGACTTTGTTGAACTCCTTTTTACTTAGAGCACAGCATAAAATGCTCTTTGCTTTGCAGCTCAAGGAGATCTTCTTTCTGTCATCATCTGTCCACTGAGCTTTCTCATTGGTGACTAGAAGATCACATTCTTCTATTATGGACCATATCTGATAATCATGGCCTTGTAGGAAGTACTCCATTCTGGTTTTCCAATAAGGATAATTCTTCACCATCGAAGAGAGGGGGTCGTTGACAGACTGACCTTCAATGTTGCCTTCGGCTGCCATGGATCTTTACTCTTCAGATCGTTGGATCTTTTTCTTTTTCGAAGAGACTTGCTCTGATACCACTTGTTGCCCAGTTGACGAGCCCAGAGGGGGGTGAATGGGTCTTTTAAAAATTAATCTAGACGATACATGTAAATAAAAACATTCACAAAAATGTTCTTCGATGAAGGTTAGTGGTTGTTAGTTCAAATATCAATCACACATAGAAAACAATCATACGACACAAAGGATTATCTTGGTTCGGACCTCCTCTCCTTAGGAGTCCTACATTCCAGTCCATGAGCACCACTCAGGATTCTACTAACTAGGGTAGTCCCCCTAAGGACACTACAACACCCAGCTCAGCTGGTCTTCCTTCACACCCGAAGGGAATAACAATGCCCTGGATACCCCACCAGGTCTTCCTTCACAACTGAAGGAAACTGCACCCTGGATACCACCAGGTCTTCCTTCACAACCGAAGGGAAACAACACAAAGAGAATGGAATAAGATCAAGCCCCTAGATCAAGTTTTTTAACAAGCCAAGATCTGAAGCAACTAGTACTGAGAGCAAAGAATATAAGCTAAGCACACTCTCTAACTATACAAGCTCTCTCAAGTTTTTCACTACAGTGGAGAGCAAAGAGCGAAAGCAAAGTGGAATGAGGTTCTTGGCTCTGGAATTCTTTTTGAAGATTTGAAAGCTTGAACCAGGTTTTCAATCTATCGTTGTATCTCTGTGTCTTTCTTCTGATCTTCTATCTTGTATTTATATCTCCAATTTGAAATGTGTACGTTGAAGTGTCCGTTGTCTCTCTCTTAAGTAGACGTTAGACTGAATGATGCTTGGAAGCTTCCAGTCAACAGCCTTTTGATCACTTGAGCACGCAAAGAGATGAGATCTTCTGATATCCTTTGGCTTCTAATTTGTCCAATGTTGTAAAGTGGAACTGGATCAGATCTACATAAATTTTAATTTTGAACAGCAGACAGCTAAGCTGTCTCTGATGTCAGTCAACGATAAAAGAAATAGTCATGAAAATAGTAAAGCCAAATAGTTGAATCTAAAAGACGTATTCAGAGTAAGCACGATAATGGACGATATCGTCTACATGCATGCAGAGGTACGTTCAGATCTCATAATGCAGGAGTGTTAGAGAGATATATACGTGGACTTTGACTAGTCACGCTTCTTGTGATAAGATAAATGTCAAGTCGATATAAACCATAAAGTCGTTGTCTATATGACTTATGAAATCGTTAGAGAGCAAATCGTTAAAGCAAGTTTATGTGTTCAACAGGGAAATCGTTATGAACACTTATCAAGTCGTTATGAGCTCTAAAGAAATCGTTGTAAAACCCTTAACAAACTATTACAGAACGCAAGTCGTTGTGTTCACTGAAGAAATCGTTATGAGTTCTGAAGAAATCGTTATGAAAAGCAAATCGTTACGAGTTCTGAAGAAATCGTTCCGAAAACTTATGAAATCGTTATGAGAAGCAAATCGTTACGAGTTCTGAAGAAATCGTTACGAAAACTTATGAAATCGTTATGAGAAGCAAATTGTTACGAGTTCTGAAGAAATCATATGAAAAACAAATCGTTACGAGTTCTGAAGAAATCGTTATGAAAAACAATCGTTACGAGTTCTGAAGAAATCGTTATGAAAACTTATGAAGTTGTTGCGGCGAGCAAGTCATTGCGAGTTCTAAAGAAATCATTGTGATTACTTAAGAAATCGTTACGGCGAGCAAGTCGTTGCGAGTTCTAAAGAAATCGTTATGATTACTTAAGAAATCGTTACGGCGAGCAAGTCGTTGCGAGTTCTAAAGAAATCGTTATGATTACTTAAGAAATCGTTACGGCGAGCAAGTCGTTACAAGTTCTAAAGAAATCGTTATGATTACTTAAGAAATCGTTACGGCGAGCAAGTCATTGCGAGTTCTAAAGAAATAGTTACGATGACTTATAGAATCGTTACAGGATCGACTTGTTTGACAACATGACTTTCCAGTCTTACAAGGAAATTGTTAAAACACTTATGAAATCGTTGTGACTTTCCACAGAAGTCGATATGGACTTAGAGAAATGCACTTACCTGGCTTATTGATAGAAGTATTTAGTACTTACCATATGTGCTTGATTTTCCTTGTTTATTTCCTGTGCTTAAGACTTATAGAATGCATGTTAGAAAACTTGATATTGTTTTTTAATCACCAAAATAAAGATGTAATTATTATAATTACATGGGGATGATCTGATCATCAACTCTTAGAAAAATGAAGTCTCCCACTTCAAACTAAAGTGGTCTTCTCCGATTATCGGCATAACTTTTCTGCTTGCTTTGAGCTGCCTGCAACTTTTCTTTAATGAGCTTCACTATTTCCGTGGTTTGCTGAATTAATTCAGGACCCACCATCTGCCTTTCCCCCACTTCATGCCAGTTCAATGGGGTTCTACATGGTCTCCCATATAGAGCTTCATATGGTGCCATCCCAAGACTGGTATGATAACTATTGTTATAGGCAAACTCAACCATACTTAAATGATGCTCCCAGCTACCTCCCCAAATTAAACAATAAGGTCGCAACATATCTTCAATTGTCTGGATAGTCCTTTCTGTCTAACCATCCGTCTGGGGATGATAAGCGGAGCTATATCTCAACTCGGTGCCAATTACCCTCTGCAAGCTCCTCCAAAAACCAGAAGTAAACCTTAATCTCTATCAGACACAATAGTCTTCGGAATACCATGCAGTGGAACAATTCTATCAACATAAACTTTCGCTAATCTGTCCACTGTCCAAGACATACTTACTGCCACCAACCTGCACACTTTA